>WEKX01027283.1:152-20924 GCA_013390025.1 Pitta sordida | reverse complement strand
GCTTCTGATCCTGATCTTCCTCAGCAATCCAGGGCTTTGAGTTCAACTGCACTGCACACTCATTGTGCAGTAACTGGCAATACCAGTGCCATGCAACAGTACTAGCTAAACATCATAATCACTCTAAAAGATACGTAAAGATACGTTCAAATTATTTAATGAAGTACATTTTACTTACTGCATTAATGATCAACATCCGTTATTAATGGCTAAAGTGTTGCATGGGGCGTTCCCTTTTGGGTGAATCTATGAGAATTCACTTCCACTTGCACTTGCAGTTTAATGCTTTTCCTGTTCCTCTTGTGAAATGTTTACAGCTCACACAGTGATGCCAGAGGAGTGACTGATTTCAAACTCAGTGCCATCGTTTCATAACTGCACTTAAAGGATCACAGGGGACAGAGTGTCACCACTGAGTAATATGAATAATTTCACATTGTGAGATAAATGAGGCAAAGATGGGCCATTTAACCAAAAATCAATTCGGAGCCACATGCAAGATTCACTTTCATTTTTGCTTCTTAAGTGAAGTTGGAGATATATGGTGGGTGATTTCATTTGGTTTCCAATTATACAATTCAGCATGCAGACTGTAATTATAGATTTTGGCACAAACCAGCACAGGTTTCTCACTATGATGTCCTTTAATTGGTCTTGCACATACTTTTCCTTTATTGCAGGTATTTCACAACCAGTTAAGTCATATTGCAGCCAACAGTTACATTTATTAGTTAGTAAATACTTTAATTGAAGGTTTATATAAATTCTGAATCTAAAAAGCATCAAACAATGCACTGAACTGATAATCACTATTTATTTTGATAAAAGCCATTCAATAAAAAATGGTTTGAACTTCACTGAAAAAAATAGAACTTTGCTGCCCTCTACCTGCCAAATCCCAGAAAGGGGGAAAAGACAGACAAATAAGAACTAGTTCTGATGTCCCAGACTTTTCACAGAATTCTAAGAGGAAAGAATTCAGCTACAATTATATGATCTCTCTTGACAAAGCATAAAATCAAAGTCATAATTATTGTCCCCATTTATTAACTTTAAATGAGGGAAGATCACAGAATCAGGCTCCCATCATGTTTCCCTCAGCTGAAGACATTCCATTTCAGTGCCTGAAAGACAACAGCAATGTTTCTACCTTTGCTTTCTCTCACAGTCCCTTTCCTTTTATAGGCTATATTACTCAAAAATTCTAGGTTGGTTTTGTTCCTTTATAAAAGGAAAGGCCTGCAAAATAAAGCAGGAATCAATCTGTTTCAGTAGATTTTGTTTCTGTTGCACTAAAAAGTGCTAAACATCTATGGTTGAAATCACTGAAACAAAAGAAAAATCTCTATTCATTACTTTCCTTCTTTCATGAGAAATGCAAGCTGCATTTGTGCTGAACACTCATGACCAGAGAATCAATAAAATCATTACTGCACTCAAACACTTAATTTAGATGGCACCAATTTTACTCCCTTTTTAAATCTGCAGTTTGCTCACTGGTTTCTCTTAATACCCACTTAGTTAAAACACTAGAAGCAAAAAACCTGCACTTTGAATCCCCAGTATCCTATTCTTTCTCACTGAGGAAAGCAAGAGCTTCCATTCAGTATTTTCCATGTCCCTTGTTGGTTCTACGAAACAGGGAGACTGAAGCAATGTCCTTAGTATCACGATGGTTTAAAAACAAATAGGATAAATCAACTTTTGTTTATATGCAATGAAGACTAAGGAGACACTTTCTACCCCCTGCCACCTCATCTTTTAACTGAAGCCATCAGCCAAAGACAGGCATACATGGAATACAGTGAATATCCACTACATTTTAATGAAGTCCTACACTAAGGCAGATTACTCAGGCTACTTGTATCGCACACTACTGCACAGCAAGTCAAACATCCAGAGTGTGTCATTAACTTTAAAACATAATGAAGTGTTTGAATCTAGAGAGTATAAACACACAGGCTAGACCCATTTTGTTAATTCTACTCTTTGCAAGCCAGTACAAAGTAAAACAATGTGAGCATACCTTTTTAGACATGCTCCTGATTTACTCTAGAGAAAAGCCCTTCTCCACACAGAAGGAAAGCCCATCAATGGTTGTTCCAACATGTTTTATTCCAGTAAAATCAGCAGTCTTTCAGATCTGACTGTTACAAAAATCAAGGAATCAAGATAGAAAGAAAAAGTTACTTTTTGTTAGGGTTAATGGCAAAACTTCTGAGACAGTGCTTGCTCTCTAAAACTTGTAAAGAAACAAGAAGAGCATATACCATCCAGAGAGTGACAGGGAGCAAAAAGGCCTTTTCTCAGTCATGGGCAAGGTACCACTCCCTGCCAAAGCTAACAAATCAGCACTGATCATCTCAGGATTACACTAGGCTCTGCTGTCTACCACCGCAGAGAATAAAAAGCCTCCAAGTTCACTTGGGATCTCATTTTATTAACCACACCGCTGCACAGAAACTACACCAGTAGGCTCCATTATAAAATCTAAAGACAGACAGCCAGAGAGACTCAGCAATTCAGGCTTTGTTGGGGTTTCTCTTTAATCTTGAGTTTGTTTTAAAGAACAACAAAATAACTCCTTTTTTGTGAGCTTCCCAAGGAAAAAATTGAGGGAAGTCTTTCCAAAGACCTGAAAACCTGATGAGCTTCAAATGTGAAAAATAACAACTTTTTCAATGGAAACCATGGAGAGGTATTTTGGAAATACTACAAAGAAATGAAAAAGGAATTAAATCTCCCTTACAAGGAAGAAATTAAATGAAAACATCTTCTTCAAAAAAAGAGCACAGAGGTCCTGGGGTTATTAAGTCACATTAGTAACAAAAAGATGTGATTCTGTAGTAGGCTCTCTCGGAACGTCAAAGTATTTTCAGCTGCTTTATTAATTTTTGTAATTTCCTTGTCCAAGTGAGATGATTAACCATGAATAAACTACGTTCGTTCATTACTAAATTAATTTCCCCAAGACATTAGAAGTCTTTGGAAGAGCTAAACACAAACAGAGAACTCTCAATTCTTACTCAGTTACTTCTAAAGCAATGCTTCACTGTCATACCACCACTCATTCAAGAACATTTTTGGTATTTGGTTTGGAGATTTCTTGTTTGGTTTTGTCTTGTTAACTACCAGTGCTCCCAAATAGCAGTCAAACAAATAAGAAACTGGAAGGGCCACAACAAAAACTCTCCAAAGTCATCCCTTCCCAACCCATAAAAGCTCTCCAGACTGAGAGGTCAATGTAAAGGCCTATGACTTTAAGAAGGTAGTTTACCTCCACTGATAGAATTGGGGAAACCTGAAGTCTGTTCTCCTGTGAAAGGTTTTCCATTTTCTGAATCTCTCAAAGGAAAGAACCAATACAAGAAGTTTTATGAAGACAGTTAAGGATTTTACAGTAGTATCATCACAGCTGTATTCCATCATGCAAGTTCAACAAAACTAAAAGTATAAATGTAATATTGCTAGGGAATGTCATTAAAGAAACATCTTATAAACATTCTGAATTTGAATATTATTATTGAAATGTTAGAGAAAGGGCTAACCAGCTTGGGATTTATGACAGCCTGCCAATAAAGGCCTAAAGGATTTTACAAAAGATGAACATTGATTTAAACTTCAGTAAAATAAAAAACACCACTTACAATTAGGATATTTTTTCTTAAGAAAAAGAAAATTCCACAATAATCTTTGGGGAAAAAAAATAGCCAAACTCCACTTGAAAGAGAATATAGATTTCAGAAACTAAACAGATAAAAACTTGTTACAGGAAGTGAGTAGAAGTCTGAAATTACATGAAAGCACTCAAGAAACATTGCATTCTTGATCTGCATTGAGTGTTTTCTTTTAGTCACTTAAAATTTCAGGCACTCTAGTTTCAAAATATGAAAGGTACACTGAAGTTAGATCTGTATGAACTTAAGTGTTCAACATTATAACTGCATGTGGATTTAAATGTAGTTTCTACTGCAAAGAAATATACAAAAGGAGTTATCCATTTTTCAGTATGCTCTCTCAAAGATTAATATTTGCCTGTCTCCCCATACCTATGCTTCCAGCAACATTTATCATTGATTCAAAGGTTGGAAAAAACAGTCAATGAACAACTCGGTGGGAGAAGAAGAAATCAGTCCTGTATGAAATATCCTTACCACTTCAACAACAAATTAGAGACCATGAGTGGAAAAACAAATGTAATAGGAGAAGAAGGAATCTAGAGGCAGATGGGAAAATAAGTCAGATTTGATTTACAATATTGACATCAATGTAAGAAATAACATTAAACAAAACTAATAGGTTTTTGTGAGCATTTTTTTCTAAGAAACAAAATTAAATTTGGGTTTTGTTTTTTTTTTAATATGTGAAATGGAAGCAACCTAGTTCTCTTCACTGAAGGTCCTTCCTTATTTTGGCCATATTTAATGTCCAAAACATGTTGATGCCAAGGTCATTTTACCTAACAAAGACTGCATTAATTACATCATACATTTACATAAATATGGTAAACCTACTAGTGTCCACCTTCTCAACAAGCACAATGCTTGGCTCTCATGCAAACGTCATTAGGAAACCACAGTGCCTTGGCACAGAACTTTTGAGTGCTCTAAACACCGTTTTGTCTACATGTTCTTATATTCACAAGGACTTTATCCCTGTCAAGTTTTGCTGCAATTAAGTAAAACTGAAGAGATGATTTTACATTTACTTTCAGAGTTTGAGATATTAGTTATTTAGATAATCTGAAAACAGACACCATTTTATTTCAAATAGCCTCCTGCAGTTTAATTATTTTAACTCAGTATGAATCCAAGTTTATTAGGGATGAACTAATATGCTTTGATATTTAACTAGGGAAACTGAATCCTTTGTTTAAAATAAGACTTTAAATAGGATTTTCTTTCAGTCTTCCTGAATCCCTATTTGAGGAAGGACAGGTTAAAGGCTAGAAAAGTGAAGCCATCTTTACAAAGGAGAGTGAAATACAAGTAAAGTAAGACATTCATAATAATTAAGCTATTCTTATTCCTTCTAACAGACAAGGGGCACATTACCTTTGTGGAGGAGTTGGAGAGAAGACTCTCAGTTCTTAAAAATATGCACAAGAAACTAATAGGAAATTACAGATGAAAAATAATATAGCAAAAGATGGATTAGCTTTCACAGAGCATGTATAGAATTGTATTTGTAATATCAGAAAAACCTTCAGTTCTCTAAGAGTAGCACTAATGAGGTGTCCAACACTCAGTCTTACTAAAGCAGACTGAGTGCTGCCAGGGGTGTGTTGCTGCCATTGGCCTTGATGCACAGAGCACACTACTTCCATCAAACATGTGACTACTTTCCATATACTGAATATATTTTTCTGGCAAACAGCAAATCACTAAACTGAAGCAGTTTAATCTCTTTTAAAGCTGCCGCAGAAAATAAAAATTAGTCTGACAATTTTGTCAGCATTAAAGCTGCTTGGAAAAACCAAGTGTAATCAAAGACTGATGCCACGTGCACAACACCTTGCATTTAAAAATAGCCCCATACACTTCCATTAATCTCAATGTTTAAGCAGATGATGCAGGTTTATGAGAAAACGAGTACTAGCTTTCAGGCAGATCTGTTCTAAATAATTTATAGTCAAAATACATGTCAATGCTGCTACACAGACATGAAAGTTGCAAAAATCATGTAGCTGAATGAATATAGCTAGAGATTACAAGGAGATTGCAACAGCTATAGGGCAAGGATCAGGTTCTGTCTCTACTCTAAATGCCTGCCAGGCTTTTAGGTGGTGTGAAAACAAAGCATATAGTAACATTTTCATGAGCCATGTGTAGCATAAAGGTCAATCAATCACATTTTTCAAACTATGTCTCTCTTTGTTACAACATGAATGTTGCAATTTCACAAGAGTATTTAAAAACAGCTGTTATTTTAAAAAGCCAGTCTTGTATTCTCACCAAACCAATAAAAAGCCAGGAAAACCCAGGAATTAGAAAACCTATACAGCTGTCCTCTTTACCTCTTATTCATGTGACACAGAATAGCAGATTGTGACTGCATTGTGCAGATCTGAGCAGTGAATGCAGCTTTACAAGGTGCTTAGATTGAGTCTATTTCTTCTCACTTAAAGTTACATTATGCCAGACTTAAGGCATTCTTTATTTACATGCATTCAGTGTCTAGTGGGAGTTTATATACTGTGCACTGGATAATTCTCTAAGTGAACCACAGTCCAGCATCAAGAAGAGTTTCAAGCAGAATACAAATAGAAAGCATTAGACAACTACCTCCCAGGGACAACGAGTTCCCTGGGCTTACGTTGGGGATGAGGATTGGTCGATCTGTTCACCCTCCGGGGCTGTCTGGAATTATAGATCAGGGACCTTATTGTCATACCCCAGCTGCTGCACAAAGCCACTAGAAGAAAGGAGATTTACGAGTATTTCAGCAGCACTGAACAAGGGATACAGAAGCTATACAACTGGGAGTACAGTGGCTCTAAATCTGTAGGCATTATGCAAAAAGAAAACGCAGAGTTCGGCATCAAGGGAGCTCTCCCAGAGCAATAGGACATCTTTGTAAATTCTCTAAAGAATAAATTTAACAGTTATTAAAGAACAACACCCTGTTATTGCAGTCACTGAACTTTACAACACAAGGAAAGATGCAAGGGATTTTCAGAAAGACATCTGTCATTTAACAGTGACAGTGACCTCAGCACTGACAAGCAATTCAAATCCCCAGTGATGGAAACAAATTAACCCCTTGGTATACAGTGGGTTGAGAACTCCAGCATTAGGACTGCTGTGCACTGTAACAGTAACAGGCTGCACAAGGTTTTACCTTCAGAGAAGGAATAGATGGATTTAGGTATATTCTTTAAATTGTAATTGCCGTACATAAAAAACACTTATGACATTATTTAACATCGTGCTACTGACAGTCTTAGAATCACAGTATCATTTAGGTTGGAAAAGTTCTTTAAGATCCTTGAGTCCAACCATTAGCTTAACACTGCCAAGTCCATCACTAAACCATGTCCCTAAGTGCCACATCTACATATCCTTAACATACCTCCAGGGACGGTGATTCAGTCACTTCCCCAAAGACTGTTTCAAAGCTTGACAAACCTTTCAGTGAAGAAATTTTTCCTAACATCCAAGCTAGACCTTCTCTCATGCAACTTGAGGGGTTTCTTCTTGTCCTATTGCTTGTTACCTGGGATAAGAGATCAACCTTACCCCTCACCATAACCACCTTCCAGGTGGCTGTAGAGAGCAGTAGAGATTCCCTTCAGGCCTCCTTTTCTCCATACTCAACACCCCCAGCTATCTCAGCTGCTCCTCGTAAGACTTGTGCTCCAGACCCTTCACCAGCTCCACTGAGCTTCTCTGGACATGCTCCAGCACCTCAATGCCTTTCTTGTAGTGAGGGGCCCAGAACCGGACATAGTATTCAAGGTGCAGCTTCACTACCACCATCCACAAGGGGACAATCACTGTCCCAATCCTGCTGGCCACACTATTGCTGATAGGATGTCATTGACCTCCTTAGTCACCTGGGACCACTGCTGACTCACGTTCAGCCATTGTCAACCAGCACCCCCAGGTCCTCTATTTCCTGGCAATTTTCCGGCAACACTTCAGATGCCAAAAAACAGAGGAAAAAACTTCCAAACAAATTAATGGAGATAAAAAGTGCAGTTCTCTAACAGAAGCTTTCACATTCAAAGACGTACACAAACAGCCTTATCAATCCACATTTATAATATTCATCAAACCTTCCAACCCCAATACATCCAACCAGAATTCATCTCATCCCTGTGCCCTCCTGCTCAAGACAATCTGCTCCATGACCTTTCCCAGCACTGAGGTCAGGCTGACAGGTCTGCAGTTCCTCAGATCCTCCTTCTGTCCATTCTTGTTGATAGGTGTCACATTTGATAATGTCCAGTCATCCGGGACCTCCCCAGTTAGCCAGGACTGCTGGTAAATGATGGAAAGAGGCTTGATGAGCACTTCTGCCTCGGTAGACTCAGAGCGATCCCACCCTGCCCCACAGACTTGTGTGTGTCTAAGTGGTACAGCAGGTTGCTGACCATTTACCCTTGGATTATGGAGGTTTCATTCCCTGGTGATGTCTTCCACCTCAGAAGGCTGGCTACTTGGAGAACAACTGGTCTTACTATTTAAGACTGAGGCAAAAGAGGCATTAAGTACAACAGCCTTTTCCTCATCCTCGGTCATTGCTTCCCCTGCATCCAAAAAAAGATGGAGATTCTCCTTAGCCCTCATTTTGTTGCTACATAATATATATTTTTATAAAAACATGTACATATAAATATTTACACTTTAAAAGGTGCAAATTTCAGCTACAGAAATAAACACTTAACTGAAACACATTTATAATGTAGTATTTAGGGACTGGATACACAAGGAGAAAGAAAAACATCCTTTGTACATACCCATTTCACTTGACAATACTGTTTTACCAAGAGGGTGTTCAGTTAGTCAGCGAGAACTGGGACACTCTAGAGATCCTGAGTAGCCTTTTCCCTAGGAACTGCTGCAACATTGACCTGCAATCTGTGACCCCAGCTCCTAGACACAGTTCTAAGGAAATTCAAGGAGAAATACAAAATCCAACGCTATGTTCCAGACCCTCCATAGACATCTGCAGGACAACAGGATGGACAGGCCATGGAGACTACTCCACCCCAATGGCTCTAGTAACCTCCATACCACACATGGAGAGTAGGACCAGATAAGAAGCTCTAATGAGTAACACTGTAAGACATTGAGCACTGCTTGACTCTGATGTTAAGGCAACCATAAATTATCCACTCCTACATGAGTAGCAGCTAAGTAGTTTATCTTAGCTGTATTCTAAGAAATTCAAACAGGCTCCAATGTGTTTCAGTCATCTCGGTGTAGAAAGAGGAAGACTGACTTAGAGGCACATTTGAAGGAACCTTAATGATTGATTGTGTTTAGGAATATAGTAACCTTACAGACAAAAGGACGTGAACCAGTGTTATTAGCTGGTGATGAAGGACATCTATGTTACGACCTACCTGAAGTGAGAAGATTGAAAAGGACTGTACATTAACCAAGATGTTCTTTGTTAAACAGGACACATCAACACTTGCGGCTCTGTTCCTAAATCCATGCAGCTGTTCCACTCTTAAAAATCTTTGGCAAATATTCACTTAAACACACAGTACATTGTGACTATTCACAATATGTGCATTCCTCCTGCCACCACATTATCCACCCTTAGCTTTTTTGGTGCCCCACAAAAGCTCTCAACACTCTTGACTTACCTTTACAGCTCTGGATATATAAAGAACTCTACAAAAACAGCAAGAGTTTGGAATATGTGTTAAAAGAGTCCACAAGGCAGATCTTCAGGGTAAACTGGAATGAAGATGGTAAGTCTCCATAAAATGAACAGGCAGATTTAGTGTAAATACTCAAGTGGCTTATCTGCAGGGGACCAAAAAGGCAAGTAGGTTATTTATTCCTTGTTCTCCCATAATACTTGGTAATCTTCAATCGTGAAAAAAAGTATCCAAACCCACCAAAAAACCCTCAACCACACTTCTGCATAAAGGAAGGACTTTGTTTTAAACCACAATCACACGATAGTAGGGGCTTATCCAGTCTTGTTAAGAAACCTTACCTTTTGTTTTTGCCTCAGCAGATTTTGATGCTCAAAATTTACCCTCTGGGTATTTATTCCTTTTCCTGTCAGCATCAGGTTTGAAGTACCAAAGACTGGGATGAGGAAAGCTTAGAGAATAAGATCAGAAACTCTTTTGCATTAGATTTTGGACCTCAGTTTATACACACTTTTACAGAAAGGCTTATTATTATTCATTGGCTAACTGTACTTGAAACCAGTAATCTGTTTAAAGACAGCTGAATTGAGCTATGGGACTTATTTTAAAAGGAAGTACAATATTGTAAGCCTAAAAACTTGACACAATTTTAGAAATGAATTTAAAGACAAATTAAACCAATGATGTTATTAATTTTCATACTTAACTCAGAACAAACCTTCACTGCTAACAAGATGTAAAATTTTAATCCTCTCGCATGATTTGAGGGACTTCCTTGCAGGCTTTAGACTCAAGAGTACGTGGGACTTACCAAGCCTTTCCTTGCTCTAAGTTGGAAGATTGTTGGAGTGATCCAAGTCTCCAAAAGCTATGGGCAGTCCTTACAATAAAGTTTCTCCCTATAGTCTGAAAAGCTGAGTTGGTGAGGACTTCAGTTAGTAGAAGGATAACCAACTGAAAAATGTTCTGGATCCTCTATTTTAGGGCTACTTAAAAAGAGCAAGAAACATTATAGCAGCTGAAAAACAGCATTTAAAGGAAAGCTTAATTTTTTTTGCAAAAGTCTGTTGGGAGATGAGAGCAAGAAAATGTAAGGCTACTATTCAGAAAGCTAGAAACTGATTTAACTCATTCTTAACTATAAGTAATACAGGAAAAGCAAAAGCAAGAGAGTCTGCAGCCTTGTTGCAACATTTCAATCCTTCACACAGTATGAAAACAAGCCAAGTATTACACAAGTGTGATGCTAATCACTCTACAGTTACAGTCTGTAGCAAAAAATAATTGTACATAAAAAGTCTAGTGCATTCCGGTTGCAATGTACAGAGGAGCACATATACAGAGCAGTTACTCACTATATCTAAGTTGCAAGGATTAGTCCCCATATTTCTTACTACTGTACTGGCTACCTTGCAAGTTCAACCCTAAACAAAACCAAACCCACAAACATAACTTCACAAAGTATTTGTCAATATTTTTCAGAGCAAAAAGACTTAAGTTTTAGCTCCAGAAAGAGGTAGTTAAAATGTGAGTTAGAATGCGAGTTGCATGCATTCTTCAGCACAACTATAAACGAAGAACATCACTCAGTACTGTCCTGTAAGATTAAAAATGCATCAGGATGTTTCCAACAGAAATAAAAACAGCAGCAGTATCATTGTGCAAGTTAAATCCTTACAATTCTTCTGCAAAGTAAATTCACACCTGAAACATGCAATTTTGACTACTCAGATCAGAGGCACCATACCTTCCCTGTTGATTCCACTCAACACCAACAACACACAGCTGGTCTTTGGTTATTCAAAGGGAACTGTTAAAGGTCTCCAAGCAAGAATGTGTAAGTCAGCAGGCACCTTTCTCCAGAACTGCCTAAAAGCGTAGTGGTTAGTTCTGGAATTCAAACAAATGCAATCTCCACTCCATGGGGAATGAGGGATGTGTGTCTGTCTTACTGATGGTGTCACCTGGAACAGGCAACATCACTCCCTTTGAAATTATTTCCACACTTCACTGATCCAGGAAAATTAATTCCATTAAACATGAGCTACAAAAGGGAACCAGGGACTCCATTAGAAGTTCCTGCTAAGACCATAGAGAAGAATAATTTTGCCCATTTTAAGGAGCAGTTGTTCCATCTACCCCTCTAGAACTGTCATCTAAGTTTAAGCTATCATTCAACACATTTCATAGGTGAGAACTGTTAGTATAAAGTAATACATTATGCATTTTAATTATCAGTCAAGTCATGAATGCTTTGAATTCAAAGATCCTGAAGCCATCAGAGATAAAATGACTGCAGCAATGGGAATAAAATACTGAGATCCTAAGCAGAAGGGTTTATCTTAGCTCAGAAGTAACTTAATTCTTTCCAGCTAATAAAGGAACCACAGACAAAGAGAAAAAACTCACCACTCGCAGAAATTTGAGCATCTCAATTTTCTTAACTACAGCAAACAAGTTCTCATGCTAAAGCTCTCATCAGTTCCTAGAACACTGATACAGTTCCTGTTAACGGGTTTGGGAAGAGATTATAAGATGCATCTTTCTCTTGTAAGGCAAGAGACCTACAAGTAGAACACAAATAGTTGAGTGACCAGCTTGTAAGGCAGATGGGGAGATTACACCTTAAAAGTAATGCAAATATGAATCTTCATCCTAGCCTCAAGATGGAGAACAGAAGAATGAGTATTCAGAGATCTAGGGAGCACTTTGTTATTTTAAGCTTACACAGCTAAAAGAGATAATTTTCCAACAGCTGCAGGCTTAACACACCTTTCAACCAACCTATACTAGCTTCTAGTTCCAAGCTGACACTTACTGGTACAACAATCATGCTGATGTTTTAAAATATAAAATAAAATAATATAAAGCCATAAACAAGGTCTAGACATCAAACTCAGCTTGGTTTCCTCAGGGTGTTGTATTTTCTACTCTCCAAGCTACGCTCAAAGGCAACAGCTAAATGACTGCAATACACAATTCTACAGAGCTAACTGGTGACTTTCAGGTGCCCCAGTATCCAAATCAGGTTCCTCCCCATAATACTTGCACACTTTCCCCAATTCTAAAATTGACCACTGAAAAAAACAAATTGGTCTACAGGTGAGGTTAGAAGTACTGTTAAGACCACCTCAATACAGTGATGACTATCAATTAACAGAAGACTCTGCAACAGAAATGCATTGTATCTGAGATTTAAAAAAAAAAATAAATCCCCATAGAGATCACCAAAGATTGTAGTTACTCCTGTTACATAATTGCATTTAGGGGAAAATGGTGCAAGTTCCTCAGGTGCATTTAGGAACAGTTAAATCAGACATTTCCAGTTCTCGTTAGTCAAAGGCCAGATGAGCAGGAACTGTAGAAAAAAGGTGTACTTATATATAATTTCTAAAATAGACAAGATTACACCACATGTAAACATACAGAACACACATTCCCCCAAGGCACCCTATGAAGGCACAAGTGCTTATCTGTCTTTAGGAGGAGTCTGAATACATCAAAAATCAGCAATAAATTACTAAGATACAACTATAAATTTTTGAGTAATTTCAATGATAATATCAAAAGATTTAGTATGAAACCAATTTAGTAGTTAGCATGGGGAAATTCTTGAAATACTTAACTACAGACACTTTAAACAGTAACATTTTTAAAGTGTTTTATTGCTACAAACTGGTACATCTTATCACAAAAAGCTACAAGGCATTATAAACACATACTCTATTAACATACAGAGTGCAATGCAGTCCCCCAAACAGCCACACTCAACAGCACAATTTCTCAAGTTACTCATTCTGTACTGAGGTAAATATTATAAGCTTACATGATAAAGCTTTTATTGTATTTACCCCACAGACCCACCTTTCAACTGATTAGACCAAAAATTATTATTATATCCAACTTTCAATACACACACCAAAAAAATAGGATGCTTAAAAAAATATACAACACAATGTTCTGATCAGCTTTAATAGTCAGTTTTCTATAAAAAGCTCAACTAAAATACTCTTAATTTCATTTTAAACAAAATCAGAAACACAGAGGAATTATATAAACAAGTTCTTCATGGAATGGAATGCATGCAAATGGTGAGGAATCTTCATGTGAGACTATTAAAAAGTCTCAGCCACCTTAGAACAGAAATAAAAAGCTGTTTTGTCCCCTTTATTTTTATTTTCTTGCACTTAGTTATCTTCAGTGTGGTCTAAAGTGAAGTCAGTTTGTTCTTCAGTTTCTTCAGTTTCTTCCTCCTCCTCTTCTTCCTCTTCCTCACCCTCAGCTGGCTCTTCAGCTTTGTCCTCTTCCTCTGTCTGATGCTCCTGAGCCTGATCATTAATTTCAAAAGGATTTTCACCCTGAAGCAGAAGATTGAAATTAGTTTTTGTTAGTTCTTGACTCCCAGAATATTCTGAGTTGGAAGGGACCCACAAAGATCATCGAGTCCAACTCTTAACACTGTCTCCCTGGCGGGAATCGAACCCGGGTCTCCCACACGCCAGGTGGGGACACTTACCACTGTACTAAAGTGGATTTAATCAAAGTGGATAATATCAAAGTATTTGTTTTCAAACAGGAGCTCATACTCACTTCAGTGTATGAAAGGAGCAGCCAGTAAGAAATGCTACAGTGTTTTATACAGATTTTTAATAGCCAGGGATTTTTGCGAGAAAACCAGGACAGGTTAGATTCAAAATTAGCAACACCACATTTTTGTACACACAACAAACTGGGATAAATAACACCAGTAGAAACAGCATTGAGAAAAAGCCAAATTAAGCTACACAAACTTCAGCTTAATGTCCACATTCAGAAATTAAAATTACATGGTTAAGTTGCAACATGTTTTTATTAAGAACTACAGCTGCTTCCTTCCTCTCCCCAATTAAAGTCAAATCTGAAGACTTTTGTTCTGCTTTTCCTTATTTAGTCTCTATTCATTCTGAATAATTCTATCAACAAGGCAAACTCTGCAGTAAATAAAAAAGAAACCTAGAAATAATTATATTGACTAGCCTGAAATTCACTCCATTGAACTAGAAAAATTATCTGTTTCTTCAGTACTTTAAATACGTTGGCATTCTAGGTTCATATTTTCTCCACTTGATACAGTAATTCAGTATAAGACACACCTCAGATTTCATTTGTTTCAGATATTTAAAGACAAGATATAATCAATAAACAATGAAGAATAAGAAAGTATTAGGAATTTCTTTACTAAAGGTCCTTTCACATTCAAACACAAAAAAGCAAGTCCAATCTAAACATACAACACCAGCCATTAACTACACTAGGATTAGGATTTTAAGAGTATTATTTAAAAGAAGATACAAAAGAAAAGTATTCATCTACCTTCCGTTGTGGACAGAAACTAATTACTGGGTTAAGAATAGTCCACCTAGTAAGCTTCAAATCCATGGTTACCAGTAGACATTAGAGAGAAGAAAGGTGTATTAAGAGTGTCATATCCTAATAGAAAGCACTGTTTCCTAGCAAAAGAAAAAAGAAAGCCTCTCTGTAAATGACTCAGAAGCCCTTTAAAAGGTCTGATACAAAAGGAAAGACTTAAATCCTGGCATGTCTAGGCCAGGCATAATAACAAATTGTAGCTAAAGAAAGCATTTCTAAAAAGGACTGCTTCCACACTCCTGTACACAACTTCTGACTGTTCTGCTCTCTGGGACAAGCTACAGAAAACTGTTACACTTCCTTCCTGTGGACACTGTATGTTCCCCCTGTCTAGCCAGGCAGAACACTATTTCTGGCTGAACACATTTCTATACAATAGTAACAACAGCAATGAAAAAGAAAGTTTTCTTGCCCAAGTTCTCAAGCCAAAGGAAAGTTACTGCCCTCAAGGGGAAGATCCTAATGACTACACTGTTTTCCAGCGATGTAGCAGCACAGACATCCAGCCCAGCATGCAGCACCAATTCTGAGGGCAGGTGATTTTGACAGTCACACTGGTCCCATCTTCCCAGCTGGCTTTAAAAAACAAACCAAAAACCCCAGAAAACAAGAACAGGCAACACTGAACTGCTGCAAAACGACTTTCATATGCATAGAGAGCATAAAATACAAGCAGGTAAGTAGTTTATACCCAAGAGATGCATTTTTGGGGTTCCTGGTCTCAAGCTTTCTGTGCATTTTAAATATTCTGAAGACTGTGAGCTGGCACTTACAACCAAAGCTTCGGGACTCCCATTTACCTACAAACATCTATTTACAACAGGTCTCTCACGCCTCATGCAAAAAGATTCCAAAGTCTGCCTACCTAACCAGTAAACTTTACAACACCTTCACTAATACACATGATCCAACAGTCCTGGGACATACTGAAAAAAAAAAAAAAAATCAAACACTATGATGGTCCTCTCATGTAACATCCAAGCAGATTTTAATCATAGACATCATTCTGTCTAGGAAGTTCTGAATGGCCCAAATTAGAAATAGCCATGACTTCATCAAGTGATAACTTTTTGCCTGAGAAACAAGATGGTCTTTGTTTCCTCGTTCTAAAGGGACAAATTATAAAGCATACAAAGAGTATATTGGAAGCACAAAAGGGCACCTCACAAGAACAGCACCGGAGAAACAGAGAGTTCTTTAAAAGGTTGTTCAAGGTAAGAAACAATCCTTTCAAGATTATTTTATGATGAAGATATCAAAAAAAGAGATTAAAAGAAAAGGTTCCTTGGATGCAAACAACAGGATGCAGAGGGATTCAGCAAAAGAGAAGACTAGAAGAATGGTACACATGACAAGAGTTACTCCAACACTAACAGATCCAAGGAATCTGCACTAGCAAATTAAGGAGGCCACCTTCAGAAAATGTTACTCTTCACCACTATGATTCTCCTTGCTGTCATCATTAGCTGTGGCACTAACAACCAACTGTCAAGCCTTATCTGAAACTTTCTTCATTACTTTCCATTTCTAACTCTAGTCATTGGACAAAAGCGTAACTGAGATCAGGCACTTTATAAAGCAGGAACTCTTCTAAAGCCAAACCATCTCATTTTCTGAAGATGTCTTCCGTGGAGCTGGGACATGAATGGCAAGTGGCTTGAAACAAACAAAAATCCCACATACAAGGGATTAGTATATCTTAACAGATTCTTTAATTATCAGTGGACGGCATGGGCACCTTTACCATGTTAAGAAAAAAACCTGAAAATTAAAAAATACGTTAACTCAGTGAAAATTACCAGGGATGATTTAATCTTTATACCTTTCCTACGGCTGACACATGCAAGTTTATAGAGCTGGCTGAAAGACTCAAGTTAAAACGTGCATACTTTTTAGTATGCAGGTAACTACTAGGAAGTTTCCATTCATTTCTTAAAAACCATGTGGCAGTGAAATCTGAAAACCTAAAACTGACTTCATAATTAAATGGTTCAATACAAAAATATCTGAAAGTGTCGACAGCCAAAAAAAGTTCTCTCTGCTTTCCTTTTCAGTGAAAACTAGACACATGTAGTTGGAAGAAAAATGGAAGTCAAATGTATGTAGAATGACACATACGAAGCCGTAAGTTTGTTTAAAACAGATGCATCAATTTGTGCGAAAGGGATTTGCATAACCAGAAGCCATACACGTCACTGAGCAGGTCCTGCTGAAAGTTTATTCAGTTTATTCCTGGAAACACCAGTGCCAGTCATCTGAAAATGTCAACGGTCTCGTGAAGTCAATCCCATAAGATTTACCCTCCTCAGTTTCCGAGCTCCTGAGCGGCGAATTTCCATTCCCCCTTTTACCAGTGCCCCACTAGGGGGCTGTATGGGACAGCACACGGAACACCAGAAGAGTGGATGGAAATACAGGCAGACATTCCAGGCTCTGGTAAAGGGACATTTGCAATATATCTTTTCTTTAAAAGTATACAACAGTTGTCTGAAACTGATTCACACATTCATCCATATATAGTTTTGCAGGACACAGCTAATTTGACATGTTAAATCACAACTAACTTGGGCACTGGTCCATACTTCGCTGTATTTCTGGAAAATAAGTATTGCTTTGTCTGAAAGAGTACATCTTGGCACAGGCAAAATTATAAATCAGTTAAAATAACACCAGAAATAGCTAACGAGTACTACAGAACCAATAGTACTATAGAGTCATTTAGCAAATTAAGTGGCTCAGTACAAAAAACCCTATATTTTACTAAAACAAATTTACCTGTTTCTCAGGTCACATATCTGCAACACAGGCTGCCATCCCCTTTAAATTCTCTGATCTCATCAGCTACTGTCGTAAGCTTTGGTTTTGTATGTTGCCATGACTAGTGTGCATGCTATACATATTTCAGTACAAAGCCACATGCTGGAGCTTTTCACAGAATATTGTGAGTTAGAAGGGACCCACAAGGATTTTCAAGTCCAACTCCCAAGTGAACGCTCATACAGGGATTAAANCCTCTTCTCCAGGCTGAACAGTTCCAGTAACTCTAGTCGCTCCCCATAGGGCTTGCCCTCCCATCCCTTCACCATCCTTGTCACCCTTCTCTGGACCTTCTCAAGCAGCTCAACGTTCTTCTTCAACTGGGGAGCCCAGAACTGCACACAGTACTCAAGATGTGGTCTGACCAGCACCGAGTACAGGGGGTGGATAACTTCCCTAGTCCTACTGGCCACACTGTTCCTGATACAGGCCAGGATGCCACTGGCCTTCTTAGCCACCTGGACACACTGCTGGCTCCTATTAAGCTTTCTGTCAACCATTACTCCTAAATCCGTCTCCATTTCACCACTCTCCAGCCACTTGTCCCCCAGCCAATAGCGATGTCTGGGGTTGTTATGTCCTTTTGCTTCTAAATGTAAAGATGAACTCAATTGTGAATGGGTTTGTGGTTTACAGTTATTATGTACAGATCTAAAGGCTCTGCTGATGCTTTCCTAAAGCTTGATTTTTTTTAATAAGAGCATCTAACCAAAAATTACTAGCTATCAGTGCTAAATGACAACCAAAAGCTGGTGAATCTGAAGGTGGTAATTTTGCTGCAAACAGATTTCTCCAAGATACTGACTTTAACCCAGCAGAATACATTAAAAGTATATTGGATCTGTGAGCTACCTAAAAGGCAGAACACAGAGAAAATGGTGGCACAGCAAACATTACAAATTACTTTATTTCCATTTGCATCTTACCTTCACATACAGCTCATATCGTGCCTTGACTATCGGATTATTCAAGATACTGGTGGCAGTGAGCACACTCTCCCTTTTTATTTGTTCTCTATAGGCCTAGGAAATAAATTTTACAGTGAATAATTATCATGTATCTCTTACAACTGTCACAAATTTGAATTCATGGTCAGTTTCTATAAGTAAAATAATGAATATATTGCAGCATAAACGGCTTGTTCTTAGGACTTAAGTCCAAATCCTATAATAAATGCAATTAATAGGTGTTTATGCCTTATATACTCACATCCTCCTTACATATTGAACTACAATCACAGTTATTTGTTCTCATCTACAGACAACACATAGGCTTTTCATGACAGCCTAATGTAACACTGAAGACGACTCTGATCATTTTCAGGGTCCTTTCCAACCCAAACATTCTACTCCAAAATCACAGAAGCTGATTCAGAAACAAAAAATTACTTTGGCAATCTTGCTCACTACAATTCTCATGCTACTCTTTCAATCCTTTTACCAGCCTTAAAAGTGTAGCATTATAAATTATAACAGGGATAAATACCACGCTACTGCTAATTCTAACTTCATCTCGCTTTTCTTCAAATTAAAAAGATAACGGCCCAGAAAAAAGAGGGATCATATTTGTCACCCTCACAGAAACACACATATTATGTTTTGCAATTCGAATAACAACATACAAGCTTGGCAAAACAATTTCCCACAAAGTAAGTCACTGCTAGTAACTTTCTCATGATTTGCTACTGTCAGCTACTAAGAACACCAGCATTCCATTAACCTGGGAGTGTTAGATTATGCTAGCCCTTTTTTAATTAATATTATACCATATCTTACTTGCTTTCCTTTTGTGTGATCAGGAGATTTTAAGTGCTGCTGAACAGAACTGTGCAACGCAGGAACATACACACTGCAAGCACTGCAGTGCACAGTCTCAACCTTCATCATATGGTCATCAGCAGTAACCCCTGCCAAAGAAGATGCAACAAATCGTTATCACTAAACGTGTTACTCTAGGAAAGCAGAAAGGTGGATTTATTTATGCACATAGTGTCAGAAACGAAGCAAGGAATCCCAAGCAGGCAATGAAAAGCTGTAAAAAATTGGCCATTTTAATCCATTTTATCAAATTCAAAGAAAAGTGAAAGGTGAAAACGCCAAGGAGAGCTCCACAACTATGCATTGTCACATAAAGCACGTTACTCACCTTCCATGATATCTTTTTCAGCAGCTTGAGCATTTTCTGTTTGGTTACTTGTCTGCTGCTTACGCATAGCTGTCTTCTTGAACTTATTCACCATACATTCCTACAGAGGATCAGGAAAAAAAGAATCAGCAAGACATCTGATGTACAATCGCTTATATTCCAACAGGAAGCTATAACTAAAAAATTCAGAATAGCTTTGCAATAAATAAATTGCTGTTAATTCTTAAGGCACTCCTTTCACATGTAACAGTATTTTACAGACTGAATTTGCCTCAACTTTTAGTAACATGTGCTGCACCAAAAGTCATCTGCAAAAGGAGTAACAACGGTAAGTAAAGCGCATTTTGGAAACACAGTAAATGGTAAACTGTAACTATATTCTCACATAGAAGTATTACACAGATCAAAAACAACTGTCTTACATGGAGAAATTCCATCACTACTTTATCAAATTTAGTTTGCTTCTGGATATGATCCAATGTCTCCTGGTGAGCTGCACTCTCCAGATGCGACTCAATTTCTTTTTCTTCAAATGTTCGGAACTTGCAAAACGAGCAGGTAAATGCCATCCTGTTAAGAGAAAAAACATTATACACAATAGTACTACTAAAAATGCCTCAAAACTATGAGGATTGACACTTTTTCAGTGAAAAAGAAAAGACAAAGTAATATATTTTTTCATTACATATACAGTCGGCCCTCTTCCACTTTGTGCCCCCCATATTGTGGCTTCACATCTCAGTTGCGCGATTCCTCAGCGATTAAGGAGGCCCGTTTTGCAATTGTGCATGTGCAACCTGACACGCATGAATATTCAAATCAATGCCCTGAGGCAGCCGCGGCAGTTCAGCTCCAGCGGAGCCGCAGCAGCTCGGCTCCAGCAGAGGTGAGCTGGGTGTGCGCCACTCCTGCAGTTCGGCTCAAGTGTGCACCGCCCCCTCCTCCCGCCAGAGCGAAGCATTTGTGTGCAGTTATGACAGATTTACACATTCTCAGGTTAGACATGGTGACTGAGACTTTCTCAGGGTAGATGTGGTGTCCAAGACCAGACACCACATCTACCC
>WEKX01027282.1:5720-20634 GCA_013390025.1 Pitta sordida | reverse complement strand
GAGTAACAGCCGGTGATCCTTTTCTGAAATGTCCAAGGGGCTGCAGGGAGATCCAGCAGTCGGCAGGGGAAAAGCTGTGCTGAGATGAGGAGTCAAAGGTCCATGTTGTCCTGAGTGAAATGGCAGTGGTAGAGATCAGAGGGGAAAACGAAGCATCCTCAGCCCAGAAGGTTAACAAACCCTTCCTACAACTCCTGGGAGTTGTAGTTATAGGGCCTTAGGCCCCTCCCCTGTCACATGCCTTGTGGGCATGTCTTCACATGCCACTGGCTGTCACTCACTGGCTGCCCTGGCCCTCAGGTCTCTCCCCGACTTGATCTCAAAAGTCTTTTCCAACATTTTTAATTCTGTGATTCTGTTATATACCAACTAAAGAAAATGCCTTTTCTGAAAATCTCATTAGGTTTATTTATAACACTGTTTTTTAAAATAGATGGGGAAAAATGTTCTTCTGAAAAACCTAAGCATGTAGTGGTTTTAAGTTCAAAATATGAAGTAACCAAGAGTTGTGGGTTTATTCTGCTTTCCTCTAACTTCTTTATGCTTTTTTGCTACATCTCCCCTGAACAGATGGCTGCTAGCTCCTGACAACGATACTTCACTAAGCCTTGGCAGGATGATGATGGATCAATCAGCCATTAATTCCACAGGAGAAAATGTCTGTGGAAGCACTAGATCAGGTCACTCTTCTTGACCAGATTGTGCAATTCTGTATGTGGGTGGGATTTCACTGATTCACTTGAAATCTTTTTAGTTTGAATGTGCAACCTTCATGTATCTGTCAAAAATTTTGAGTCTTGTCACAAATTCCCACCCTGTTCTATTGTGATCCTCCCATATGGTGAAAAAGCCTTAACATTTTACACCTGCAATATAAGTATCACTTCGAGAAACCATGGATTTTCGATGAAAACCACTGCTGTGAGGCAGTCATGACATAGATGTGATACTTGATCTCAATTTGCACCTGGAGGCCAAGATGCAGCCCAGCATAGAGGCTAACCCTGGAGACATCATACCTGTGTCAGCCAGGTGCTGCACAACCCTGGGGGCTGAACAGGTGCTTGGACAGCTGTCCTTTTTCAGTGTGCCACTGGGAAGTGGACAATCAATCCTACAGGCAGTATGCAGTAGGAGAGGGAATCACACTCCATCTCACTTCCCTTCACCTGGCATGCAGTTTTGAAATGTCCCTATTTTGTACACAGCACAATTCCAATCAGTCTCTCCATTAAAAAAATAGTATTAGTGAGACATGAAACAAGCAGATCACTGATCAACACTGCTATTTTGGCTGTTCAGCAAAAGAAACACAGAACAAATTTGTTTGCTTAATTTCTTTCCTGTCTGCTTGCACTTTGCCTTATTTCATGAGGTTGTGTGGATATTATGCAATCCGTCCAATGAATATAGACAGCAGTAGGTAGGGAGTTGCTTATTTGCACCCTTTGCACCTCTATGTGAAATTCTTTACCAGATTATGTTACACTGAAAGGCTCTTGGAATGCTGTCAAAGCACTTGCAAACCCGAGCTGTCACAGCCTTATGAATAACACATACAAGTCCAAACTATGGAGTCGCTATTCAGCCCTCACCTAGCAAAACTCTCCACAGAGCCAGTGGCTGGGAACAGGTTAAGATTTGCAAGGTGTCNAGATAAGAAGAGATACCTATTATCTGTTCAAGTAAAAAGGAGAAAAGTTTTACAATAGAACAAAAGACCTCTCCCCATGACAAAGAAACATTGAGCTACAACCCATCACCTCCTACAGCAACAGCTATGACTCCCACAACTGGTTCAAAGATGCCTAGACTTAGCAATTTATCTAAAGTCTCAAGTAAACAGGTATTCCAGCTGATGTACAGATGAAGACTGTGAAAATGGATTTCTGCATCTGTTAGGAGACTCTTAACACTGCTCCCATCAAAGCTGAGAGCTAATGTTAATGGCAGGCAGAGGAGGCTGCAGCAGATGGCAGGGCTTTCCCTGGCCCATGGATTCTCTGGATTCGCCTCCCTGATCTGGGCCTGGCCTGGCTGCTGTCAAGACCGGAGAAAATTCAAACTAATATAGTGGACAAATCTGGTGGTGCATAGAAAGTGTTCATTCCCTAAGGGCTTGCTGCACAACAGAGTCAGAGGAGACCAGCCTTCCAGATTTCAGAAGGCACTGGCTGCAGAGAGCTTTCCACACGCAGCTCTTTGGTAGCCCAAAGCCTGATGTCCCTCTGCTCTTGGACAGAACAAAACAAAAGATACATTCCAGTCATTCCCCTGGGAGGTAGAAAAGAATTAAATACTGTAACTTTTATCAGTTCTGTGCTACTCAGAGATCTTTTATTAGCCCTTATCCTCCAATTATAAGATTTATCACCACCAGTCATTAAATGAACGGTCACTCCATTCCTAAAGCATCTATGCTCCTGCATTCCTCTGGATGCTCCTAGAGAAGTAGCAAAGTCCCAACACTGAGAGCACAGCTGATGCAGCAAAGCTCAGTTAACAACTAGAACTTCTTCAAAGTTTGAAACTGCTGGACCTCATGTCTGGACTAAGACTCTTCTCTTTCCTTCCTTAAGACATCCAACTGGCGTATCTGTCTCTTCTGAATAAACTGCCTTTAGCAAGTGCCCACCTGAACTCAGTTGAGGCCAGATATTTTCCACACAGATTTTGTGAGCACAGAAAACAGGCATCACCCACACCATGGTATGCCCTGTGGCCATACCAAGAAGGCACAAGATGGGAGCTCAGCATCCCTCCTGGCAGGAGTGGCATCACTGCCAAATCCACCATGAGTCAGCCATCATAAAGAGGACATACTTCCCAGCCGAGCCGGTGGTCTGAAATGAGATGCTCAAATGGTTGTTTATGGAAAAAATGCACCCTTCCTCTACCCAGAGGGCTGAGGGTTCCCCTTGTTTGATGTGTTTGTAAAGAAATCTCCATTTCCAAGGAGGCTGTTTCTTGTTAGACCCTATTAAACACTCCTCCTATTGTCCTGGCTTCCTGTGTTTGAAAGACCTGAACTCTAGTTAATATTTCACCCTATCTAAATACCCTAAATGAAATAAAGAGTCATTTACAGTTACATGAAATGGTTTTAAACAAATCAAGTTGATGGCAAATACATTAACAAGCATGTGGAGAGAAGACTTGAGGGCTTCATTTATGACAACAAACCAGACAAAATCAAACTAGTGCTGTTGCAGGGGTCAGGACACTTCCCAGAATGAGCATTTCAGCATTGAAAAAAAAAGAAATGTCAAGGAAATATTTTTGTTACCCAGCTTCTAATGTTTGGATAGCTACCTTCCTAGAGGAAAACACATATGAAATAATCATAAACTACATTTTATTTATAAACAGGAGTGCTACTAAGGTACACTCTTTATTTGATGTGACTATCATCTTCTCCTTCCTATTCCCACTTAGCTTTAAGCCGCTTCATATCATAGACACTTTCTATATGTCAGGAAAGGTATTTCAGCGCAATAAGCTGGTGGGGTAGCAATTCAGGTTTTGTTTCTAAACATTTCCTTACCATTTTCTACACAGGTTTTTCCATAAAACTTTTTTGAGAGATATCAAAAACTACATCAGTGAATTGTTGACTTGGCTACAACTTTTTGAGTTTATCAACAACCACTACTGAGTTTAGGTTCTGTTAGTCAAAAGTAGACATTGTAGAGACAAAGGTACAAGCTTCATGTGGCACATGACATAAATGGAGTATCAAGTTGGACAAATCCAAATGCTGCACTTAGGTGAAAGAACACACTGTGACATGCTCTCTTAAGGGAACTGTGAGTAGAGTTGATCTACTATATCGCACACCTGCGGTCTTAGTTTGGACCTGCGTAGCCCGACTTTTGCATTGAATGGCAGCCGCGCCGCCACTACCACCCATGCCTCCCCCCCCCAGCCGCCGTGGCCCCTGCTGCGGCCCCTGCTGCCGTCACCCACACCCCCACCGCTGCCCATGCTGCCCCTGCTGTCACCCGCGTCCTCACTGCCACAGTGATTCGCCTGGTTGATGAGGGAAGAACTGTTGATGTGGTGTACCTTTATTTTAGTAAAGCCTTTGACACTCTCTGCCATAAAAAAATCCTGATGAAGCTGGAGGCTTGTGGCCTGGAGGGTTTTACAATGTACTGGAACAGGAATTGGTTGGAAAACAGAGCTCAGAGAGTGGTGGTTAATGGTGGTGTGTCCAGTTGGAGACCAGTCACTAGTGGGGTACCTCAGGGTTCAGTATTGATGACCCGAATGAATGGATGGAGTCCGTTACAGTCGGGTCTCCTATAACACAGACCTGCAGTCTTAATTGTCATCCATGTAGCCCAACTTCCACATTGAATGGTGGCCACACCGCTGCCACCACCCAGGCTGCCCCTGCAGTCGTAGCAGGAACTTTCAGGCACAGGGCACTGCATTGCTTTCCGAGCTACAGACCCAGCTTAGGACTCTGGGCTCAGTCCCTCCAAGCCCTGAGAAGTGATGTGAACATAGGTTCACAGGTTATTCTGAGTTGGAAGGGACCCACAGGATTATCTAGTCCAACCCCCAAGCGAATGCCCACCCAAGGATCAGGTCCACAAGCATGGAACCATGGGCAACACGCTCCATCCATCCAAGCCTCCCAACATCTAGACCATGTCACTGAGTTCCTCATCAAGTCTTTTCTTAGACATCTCCAGGGATGGCGACTCCACCACCTCCCTGAGCAGACCATTCCAATGAGAGATCACTCTCTCTGTGAAAAACCTCTTCCTAACATCCGGTCTAAAACTCCCCATGCATAGCTTTAGGCTATATCCTCTTGTTCTGGTGCTGTCAGCCTGAGAGAAGAGATTCACACCCACCTGACTGCAACCTCCCTTCAGGTAGCTGTAAACAGCAATGTGGTCACCTCCGAGTCTCCTCTTCTCCAGGCTGAACAACCCCAGCTCCCGCAGTCACTCCCCACAGGTCTTGTTCTCCAGTCCTTTCACCATCCTTGTTGCCCTTCTCTGGACCCTCTCAAGCAGCTCAACATCCTTCTTAAACTGGGGAGCCCAGAACTGGACACAGTACTCAAGATGTAGTCTGACCAGCGCAGAATACAGGGGAAGCATAACCATTACAACATTATCATTTCCATCTCTGCCTGTGACAGTCCTGGGCATGAAGAGTGATTCAAACATGACTTTCATCCTGCAGAGGCCTCTCCTCTTATGCATTTTTTACAGCTTCTGAAATACAGTGGGCCCCAGTCACTTCATGCTTTTGTGCTTTGTTGGTTCAATCCATTGTGAGGGCTTTTTCTGGGATACAGTTATACCCCATCGTTCACGGAGAATGGGACAGGCCACGGCTCTTGCGAAACACTAAACTCGCAAAGAAGTGCAGGACCTTAATATGCATGCAGGCCAAGCCCATTGCTCCACCCCCCCCCGAGCATGCCCAGTGCTCCCACTCCGGAGCACTGTGGACAATTTTCTGCTCCTTCCCCTGGTCTCTCTCAGCACAAGCGAGCAAAAGGAACTGTTTCTGAGAGCCCGTGTGTGCTCACAGTGCAAACCCCATGCCGCTGCCCGGCCCGCACGTGCTCGCCCTGGCTCCTTGTCAGGGAAGGAGTGTCCCTGAGCTCTGGTCAGCATTCTTGGAGCCTGGAAAAACCTAACTTTGCAACATTGTGACGGCCCGTGCACTTATGGTGGGGCGGGGACTTCGTTATTGAAGTTTCTTTCCCTTTAACATCCGCTGGTGCTGGGAGAGGCAGCAAGGCAGCACTGCCACTATGGTCCCAGAGGGTGAGGGAACAGAAACCTCCTCCTGGCACAGTGGCAGCACTGTGGGAACATCCCACCATNCAAATGGGCGGGGTCCTAAAGGAGAGGTCATGATGCAGCGGGGATTCGCTGTAATTCCATTTGGGCATGTGCAGTGTAAACCACAAAGTACTACTATGTCAATAAGCTAATGAATATTCAACTAAACCCTGTCTATCACCCTGCCCACCTCAGCTCTGGAGCGGCTTCGGGGCATTCCCAGGACTGCTCTGCAGCCTGTGACTAGTCAGGAGAGCACAGAGCATGTGTTTTGGTCCCTGTGGCTTTCCCTTCAGCCCCCCTGATGCAGGTTCTGCTGGGACTGGGCACTCCCTGCCCGCAGCTGCAGGGCTGTGGCTCTTGGGGACAGCATTGCTTTCACTCAGTGCTGTCCCAGACCTCAGGCTGGGCTGTCCCCTCTGCTGCCCTGATCCTTCCTGGACCACGTCAACTGTGAAGGAGCCTCATTGGACCCCATGCCCCCAGCTGGGTGGGATTGCAAGGCGAGGCAGGGCCAGGAGTACAGCGGGTCCTGGAGCACCCCACTATGTTGCCAGGGCTGCTTCCTCTGCCAGGGTTTTTATGGTCTCACCTCCCACCATCTCCCAAATGGCCACCAAGGGTCCCCTGCGCCTCCTGGAGCTAGCCTTGCAGCCCTTCTGCAGAGCTTGGCTAGGAGGCCGTCAGAGGCAGTTCCCACTCCTCCTGGCTGCCCAACGCAGAATTGCCCTTTCCCACGTTGGGAAGGCACTGCTCCACTGACAGCTTAAGCAGCTTCCCCACGTCCCAGTTCATTGGGAACTTGGAACCCCTGGGCTGGCCATGAGAGTGGGCTAGGTCAGATTGGCCTGCATGGCTGTGCGCCAGCCCTAGTGGTGGCACCAGGGCCGCCAAGCTGAGGGGCTGCCCCAGTTGAGGAAGCTGTGTTCTAGGCATGGGGGAGGGGCTGGGGTGAAGTGGGGAGCCTCTGCAACCACTTCCACTTGCCTGTTCCTTTGGAAACAGTGGCTCTGGGACACACACAACCACACACACACTCTCAAGCCGTCAGGAGCATCTAGTGTGATCAATCTAGCCGTCCTGTCCCTTCCAACTTGAGCCAAGCTGAGCCATAGCTGTGGTAACACTTGCGACCTACCAGTGTATCTACCCATGCCTTCCCGGCATAGGAAAGGGCAATTGTGCTCTGGGCAGCTGGGAGCAGCAGGAATTGCCTCCGATGGCTGCCCAACCAAGCTCTGTGGAGGAGCTGTGGGGTTGGATCCCAAAAGAAGGACTCTCTGTGGCCATTGGGGCGATGGGACCACACAAAGCCCAGTGGAGTGAGCAGCCCTGGCAGTGCAGGCAGGGTTCTGGGACCTCCTGGCACCCTGGCACCACCTTATGCCACACCCCTTGCCTGGCTGGAAGCTCAGGGTTCAACAGGACTTTTTTGTGATCAGCATGGTCCTGGAGGGACCAGGTCAGCCGAGGGGACTGCCCAGCCTGAGGTTTAGGACATCACCGAGTGAAAACAATGCTGTCCCCAGGATCCATGGCCCTGCAGATGCGGGCAGGGAGAGCCCAGTCCTGGTGGCACCTGCACCTGGCGCCATGCAGGGGGCCACAGCGAATGTTGTGGGGAGGGGCCAGAAGACATCTCCTGTGCTCTTCTGATGAAACACAGGCTGCAGAGCAGTCCCAGGAATACTCCTCAGCCACTCCAGACCTGAGATGGGCGGTGCGATGAGCGGTGCTTAATTGAATATTCATTAACTAATTACCATCACGAACTACAGGCTTGTGCAAAGAGAAGGAAATCCACGGCCCTGCAAAAGTCAAGGGATGACTGTATTTAACAATATCTTTCTTGAGTTACAGTATATATATGTATATATATATATATATGTATATATATGCATATATCCCCACTGCATTGCGACCCCTCCATTATGACCCCACGGATTTGTGAGGAACATTNCGAGCACTGGGGCTGGGGGAGGAACTGGGGCGTGGAGCAGTGGCACAGGGTTTGGGCTGTGAGCACGTGCAGTCACAGAAGCCTAGAGAAGCCCAGGAATTCTTGGGGGATCTCCCAAGTCACAGGGCGCTCAGAAACGGTTCCCTTTGCTCTCCTGTGCTGAGAAAGCCCGTGGGGAGGAGCAGAAAAGCATCCACAGTGCTCCAGAGTGGTGGTGGGTGGAGCAATGGGCATGGCCTGCATGCATATTAATGACCTGTGCGTGTTTGCAAATTTGATGTTCTGTGAGAACCCTGGCCTGACCTGTTCCTCGCAAATGAGGGAGTATAACTGTACTGTGTAGAAACTTAAGGGGGCGTATTGATACATGAAGTGATGTACCAGTGCTTTCCTCAAAGAGATGTTGCCTGGGATGAGCCTTTCTCCAGCGTGTCTCTGGCACGCCACCCCTGAGGAAAGCATGACTCTCCAGTGAAGACGATCTTCTCTTGCCCTTTATTATAGGTGAGTGTACTGGTACTCCAGAGCCAGATTCTTCCTCCTTCTGCCACAGTATATAAACAACCCCAAAGTCCAAGTCATGAAAGGAGAAGGTAATAATCATTCTCCCTATAACTGGGTTACACCTGTTCACCCTTCCTTGCATGCTTGTGGGATATCAGATTTAATTTATTACTTTTTTACATGCATGTGGTCAGATTTAAATTTGCTAGCAACATTTAACCAAAGGAAATGTTGCTGAATCCCTGGCTCAGGGATTGAAGCTGGTGTACAGATCACAAGCTGGTGAAACATTTTATGGTACTAAACTACTTGCATAGCCCAGTGATGCAAAAAATGACATTTTAATCTAGACAGCCAAGGTGCAAATGCCTGTCCATTCCTGCTGCTACTAATCTTTGGGAGAGTTACTCTTGTGTCATAACCATGTAAATCAGATTGACAAAACAGCAGTGCTTCCATGGACAGGCTTTTTGTTGTATATCCTTCCTCTTGCACTGAATCCTTGCCGCCTTCCCTTGAGCTGTCCCTGTGAATCAATATAAAAAGTTCCCTTTCAGTCTGGTGTCTCCTGTCTTCAGGTAAATCCCTAGAATGTCAATAAGTGAGACATCAGACATTGCCAAATGTCTCAATGCATTGCAACAGAGGGAAACAGTCCCAAATTGTTCAGCAGCTAGCTGAACTGGTGCCAACATACTTTTGCCCTTTGGGCCAGATTGGTGACTTTGGTGAAGTGATAGCTTTTAAAAACATGACCAGACATTTTCAATCTCGTACCATTTGGCAATACAGTGATCCCCTGTTACTCGCTGGCTGTTGGGTCTGGTCCGCCTCAGTCGTGAAATCTGCAAAGACAGCAAACCCACTACGTAGTCGAGTACTCCACGCCTGTAGCTACGCTCCCTCCCCTAATAAGGTTTGGAGGACAGTCCTGAGAGCAGGGTTTGTCTCAGATGTCTGGCTGTGCTCTGCCGGGGCGGGGGGCGAGTGGTGAGTGGAGGAGTCCCGGCGCCGCAGCAGTGGGAGGAGTCCTGGCGCTGCAGCTTGTCCTGGCGCCGCAGCTTGTCCCAGTGGCTCGCAAGCAGTGGGGCGGCCGATCAGACTGGGGTCATGGTAGGTTCTGCGCACGCGCCATGGTTGCACAGCTCGCAGAAAAATCACCCGCAAATACTGGATCTCACAAATACCGGATCGCAAATATGTGTGGGATAACTGTATTATTTGTGAGCACGAGGCAAGTAGATTTTTGACACAAACCAAATCCATGCAGTCTAACACAGCCATTTCTTTTAGAGTATACCTTAATCCCACTTCCCTATTTTTCACATGTCTTTAACATGTCTAGAGGTTTCAGGAGAGTCCTGCAGAGGGACCTGGACAGACTGGAGAGATGGCCAGACTCCAATAGGATGAGTTTTAAAAAGTCTAAATATTGGGTCCTGCATTTTGGTCATAATAACCCCAAGCAGAACTATAGGCTGGTGATGGACTGCTTAGAGAGTGGTCAGGTGGAAAGAGACTTGGGGGTATTAGTGGACAGCAAACTCAACACGAGCCAGCAGTGTGCCCAGGCAGCCAAAAGGGCCAACAGCATCCTGGCCTGCATCAAGAATAGTGTGGCAAATAGGTCAAGGGAGGTTATTCTTCCCCTGTACTCAGCACTGGTTAGACCGCACCTCAAGTATTTTATCCAGTTCTGGTCCCCTCAGTTTAAGAAAGATGTTGACCTGCTGGAACGAGTCCAGAGAAGGGCAACTAGGATGGTAAAGGGGTGGGAAGGTAAGTCCTATGAGGAGAGGCTGAAGGAGCTGGGTCTGTTTAGCCTAGAAAAGAGGAGGCTCAGGGGTGACCTTATCTAAAAGGAGGTTGTAGTCAGGCGGGGGTCGGTCTTTTCTCCCTGGCCACTGGAGACAGGATGGGAGGTCACAGTCTTAAGCTTCAGCAGGGGAGGTTTAGACTTGACATCAGGAAAAGGTTTCTCACTGAAAGAGTGATCCGGATGTGGAATGGGTTTCCCACAGAGGTGGTTGAGTCGCCGTCCTTGGAGGTGTTCAAGGATAGGCTGCACGAGGTGTGGAATGATATGATCTAGATATTAGATATTAAGTTTAGTTGGATTATAGCTTGGACTAAATGATCTTCAAGGTCTTTTTCAACCTTAACAATACTGCGATACTGTGATACTGTGATACCATAACACTTACACACACACACACACAGAATTAACAAGGTTGGAAAAGACCTTAGAGATCATCAAGTCCAATGTATTACCTATGCACAGCGTCGCAGCATCGCTGGGAACTGGGGGATGGCAGGGGACAGTTGCCACTGCCAAAGATGACCCCAGGGTGGTGGTGGATGGGAGATTTAATCCCCACGCAACTGGGAGCAGAGCCACTGACTCGGCATGATGCCTCAGCTCTGCCCACGCTGGCGTGACATGGGCAACAGCTTGGTGTGTCCCAATGTCAGCAGTGTGGGCTCCTGATGTCAGAGTCTGATCCCTGTGCTGGAATGAAACCTCACCTCGCTGCCCAAAACAAAAAGTTCCTTCTGGGCAGAAAGGTTTTTGTATGTAGATGTTTATTGCTGTGTCGATACCGGACAGGGCTGGGGGTCCCTTCTAGGATGTGTGGGGCAGAAGAGGTGCAGAGGAAGGGTAGGAGAGGGAAGAGGAGGTACAGCAGCAGGTACAGGGATGAGCAGGGCTGCGGGCGCTTCCATCTGCCCCTGCCCCACACATCTCAGGAGCGGCAGCAGGAGCAGATCACCAGCTCTTTCGCCCTGCACACCTGCTGCCAGCCCATGCTCCTGCAGACAGCCCCAGCAAGAGGCAGGGAGGCAGACACTGGCTCTCTCCCGAGCACTGGTTGGGTGCACTGCAGCCCCTTTGAGCAGCAGGGACTGTCCCAACCCTGGTGCTGTCGCTCCCATCGCACAGCACTAGGGTACCCAAGGCATCGCCCCAGTCAGCACCAAACTCATTCCTCAGGCCTCCCCCAGAGTCCTGCTCAGGAACAGCGTGTCATCTCCACCGTGTTTGAACACAAGAGACATACCAACAACCAGAAACCTCGATAAAACCCAGCACAGACACACAGGGAAAGGACAGTGGCAGGAGGCTCCGCACTCGCTCAGATCTGTGGGGAGGCCAGGTGCTGGCTTCAAGGCTCCCAGCCATGCCGGTTTCTGTGCTTGGGAAAGCAGCTCCCTTACAGGAGCTGGGAAGTGGCAAAAAGGCATTTCCTCCCCTTTAGTGAGGCATTACAGAGGGAGCTGCACTCTCAGGACCACCCTCCAGACTTCATTAATGGAGGGGGTGTGGCTATGAGTGTGGCATACTTGAATACTTATTAGGTTTGCTATCGTCACAGATTCCAGAACTCGCGTGAAAAGGGACAGACCCAATGGCCTGCGAGTTACAAGGGTCAACCATATCTGCAATGGGTTCTTGTCTGATACTACAGTTGGGGGAAAATAATGGTAAACACAAACTGAGATCATCTTATTGCCTTGTAAGCTGTAAGGAAGGAGATGAAGAGGGAAGGAGAGGGGAGCAGCCCAGAGGCTGCATCTCTCTTCCTGCTGAAGGCTCCGGAAATCACATTCAGTTTGGTTGACTAGGCACCTGAGGTCTGGTGACATGTGCACATGTAACAGGAAGTAATACAGTATTGCACAAGAATAATTAAAGAAGAAAATCAAATAGCTCTATCAAGAAGGCATCTCCAAGTGCTTGAAATTTGTATCAGGTATTTCACCTAAGAGTAAATTAAAAAAGGTCCATCTTCTAAAACTCAATGTCTGAAGACAAAGTAGGTGGCCCACTCTCTCAGAATCCAACACTAGTTCTGTCTCCAGAAGAGTGTGTTTCACCAGAGACATTCAGATATCAACATATTTTTCAGGTGCTGCTCAGGCAGGGAAGAACTATCAGGTGCACGATTTCACCTAGGGGCATCCTTTGCTTAATAAGGCTTTTAGAGAGCAAAGCAGCTAAAGAGTGACAGGGGTTAAAGTGTTGGAAACAGCAAAACAAGTTGGAGGTGAAAACCCAGACGGCTGGAAGAGGTGCTCCCAATGACCCCAGGTAGGCTGCCATAGCACTTGGCAATGGCTCCTGTCACAGTGCTTCACTAACAGGTCATGCTGCTCTCACGCAGTCAGCCAACAGCCTGAGATGATACAGACTCCTGGCAAACACAAGAAAAAGTCTAGGAAACTGGCAATACTCTCAGGTTATAAAGACTGCTAGGACATAATACAAAACCACTGGAACAAACAAGAATGGAATTGGCACTCCTGCTTTATAAATAGTGCCAGCATTTTTAATGCTTGAACTTTAGCCCTGGTTGAAAACTTCCATATAACTATGGCAAGGAGCATTTTTCTGGCCAATAACAAAAGCTCATGGGATGGAGTGGTATTTCCAAATGTAGATTTTCTTGATCTACAGTACAGTGCTGAGTATGTTTTTGTAGCTAATGAATTTGCATTAACATTATAAGCTCAAGCTCTACATATAGATCATGGCATAAGGTTTGTTTGCACATGTTTTTTATAGCTTGCACATTTACTGATTGTCCTGGGTCAGTTAAGATGAAGTATGAAAAGAAATACTTGAATAAGGAGAGAAATAAGAACTTTATTGGGAGAGGAAAAAAAAAATAATATCACAAATATATATATATATGCTTGAACAACAACAATAACAGTATCAAAACACAATGGAACAATGACAACTGTAGACAGCGGGGAGATAAGCAAGCACGAAGGGGGTGCCTAGTTCAAAGGAAACCAAGGCACTTCTGGGATTCCAGGGGCAGGGGAATAGGGTTCAGGGTAGGCAAACCAGTGGAGTAACAGCCAGTGATCCTCTCCTGAAATGTCCAAGGGGCTGCAGGGGAGATCCAGCAGTCGGCAGGGGAAGGCTGTACTGAGATGAGGAGTCAAAGGTCCACATGGTCCTGGGCGAAATGGTGGAGGCAGAGATCAGAGGCAAAAACTAGGCTTCCTCAGTCCAGAAGATCCATGAACACCTTCCTGTGAGCCCAGGAGCTGTAGTTATAGGGCCTTAGGCCCCTCCCATGTCACATGCCTTGTGGGCATGTCTTCACATGCCATTGGCCATCACTCAGCACGCCTCAGTCCTCAGGCCCCTCCCCTAGTCACATGTCTTGCTGGGAAGGGAAGATAAGAAAAAGAATCCTCTGTTGTTTGTCCAGTAGAAATGAGAAAGCCCCTCCCCTGGCAACATGCCTTGTAGGGGAGGGAAGGGGAGATAAGAATAGAAACCTATTGTCTGTTCCAGTAAAAAGGAGAAAAGTTTTACAATACAGTAGTCCCCTGTTACTCACAGGCTGTTGGCTCTGGCCCTCTTCACATGAGTCCTGGAATCTGCAAGGATAGTGAACCCACTAAGTATTCAAGTACGCCATGCCTGTAGCCATGCCCCCTTCCCTAATAAGGTGTGGAGGATGATCCTGAGAGCAGGGCTTGTCTCAGTTATCTGGGTGGTGTCTGACATGTCTGTGCTCCGGCGAGGGAGGCAGGCGGCTGCTGCGTTTGGCAGCGGGGCGAGCACTGGCCGCAGTGGGTGAGCACTGGGGCGGGTAGGCGAGCGCCAGCTGCAGTGGGTGAGCGCCGACTGCAGCGGGTGAGCATTGAGGCAGGTGAGCAAGAGCCAGATGCGGTGGGTGAGTGCTGGCCGCAGCGGGTGCGGCCTCTGGGCTCCATCGAGCCCTGGCCATGGGACCTGCCTGACTGTGGGCACAGAGGAGGAGGGGTGTGACAACTGCACTTCCTGAGCCTCCACCGGGACCAGCCTGGCAAAGCCTTTCCCGNGGCTGCTGCGTTTGGCAGCGGGGCGAGCACTGGCCGCAGTGGGTGAGCACTGGGGCGGGTAGGCGAGCGCCAGCTGCAGTGGGTGAGCGCCGACTGCAGCGGGTGAGCATTGAGGCAGGTGAGCAAGAGCCAGATGCGGTGGGTGAGTGCTGGCCGCAGCGGGTGCGGCCTCTGGGCTCCATNTGCAGCGCATCCTCCGAACTTGGGGAACAACAACAATTCTACCATGCGCGCTGTCACGCTTGCACGCCCTGCGGGGCTGCGGAGCCACACTTCCCTTCAGCACCCCATCCACAAAGGGCACTTCAGGGGTGGCGGGGAGAAGGTGCCTCTCACTCCCGCACAGACACACACAATTCTCCTGCAGCCTGGCAGAGAACAATNGCCATGGGAGGTTTCCCTGTGCCAGCCCCAGAAGAGGATCGGAGGCGCAGTCCCAAAAACTGTTTCAGATCAGGGCTATGGCAGTGCAAAATAAAGCAGGAGAGCTGGAACTCTGTTTTACAGGGTTATCTGTTGTCAGCGCACAGCAGCGCCCAGGTGGCCAATGGAATACAGAAGGAGGTGGGATGCTGTCTTACAGCTGGTCTGTTATCCTGTCTCATCCTGGAGCAGCAAGAGCCAGAGCCAATGACATGGCACAGCAGTGCCTAGGCAGCCAATGGGAGACAGAGGGAGGCGGGACAGCAGCAGCTAGGGACGGGCTCAAGACCTTCTGGTAGAAGGTTCCCTGTTCTTGCAAGTTTTATTTCATTGTGAAAGTTTATCTACTGTGCATCCCTGAAAGAACTTT
>WEKX01027276.1:0-24542 GCA_013390025.1 Pitta sordida | reverse complement strand
CCCCCCCTCCCATCACTGGGTGCACTCGCACTCCCACATCAGGGCCCACTGAGGTGCAGATAGAGCACTGTCACATGCCATGTGACACAACCAGGCTGCAACACGTCCTCTGAGCTGAGGGAACAATAACAGCTTGACCACAGCTTGACCGTCGCGTCCCCACACTCCGCTCCCCGCACAGCACCAGGGCTGCTGCCCCTTCCCTCCCATGTCGGGAGGAGCTGGTCCTGTGCCAGCTGCCTCACGCTCACATAAACTTGTACAGCTCTGATTGGGACTGGTGGCCGGCATTTTGGGGGGTTTGTTTTTACTTCTTTTACGGTTTTTCAGTCTGCAAACCTGGCTACCTCTTGCGTGCCAGCATTGGACACGGGGAACAGGGCAGCTCTGCCAGGGTGGTGCAGAGGGAGCACAGGTGCTGCCCCGTGCATGCAGGAGGTGGGAGATGCGGGGCCATTTTTCCGTTCACCATCCCAGCCACAAAGGGCACTGCAGGAGGATCCACAGGGGCCGCTAGGGTGAGGTGGAGGGTGTCTCCCGCTCCTGCTCCTGTACAGACACACACAATGCCGGCACCCTCCTGCAGCCGGGCAGAGAACAATGCCAACCATGCAAACACCTTGAGGGCCCCTGTTGCCTCCATGGCGTCCGCCTGTAACCACTTCAGCAGCTTCCCCAGCTCCAGGGTGATGGCGGCGATTCTCCTTCCCCTTATACGGTGCAAATGGAGGTTGCGAGGGGACTAAGAGGGGCAGAGGCGGCAGGCTTGGCTTCTGCCCGTCCCGGTTCAGTGTGGCGTGGGTGTCTGTGCCCCCCCGGCTCAGTGCGGCACAGTCAGGCACCAGCTTTCCAGTCCCCGGGGGTTGGGGAAAGGTGCCTCCCACTCTCACGCAGAGACACACACAATGGCAGCCCCGCCTCCCCGTCCTGCAGCCCAGTGGAGGACAATTCCAGCCGTGCAAAAAGTAAATGCATCCTGGCCTCACTGCAGTGGCTCCCAGGCAGGACCAATTTACATATTCATGAGCAGACTGGGTTCGTGGTAGGTTCTGCACATTCTGCACACACGCAAGGTCCCACAACTTGCTGAAAAATCAACCGTGACTATTCAGATCACGTAAATTATGGATCGTGAATATGTGGAGGATCACTGTAGTTACAAAACACAACAGAGCAAAAGCATATGAAACATTGAGTACAAAGGAACGGCACGCAATACTGTGCCAAAGTATCACGTATTAGAATACCTATTACTATCGACAAACTAACATTTTCAATCAACAAACCTCTCTAAATTGCTTAAATAAGACTATTGCTTATTTAAGAAGTGATCCATTATTACTTAAACTAAGATAACTGCACATAAATTAAAAAAATTAAATAGTTGATTAAATAGTATTTAATAATATTATTCTGAGGTACCATACCATATGTATCAACAGTGGAAGGCCCTGCTAATGCACATGCAAGAGCTTTTGGCTATCTCCACAGTGTTCATAGAATCACAGACTGGTTTGTGTTGGAAGAGACCTTAAAGATCACCTAGTTCCAACAACCCTGTCACAGCCAGAGACACCTACCACAAGACCAGATACTCAAAGCCCTATCCAACCTGGCCTTGAACACTTCCAGAGATGGGGCATCCACAACTTCTCTGAGCAACCTGTTCCAGCACCTCACCATCCCCACACTGAAAGATTTTTTTCTAATATCTAATCTAAATAATAAAATCACAGAATATCCTGAGTTGGATGGGGCCTACAAGGATCACAGACTCCAGCTCCAGGCTCTGCACAGGACAACCCCCAAAATCATACCATGTGCTTGACAGTGTTATCCAAACATTTCTTGAACTCTGGCAGACCTAATGCCCTGACCATGTCCCTGGGAAGCCTGTTCAGTGTCCAACCACCTCTCAGAGAAGAAACCTTACCTAATATCCAACCTACACCTCCCCTGACAGTTTAATGTCATTCTTCAGATTCTGTCACTGATCACTAGAGACAAATGTCTGCCCCTTCACTTCCATTAATAAGGAAGCTGTAGACCATCATGAGATCTTCCCAGTCTCCTCTTCTCCAGGCTGAACAAACCACATGACCTCAGCCACTTTTCTAGCTTTTCTTTTTTAGCTTTTCCGCTAAATCATTCACCATCTTTGTAGCCCTCCTTCGAATGCACTCTAATAGCTTTGATCCTTCTAACACTGCAGTGCCCAAAACTGCACACAATATTCAAGGTGAGGCCACACCAGCTGAGTAGAGTGGAACACAGCTGGCTCTCCTAGTAGCCAGGGCACACTGCTGGTTCCTGTGTCTACCCTCTTTCAGTTTAGTTTAGAGAATCAAAGAATCATCAAGGCTGGAAGAGTCTTTCAAGATCATCTAGTCCAAGAGTCAACCAAGCACCACCATAATGACACCCAAACTATATCGCCAAGTGCCACATCCAGATGTTCCTTGAACATTTCCAGAGATAGTGACTCCACCACTTCTGTGGGCAACTTATTCCAATGCCTAGCAATAATTTCAGTGATTTTTTTTTCTAATACGTGACATGAACTTCCTCTAGCATAACTTGAGGCCATTTCGTCTCACTCTTTTACTTCAGGCATGGCAGAAGAGGCAGACTCACACCACTTTATAATCTCCTCTCAGGTAACTGGAGTCTCCAGACTAAACAGCTCCAGCTCCTTCAGCCTGTCATAACACAAGAGGTGCTCCAGCCCCCTGATCATCTTGTGGCCTTCCTGTGGACCCACTTCAACAGGTTCGCATCTTCTTGCATGTTCTTATACTGGGGGCCTCCTGCTAGATGCAGGACTATGGGCTGCATCTTCGCAGAGCAGAGGGGCAGAATCATTCCCTTTGACCTGCTGGCGACATTGTTTTTGGTGTAGCTTAGGATACAATTTGCTTTCTGGACTGCAAGTGCGTATTGATGGTCGTGCCCAGGTTTTCATTCACCAGTAACCCCAAGACCTTCTCTGCAGGGCTGCTCTCAATCCATTCTCTGCCTATAGCCTGTATCCACACTGTATCCAGTATAATAATGGTATAATGGTAGTCCATCCATCAAATTCCATGTCGCTCCAATTTAGAGATGAGTATGTCCTGTGGGACAGAACCAAATACTTTGCACAAGTCCAGATAGATTCCATCATCTGCTCTTCCCTTATGCATCACAACTATAACCCCACTGTACATGGCCACCAAACTCGTCAGGCAGTTTGCCCTTAGTGAAGTCATACTGGCGCCACCAATGACCTCCTTATTTTTCATATGCCTTAGCAGAGTTTCCAGGAGCATATACTCCCCTTATCTTGCTAAACACAAAGGTGAGGTTGACTGGCCTCTAGTTCTCCAGATCTTTTCTTCTTTGCTTTTTTAAAAAATGGAGGCTTATGTTTCCCCTTTTCCAGTCACTGGCAACTCCTGCCACAGCTTCACAAATGTAATGGATAGTGGCATAGTCACTTCTTCACAGGTTCCCTCAGGACTGTTGGGTACATCTCACCAGGTCCCATGGACTTGTGCATCTTCATATTCCTTAATTTGTCTTGATCTTCTCCTACAGCTGGTGCTTGCACATTCTCCCAGTCCCTGCCTTTGCTTTCTGCAACTTGGGCAGTGTGACTGGAGTACTTGCAGGTGAAGACTGAGGAAAAAAAGTCATTGAGTACCATGGTCTTCATTATGTCCCAAGTAAACAGGTCTCCTGTTTCCTTCTGGAGAGGACTCATATTTTCTTTAGTCTTCCTTCTATCATCAGCATACTAAGAGAAGTTTCTCTTATTGCCCTTGACATCCTTCAGCAAGTTTAATTCTATTAAAATAACCTTTCCTAACCTGATCCTAGCTAATCAGACAATCTCTCTGTATTCCTCCCAGGCTACTTGCCCCTGCTTCCACCCTCTGCAGGCTTACTTTTTGTGTCTGAATTTATCATCCATACATGCTTCCCAGCACTTTGCCTGACTTCCTCTTTATTGGATGTACCCCTTCTGAGCTTGGAGGAGATGACCCTTGATTATTAGCCAGATTTCTAGGGTCCCACTTCCCTCCAGGTCTTTACCCCACAGTATCCTGCCCCTGTGTTGTCCCTCCAACAGCTATCAGTGTGACAGAATGCCCCCATGAAGATCAAGGCTTGAGGCCTGAGTGACTGGAATTCCTTTATGTTGCTCTTCAGGTGCTGTCCTGCTGATCTGTGATCTCTTTCCAGGCTCTGGGCATCTCTTGCTAGCCCTGACATCAAACCAGTAGGAGTGGAATGGACTGACATTCCTTTCCCCCCAGCAACTTTAGTTCAAAGCCCTTTTCAACAGCCTGGCAAGCCTACAGCTGAGGGTGCTCTTCTGCCTCACTGGACCCTATCAGCTTGAAGTAGACAAGGTCTCATGGACGACTTCAATAATGTTTTGAAATACTATATAGAATGTATATTAATAGTCAAAACCATTAGTGTCTAGAATTTTGCATAAGTGCATGTTTGGATGATTAACCAGTGACTAGTGATCTACAAAAACATTCAATTATGCAGCACTGAAAGAGATTTCTTTTTTTTTTTTATTCACACTGTTGATAATATTGTTATTGCTGGATTGTATTAGCTTGGACAGAAGACCAGGAACTAGTAAAGGCCAAATCAGAAGTTCAAGGAGTTTCAAGTCTAGGAATAAGTAAGAAAAAAAGGATTAAAAAAAAAAATTAGAAATTGCTGCATTTGCAGAGTATATTTCTATTTGGAGCACTCACATATGTCACAGGTTCACCTGTTCATAATAGGTCATTGTGGCAGCAACAGAAGAGAACAGAAAAAAAATATGATAGGAGGAACTGGAACAAAGAGTATAAAAGAGCAAATCTACAGAGGATTTGCTAGTCACTAAACGTGTTTAAAATTTCATATTTATTATCTTTTGCAGCCTGTGACAAAAATTGTTCGACCAGAATTTCAGTTGGTTCTCAGTATTACCTCAGTGTTCATATTCCAGCAAGAATATTTTCCAGTGTATACTACATATAATAAAGATTGTCAAAAATATGTCTTACACTTCATACAGTAATGACTGTCAAATCTATGACTAAAAAAAAAAAAAAAAGTAGAAGTGTCAGTTAAGGAAATAATTGAGAATGTAATATAAACAGTACAGTAATCCCCCGCATATTCACAGCTCTCATATCTGCATATTTAATTAACTGTGGTTGGATTTCCAGTGAGTTGTGAGACTGTGCATGTGTGCAGAATGTCCTGGACCCCGGATTTCACAGATTCACAGAATATTCTGAGTTGGAAGGGACCCACAAGGATCATCGAGTCCAATTCTTAACACCGTCTCCCTGGCGGGAATCAAACCCGGATCTCCCACACGCCAGGTGGGGACACTTACCACTGTACTAAAGTGGATTTGGAAATTTCACAGCCAGGAAGCACCTAAGTGCACTTCCTCCACTTTAATGAGGTGCTACAGTGCGAACCACACTCCCAGGACCGCCCCTCCAGACCTTATTAGTGGAGGGTGCATGGCTACAGGTGGGGAGTAGCTGAATATTCATGGGTTTGGTATCTTCACGGATTTCATAACTCGTGGGACATGCCCAGGCCTGACTCCTGGTCAGTTCTGTGGGATCACTATTTGAATTCTGAATATACCACATGTAAACAAATGTGCTTTCTTATTTTCTTATTATCAAACTTCTTATTCATTAAAGTATTTGTCTTTAAGCTGAAAACATGAGCTTGCATTTGAGTTTAAAGCAAAATTTTTTCTCCTGTTCAGTAGATCAGATTTCAAAATCAACTTCAGTAGCAATTAGCCCTGCGCAAGTGAACAGGCCAGCATGACATTCACAAAATATTCAAGTATAGAATTTTAACTTTGCTTCCATCATCCAGTTCTGTGGACTGTTAATAGCCTCTTAAGTTATATTTCGTCATACATTATGAAAGTGAAACTGAACAGTTACAACTGCAGACATGAACTATTATTTACTTCTTTACTTGGGACACTTCTGTAATATCCTCTGTTCTTCACTATTCACACCTGCCCTTTGACTGGAAAATTTCTGGACACTTACTTTCAAGCATCACTTCTTTGCTGCAAATTCACTAACAGAGCAAGCAAGTGGGAAAAAACTCTCACAAATAAGACTCCCTTTATGTAGTGCTAATCACTTTAGAAAGTATGTTTAACACATTGAATATACTTAACAATTACTTAGCAAGTGATCTATCTCTACATATAAGTGTTTATAAAAGCCATTAATTTAACACAGAAATGGGTACAACTTCAGAGAAAATACCACTCTTAACTTAAAAGAAGTTCAAACATTCACGCATCTTACACTGAAGTTTTAAAATAGTATGTAATGGACAGTGCTCAGTTTAGATCTTACATGCCTATTTGTTTAATTAAAATGAACCAGCCACAAACTCAAATTGAAATCTTATCCAGATCCTACTGAAATAATGAGAATGCTGCAACTGACCTGAAAGTATAAACAATCACATCATGCATTAGGGCAGATTGGGGTAAACTATCAGAAACTGAAGAACAGTGAATATTAAAATTAAATAGATATGAAGTTGCCATTAAAAGAATGAATTTACAAACAGTGTCCTAATTCAAACCACATCTTTAATGTACTCTTATGAATAGTCACCTTAATAAAATGTAGGTGTAAAGTTGAGCTGAATAGTTCAGTCTGACATTTAAAAGGTGAAGAAAACATGAAAATGTAGTATACATTCATGTCTGGTGAGAGATAGAATTTATGCACTAGATCAAGACAAAATTCAAAATAGGTGAGAATTTAGGGAAGAAATTGGCCTAATAAGATTTTCTGAGCTGTTAGGAGTGAGGAGCAACACCACTCAACAGCCCCATGAGTCGTGCTATTAGAGCCCAGATATTGTACTTAAGGCAAGAGAATGGAAAAACACAGAATGAAAGAATTCATTCAGACTCTAAGAAAAATTAAAAATGAGAAATTTTTAAGTGTATGCTTTTAATTAAAAAAGAAGGCAAAATACAACATTTCTAACTGCTAGAAAGCCTTTTTCTCAGGTATCTGGCCAAGTAGCAACTGAGTGTTCTAACAGATATCTCAAACTATTACCACCAAACATTTCCTGGAAAAACTATAATTTGAATACTTTTATGACCCTTTGTGCAACTCAAAAGGTGAATGCCTGGAGGAAAAAAGGGGTGATATAAAGCATACAAAAGTAATTTTCATTTATGTTTTCTTCTTCTCTAGTAAGTCTAGTACGTAAAAAGAAAGTCTCATTTGTAAACTACAGAAGACATTAATATACCCTTACTATCACCAGCACGTGTAGTTTGGCATTTTATGGATTCATCACGATACATTTTTAATTACCTAAAGTTTCATTGCCTCATTTAGAGAAAAGCTTTAATTAGGGGTAGTAATGAGTTTCATTGCCCATTCTGTGTTTTGGTAGATATTCTGAGGTTTTCTAATTCAGAAAACCATCAGGTGTGTAACCAATTCCAATCAAAGAGCAAATCTTAAAATATATTTGTGGAATTACACCCGAAATGTCTGTCTTCAGTTGAGATAGAAGAATACTATTTGTCTTTTTATTCAGTAAAAGTATTTCAATCAATATACGAAAAAACCCAAAAAACCACAAACAAAACAAAACAACTTAAAAAGAAAAGAGTTTTCAGACTTCAAGACTGCAGTCTGAGCATGAAAGTTTGAACTTTACATTATGACACTGGTCACTCTTCTGGATTTGGTATTAAATAAAGCACATTTTGAACACGTTTTGTCCATCTGGAATGGATTAGGCAAACTCTGAGTATATCTTATACCTTTTTCCATCCTTCCATCCTTACAGACTCAAATTTGATATACTGAATCAGAATACACAACTTGTAATTAACCAACTGTAGACTAATAGCATCAGAGATTAAAAATAACAGTCTTTTATTGATTAGAAATCATTCCACTCACATTGTGCTTGTTAATTAGCTGGAAATAACCTGCTGGTTGACATTTGACATGCAATAAGCAGTTTTTCAGATTCACGTTCTAGCTACTTTATTGTTCCACATGAGTTCCCTCAAATCCCACAGTCTATTTTATTCAGCTACAAAACCTAGGAATACATTTTAAAGACATAATATAAAAAAACCCCAAACCAACAAAAAAATCCAACCAAAACAAACCCCCACATAAACAAACAAACAAAAAACACCACTATAGCAACAAAATTCCCAGCCAAGAGTGGAAACTTGAAAAACATTTCAGGTCTTATTCTGTTAACATGAGGTAGGGAAATAAAAATACTCACTCAACAAATTTATAACTGTCACAGAGAGGGGAATTACAAAATATGCCATGAGATTTTATTTATTCCAAATTACTTCTGATTTTTCTCTATTGCCTGTGTTATCTAACTTGATTTTTTAACATCATTTCACAGCTTACAGCTTTTTACTTCACAAAAAGGTATATAGAAAACAGACACGTGTAATAGTGATTTACCTACTGGAATCTTGAATATGTTTTTCTTCCCAAAACATGTAGGACTTGCAACTTGGGAATATGGCTCCAGACCCAAATGAACCTAAAGCAAATCATTTACACATGGACCATGTATTGCTGTGATGGCTCACAGTTGTTATGCTTGTAGGTCTCAGTCACAATTCCTCTCTTGTCAGCCTTAAGGCAGTCATTCCAAAGAATTTGCCTTAAGATAGCAAAACCACCCGGAATGTTCCTGATACAACAGTAATAATACATACAAGTATTATGACACTGGTGCCATATCTAGCAACACACTAATTTAAGTGGCCAGTTTTAGGTCTCTAATAAGGAATGCAAGGAACATAAAATGTGTAGAAACTGTGGTAGAAATACCCCTGCTTTGTGAAGCACCTGTGCTGCGTTTGCTGTGGCTGTTTTTTCCTGGCAGCGGAGGAGGCTCTTCTTCAAGAAGTTGCTGGAAGCCTCCGTCATAGCTGGTACAGGTATTGCCTGCCAGCTCCTGGCTGGGTCCACTACTGGCCAAGGCCAGGCAAATCAGGAGAGACAGAGATGCCTCTGTGATAACATATTTAAGAAGGAAAAAAAAAAAGTAAGAGCAAGAAGAAGAAGATGGCTGCTGGAGAAGAGACATCAGAAGTTGTAACAGCAAATGCAAGCACCAAGGCCAGGGCCGAAGGAGGAAGAGGAGGTGTTTCAGGCGTCTTCCTGCAGTCTGTGGTGAGAACCATGGTGAAGCAGGCTGTCCCCCTGCAGCCCATGGAATGGACAGAACCCAGGGATGCAGAGATCCACCTGTAGCCCCTTGAAAGAGGAGCCCACGCTGGAGCAGGTGGATGCTGGAGGGAGGCTGCAGCCCGTTTGAGCCCACATTGGAGCAGAGTCCCAGGAGAGACATGTGGCCCATGGAGAAGAGTCCCCGCTGTGTGGCAGAACTGTACCTGGTAGGATCTGTGTGCTTTGGGATGGGACCCACGCTGAAGCAGCACAGCCAGTGCTCAAAGAACTGCACCCTGTGGAGTGACCCACGGGCAGCAGAGCATGGAAGAGCTGCTGCCCCCGGGATGGGACTCACGCTGGGGAGGGTCACAGGGGGAACCCTATGAAAGGCAGGCAAATGGCTTCCTCCGCTGAGCAGCAGCAGAAAAACACCAACTGCCTGGTTTTCCCCTACTCCTGTTCCCCCTTGTCTCCTGGAGAAAAAGGGAAATGTGTAAGAGATGGAGGGGTGGGGGAGAAGGTTGCCTTTAAGATGATACTTCTCACATTAAGCTCTGATCTTGTTAGAAATAAATCCTTTACATTCCCACTCTGGAGTTTGTTTTGCCTGTGACAGTAAAAGATTTCTAACATTCGTCATTCCTGCTGTAGCAAAACACTTCAGGTTTTTTTTCTTTTCCTCTCTCCCCTGTTTGTAAGGGGGGCGGGAAGGGGAATGAAGTGAGAGTGCGTCTGTGGGTGAATCTCTGGCATCCAGCCAGGGTCAAACCACAACAGCACCATACAACCGAAATAAAATGCATTACTTTTCTCAATCTCCTCCTTACTACATTTCAATTTCATTTGCTTTTTTCCCCCAAATACATAACTATGAATATGCAGATATATTTTTTTTCTCTCATACCCCTTTAATTCCCTGAAAACAATTAATTTTATACTATTGTTTGGAAAGCAGGCTCTTTGCACTTTAAATACCTGCAGAGATAGACACTAAGGGCAATATATGCACCTTAGCTTTTCAAATCTCTCCCTCAGAGAAGCAATCTTACGCATGTGGTTGACAGAAAACTAAGTCAAAGAACACTGCTACGATTTTTGCACAAAAATCAAATAAGGAAAAACAGTCCCCTGTCAGGAGCTGAAATTCACCTCAAGGAACTCCAGCAGAACAAGCTTAAAGGCTGCATAAAAATCAAGGGTGAAAACTACATAAAGGACTAAGAGTCAAGTAAGTAAGAAACAAAGAGACACACAATTATTTCTTGAAATCACAGCTCTTCTCACGAACAGAGGAAGAAGCCACAGGATGAGGATTCGAGAAAAGGCTTCATGGGAACAGAACTACTTTGGATGTACAGATTTATTGGGCAGGGCTAGGAACTTATCCTCACTGAGCAATGTGAGACTGCCTTGTATAAAACAGGAATCTTTGCAATAAGTTGAGAAGCCCAGAAAAAAGTGGGAAAGTGCCTCAGAAAAAAAGCAGAACGATCTTGGACCAGCAGGAAGAAAGGAATGTGATAAATCCTGGCTGGCTGGCCCCACCACACTACCAAATGCCTTAGCTAGTACAAAACTTGATGGGGAAATACTACTTATTATTAAAAAAAAAAAAAAAGTATATGTATTACTAATCTATAGGTAACTGGCATGCAAAAGGACAACTGTGTCTGTTAACCAGACATCCTTTTAGAATTGCTATCTAGACATTGCAACTACTAAACAATCCCTGGCTGCCTAAACCCTCCTAATGTTATTAAAAAATGAAAGGCATGATTGTGGTCAGCTCTACACAGGTATGTAAAATGCAAAAGAACTGAAATGAAAAATAAATTATTTGCCTATCTCAGATATCTACTGCAATGCCAGAAACATTGCAGTTCTTAGATTATGAACCACAGGATTTACAGGAGTTTAGAACTGCTGCCATATATACCTTAAAAATGCCTTCTGTCCCCTTAAAAAAACTGTCAACAGTGGCCTGCATATCTCACAGAAAAAAGAAATGCCATAAGGACATATGAATGAGAGAATAATTGTCTGAAACTGTGAAATTAATCTTGTACAATAAATATAAACCAGTTCTGCAAAACTTCTTGCCTTGAATGTCTTGAAAAATCCACCAATTGTGTAATAATGCTAATGCCTCCCATATGGCCTTCAGCAGTGTTGCTAGAGACGTGCTGTATACTATTACTGGTGTTAATCCTAATAGCGGCCATACCACACTGCTCAGCAATGCACTCACTGAGATACAAGCACAATGGTACCTGGCAAAAATGTAAGTCTATTAAGAGAGAGTTTATTCACTGTCTTGCAATATTAACATGTGCTAGCCCATTTAAACCCAGAGAAACAGAAAAATTATACCATCTGTGCTACTGAACACTTTACTTTCATCAGTCTAACCTGCAAATTGAGGTGTATTTGACTTAAACAATAAAAATATCTTATGGCTCTGATTATTTATTCAAGGAAATAAAGATTCCTCCAACACAGTACATCAGTTTAGTGAGGCTGTAGAGGAAATTGTTGCTAAAGCAGTAAACCACTCAATAACCTATTTCAAGGAGATTCCAATCCAAGTAAACCATTTTAGTATTCTGTATTCTAAACCATTAATGTCAGAAGGTGTATCTACATAAAAGGATGCATGTCTACAGTCTGAAAATTAATTCTAGTAACTTTTTTGCACAGAATCACAAGTGCTCCTTTTAAAACACTCTAGTTGCAAAGAGATCTTAATATTTTTGTCAAGCATAGTGTATTTGTTTTTCTTTCAAAACATAAACCCAACTCATGGTATGCAATGCTACCAATAGATGACAATTCATTCACATTCTTGAGATTGAGAGATTCCTTAAGTGTGTAATGTTTCAAATGTTCCTCTGTTCAAAACAGTTGTACCTCAAAGTCCAAATTCTACACCTTTAGAGATACACACCTCAGCTTTCCCCTGAAAGCTCCCTCTCTATGGCTTGCTTGGTATGCCTTTTTACTTGATCTGCTAACACCCCACCAGGCAAAGTAATAGCTCCAGATCTTCGCTCTCAGCAGCAAAACACTCCACTCCTGCAAAGTTTATTGAGTCAGTCACACATCATCCGGAAAAACATTTATTTACTACCTATAAAAATCAAAATAACTGTCTTGAGCTATATAATACTAGAGAACTCTTACAGCATAAAAGAAAAAAAACCCTGCAATTAATTTTTTTTACCTTCTCCATCCCTAATACAACATGTAACTTAGAATCCAACACTGGACCTTACCATTCTGTGCAGGTACACAGTACAAAGAATAGTTCACAGGTCATTCAGAGTTGGAAGGGACCCACAAGGATCATCTAGGTCAACTCCCAAGTGACTGCCCACTCAGGGATCGAACCCACAAACCTGGAGCCATGGGCACCACGCTCCACCCATCTGAGCCTCCCATCGCCAAGACCATGTCACTGAGTCCCTCATCCAGTCTTTTCTTAAACACCTCCAGGGGTATGGCTAAGGTATTCATAAGGAATTCCACAATTCCTACTCTATGATCTTTAAGATCAAGAGAAGGAAGAAACAGACTGAAATGGAAAGGAAGCTAGGCAAAGTGTTCTCCAAAGGAACGTAAAAATGAAGGAACAGTGTGCACTGTGCTTCTGAAGTTCTGTGTTTTCGTGATCTATGGAGACTCTATTTCTTAGAGTTTCTTAAAAAACAAAAAGAGGAAACAGGCTACCAATGAAGGTTAAAAAACAGATCACCAAATAAGAACTAACTTCAAGGAGGCAAATAGTACCTCTGCACTGGAGATGAGATAAACAAGACTTGGAATTTTGACCAACTCTTAAAATGAAAAACCTGGCAGTCTGATATGGTGCTAAAAAGCAAGATCATCACATGATGCAGGAATACAGGAAGCAATCACAAAGACCTTTTTTTTCAAAAAAAAAGGATTTGAGATTAGAGAATCATACAAGTTTTTCTCCTATTTTTATTATTTTGTAATATGAAATAATTTTAAGGATTCATTGGTTTTCTTCATGAAAAAAAGATAACATTGTCTTAACAGCATTATGCCACTAATCAACCTCATAAATAATACCTGTCTACCTAGGATTTTATTTTCACCTGCCCCTAAGAACCCAATTTGGACAGTTATAGGATAAAACATTGAAGTCTGAGACAAGAAAAAAAAATGTAGGCGAAATTTCAAATATTGTGCACTACACAATGCAAGATCTTATTCTTCAACAAAAAAAAGTAGGCAAAATTTCAAAGATTGAGCACTACACAATATAATTACTTGGAGCAGTCTCTTACCCGCCTTATTTTTAATTAGCAAGAAAGCTGTCTGCAATTCCCTACCCACTTCATAAAATATTCACCCTACAGACTGCAGGGTGACTGCAGGACCATGACGGAGAAGCCCATACACAGGCACACCAAATATAAGTAGGCTCTTGTCCAAAGACTGATGGCCTAGAAGGTCATCTCCATGGGACTTATTATTAGATCAGTTTGGCATACTTCTATGCCAGTGAGGATATAAGGTTTTAGCATACAGTTTATTTAGGATACAAAAGTCTGTCTACATTGGTCAAACAGACATCCCTAAGGAATCAGCACCCTTAATACTGTTTTTCCCAGATCCGAGTATGTCATCTTTGAAAGTAACATGAAGGATTTTCTAAGAAAAGCTGGGGTACTGTCTTCATTTACATGGCTGAAGATAATGACTTCTTTTCTTAAAACTTCTACCCCACTTTTCAGATAAAGACTGGTGTAGCTGCAAACTTAAATACTCAGCTAGGACTAGGTAATACTTTCAAATACATCAAACTACTTACTGAAAAATCTGGTTTTAATCAACAAAAAACTATTCATAAGGTTGAACTGAAACCTTCCCACATTTCATAAAATAAAAGTACACACAATGACCAAAAATTGATGCCAGTGTCAAATTCAATGACAAGGTAAGGTTTTTTTCTCCGTGTATGTGGATTCATTTCATCAGTAAGAACCAAGATAGCTAGCAGTTTCAGTAAAAGCCTGATTAGTCCATTCAGATTGATCATTGTGGCCTGTGTAATTGCAGTCGGATCTCCTATATCACGGATCTGCAATCTTAATCAGGTGCGCGAAGCCCTACTTCCACGTTGAATGGCAGATGATTAATACGCAATTTGCCCCGCACCCTCACACGGCCCCCTGGCGCTGTTTCGAAACTGTGTTGCTGTGCATCAGTGTTTGTGTCGGCCCTTCCCGGTACCCGCAGCCACCCCACACTGGGAAAAAACCTTTTTGGCTCAGTCAGGGACACGCGTGCGAGGAGCTGCCCACACCGCTGTCCCAGTGCCTCTCAGGATAGGTAGACCTGGTCTCTCCATACTCAGGGTAGACAAGTATGTCTTGGAGAGTCACTCAAGAAAGTCTCGGACACCTGAGAGTGTGTAAATCCTTCCATAACTGCACAGCAGCGGATCTGGGGGAGCGGCTCCACCGCGGGAAAAGCAGCGGAGCAGCCACCACGGCTGCCATTCTGGGGCCAGGAGGAACTGGCAGGGCTGCCACCGTAGCTGTGCAGGTTGATTTGCATATTCATGACTGCCTAATTGAATATTCATGCGTGCCAGGTCATGCATGCACAGTTGCGAAAAGGGCTCTCTTTAATTGCTAAAAAATCATGCTGCTAAGATGTGAAGCTGCAATATGAGGGGCGCAAAGTGCAAGAGGGCCAACTGTATTTAAAGAAATTACAATTATTATAGTAAATAAATGAATACCAGCATTTTATTATGAAAGTATATGCATAACTGAACTTTATAAAGGCAGGCGATCCCTCAAATTTTGTGGGGGTTCAGATCTGGAAGGAGGGATAAGTGAAATACGCCAAGTAGTAATTTGTATATATATAACTACGCCCAGCCCCCCCACCCCATCAACTCTGAACAGCAGGAGCAGCAGGAGCATGCAGCAAGTAGCAGCTAGATGCTAGAAGCAGCATGATCCTGCAACAGGTAGCAGGAGATAGGAGCAGCTAGCAGAAGAGGAGGGTTCCAAACAGCAGCTAGTTAATACACCTTTGAGACAGTGTTATAAAGTTCCCCCACAATTTTATTACTCTTTGCAACATTGCTATAAGCGAGAGAGCACTAGGTAGCCCCTGAGAGAGCAGCACCAGCTGGAGTCACCCCCCTGCCCCAAATGGGGTGAAAGTAGGGAAGCTGGAAAATATCTGCGCAGAAAAAAAAACAGGATGTACTAAAGCTGTGATACATGAAGAATGAAGTAGTGAGGGATTACTGTATTACTAGCCTGTAGACCAGTAATACAGTCTATTACTAGTACATCAGTGTTGTCTGAGGCCTCAGTGTTGCCTGAGGCACTTGGTTGTTTTAAAATACAGGTTTATTCTTAGAAATGTAGACTTCTTAGAAGAAAACTGGGATGATATAAAAGTAATATTACATCTTTTTAAAGGACAGCATACGAATGATACTTCTTTATAGTAAATTACTAGACCCCATAATGAAGAGTGAAAGAAAAAGTCCTTACTATTTACCGGGTTTTGTTGAAAAAACTTTATTTTTTAAAGGTATTATTCATGTTCTCTGAAAACTTGCTCCTTTTGTCTGCAAGTTAGCATTGACTCAAGCTTTTGTCTGGAATGCAGAACTGTTCATAACTACACTGGGAACCCCCTACCAGGACAGAGAAGCCAGCACTGAACACAGAGTAATAAAACATACTAAAGCACAAAGTGAAAGAAAATACAGTCAACCTTCCCTACTTCGCAGTTTCCCATTTGCAGTTTCACCTCTTTGCAGTATGAATTTTCCACAATTGGGGAGATCTCTTTCACGGGGCACTCGCAACTGCATCTGTGCAAACTGACAGTTGTGAATATTCAGATTAGGCAGCCATGATTATTCAGATTAACCCCCATGCCGTGCCACACCAAACACCAGCACACTGCTCTGCCTGTACCGCGCCCGCCCCGCTCTGCTTGGAGCGGGCAGAGCGGTGTGCAGGCACTGTGCCCACCCCATCCCATCTTACTCTGTTCAGGGCAAGGCACCTGCAGCAGTTCCGCCCACACCGCACCCACCCCATCCTGCTCTACTTGGAGTGAGGCGGCTGCAGCAGTCCCGCCCACGCCGTGCCCGCCCCATCCCATCCCGCTCCGCTCGAAGCAAGGGGGCTGCAGCAGGTCTCCTAGTGTTGTGCCACATCCACTCCACTCGAAGCGAGGCAGCTGCAGCAGGTCCACCCGCACCACACCTGCACAGTGCCCACTCCACTCAGAGCAAGGCAGTTGCAGCAGGTCCGCCCGTACCATGCCCACTCCACTTCGCTCTGAGCCAGGAGGCTATGGCAGGTCCCTCAGAGCAAAGAGGCTGTGGTCTGCCCACATCTCCACTGGGGATGATTTGCACAGTTATTAAGGATTTACATACTCTCAGGATAGACGTGGTATCAGACACAGTATCTACCCTGAGTATGGCAAGACCAGGTCTACCCACCCACAGAGACGTCGGGACAGCTCCATCTTCCCCAGCTGAGCGGAAAAGGGTTTTTTCCCAGTGTGAGTCAGCTGCAAACACTGGGAAGAGCCCACACAAACACTAACACACAGCAGGGCGGTGCGAAACAGTGCTGAAGCGTGGTGGGGCTGAGGGGAGCAGTGAGAGGGGGCGGGACAAATTTGTATATTCATGAGTGGCCTCTCAATGCAGATGGAGCACTTCATGGGTGGCCGGGGGGGAAGGGAGGGGGACCAGACCTGTGGTACGGAGATAAAAGAGGGTCAACTGTAACTGCAATTTGCAGCGCAAGAATAACACCAGCAAAACATCAGGTTAGTCACCACAACAGTAAAAATACAGCGTTGCCAATGTAGCTTATACATGTGTATACTGAGAGGTTTCAACTGATGCAACCATACCACCAATGGATTACAGCTTTTCACTCGCTTAAGTTATACCAGTAAAAACTTGATGCGTAGCACAGCTGTAAAAATGTATTTAATTTCACATGTGAGCAATCCTAGTGAAAGAATTACATGTATGCAAAAAATTCAGCATAACCAAAAGTCTTTGTGAAAAGCTAACACCTTAGAATGTAACTATATTTTATGTTTAATTTCATTGAATTTACTTGTAATAGACTAATCATTTTTTAAACTTCTGGACTCTAGAAGCACCCTAAATCCCTCAAGCATTTTATCATTCTTATTTTTACTACGTAGTATTAAAGACCACGCATAAAAATTTTATTTGAAATACGAATACAAAACTAGGTGCAAGTGATTCATTAGCTTTTATTTCCTCTCAAAACTAAAAAGATTTGTTCTTTATGCAAAAGAAATCAACAAAACCCATCACCTTGCTAGACAGACAAAAGCAACTCTTACAGCTTTCATGCAAAATTATAGAAACGATACATTATCACTACTTAAAACTTTTGTGCAGTGAATGCAATGATTCTACAAACAGGTTATATACAAAGCACTATTTATTCTGGAAAGCAGAAACTATAATAAAAAGATCCTTTTCCAAACTAGTGCTCCTGCACCAGCTGCTATTTAAACATAACAGAGAATAAACAGTATCCTTGAACAACAGTGAAACTTATCTCCTAATAAACTACACTTGCCTACCCCTGACTGCAAAGGACAGACATGAATATGTTTATCGGGATTAGAGGATTACACTGCAGGCTTTGTTGAATTCGTCACATTAATAGTGAACTAGAAGTAAACAAATGGGGACATACAAAGGCTTTGAAGCTACCTATTAAAACCGTCAATTCTAATCTTAGTTAAGCATAAAAAATCAAACAAGCTACAAAGCAGAGTCTCATATTGCTGCAATCTGCAAGAACTTGTTTTCAAAGAAAAACTACTACACTAGCTGAAGTTCTTGCTTGAAATTCTTACAAAAACATTTTACATGGTTAACAAAACAGTTTCCATACTGTTTTGTTTTCTGCCATCTTAAGAGTTCTTTTTGATTATAAAAGTATAAAATGTTTAATAGGATCCATCTTTTCTACCATAATACTCTGCATTGGCAATTATGAAGTTAAAAGAACAGCAGAAGTAAGTGATTTGCAGATTTACTTTTCCAAATTCTTAATCTATACTTTCATATGTGATATATCTAAAACAAGCCATCCATTAATTTTCCTCCTTTTAAGGCTACCTATCAATTATATTATTTTGCAACTAGCCTCTATACATATATATGCTAAGAACAAGAAAGCTACAGAAATAAAATAAACACAATACTTATAATGACCATACCTAGTAATAAGAACCGCATTATCATGGTGGGCAATCCCATTTTCTGGAATGGTGTTTCCATCACTTTGGTGGGAGAGAATGGATTTCTGCCACTTACAGAAGCTATCGAGGGACTTGTCTGCATGGTGGTTTATCTCCAAGTTTGGCTGCAATACAACATGCATACCAGAAATGTTCCAAAGAAATTACTAAGGTCAATTGTTAAGCCTTTTGAAAACCAAAATGGGACTATAATTAGAGGCAGTGGTTTCTAGGAATAAATTCTTTTTGCCAAATTTTATCTTTGTAAAATCTGACCCCAAGTTCAGCTGTGTATTACTGAACTGTCATTCTTTCTGGTCCAACTTTAATAATCAATGTCAATACAAAAAAAAAAAAATCAAAATACGGATCACAAAATAAAACTGACATCCCCGAAGGTGTAACAATATTCACCTGAAGTACGGATATCTTTGAGATACATAATACATGAGGAATATTCCTTTGAACTGCTGCATCTTGATTAAAGTAGTGAAAAACTACATGATAGGTTTTGTACTCAGAGGCAGCCACTTCAAGTAATAACTGAATGAATCCTATATTATAAATAATGTAACATGTACTTCAGAGGCAAGAAGCTTAGCACAACCGCTCTTACCTGATCTTCAGTGAGGACAATCAAACGTGTCACTATAATATTCACAACGTTTCCTAGACTGGAATCACGATAAAGTTTGGCAACCTGACCTCCAGAAAATAAGAAAAGGCACAAAGTCAGACAAGAAACACTACTTGCCTCCTAAATGGTTAAAAATTAACCCAATTTCCTCACTGAATGTAATTTCATAGTTAATTATCATTGTCACCAAATACGAGTTATTTTTTGACTAAAAAATTATCATTTAGTAAAAAAAATTATTTCTTGACTCATACTTTTCAATCAAAACTGTCTACACCTTGTTTCATAACTCATCCAGCACAACAAGCATTCAGAGAGTTGGCATAAGCAGAACAGAACTGTACAATATAATTAAGTGAGCCCTTGGTTTCCGCACGTCCACGGATCTTGGAACAGGGCAAAAAGGCTGCAACTCACAAAGACAGTGAGGTCATTAATATAAGCCCCGCCCATCACCTCAACCCCCCCCAGGGGTGGGACAACAACGTGGCCCGGCTGGGCCACACCGCTCATGGCTCCCTACTGGACTTCCTCCCTTCACCAAAGTGGGACAAAACTGGGGTTAAGCTGTGCCACTGACTTCCTTCCCGGCTCTCTCCATTCACTGAAGCGGGATGATATGGGACGGAACAGGACCAGGACGCCTCAGCTATTAAAATGACACTTTTCTCTTTTTTTTTTTTTTATTTTATCCTTGGCCTTGGTGGCCAACATCTGCCGCCGCCGTGGTCCATGGTGTGGGGATGGATGCCCATCCACCCTGGGGGAATGGGGAGAAGATGCCTCCTGCTGCTCCTTTCACAGACAGACATGCACAATGGCGGCCCCGACTTGCAGCGCATTAGAGAAAAATTCCAGCTGCGCAAAACCACATATTTACATTAAACACATCCCAAAGGGGACAAGCTGCACACCTCACAGCTCCCGGCTCCATCCCCTCACCACTCCCAGTGGCTCCTGCGCGAGGCTTATTTACATATTCATGGAGTCATTTACATATTCATGAGCTCTCTGTCTTTGCAGCATTTTCTGTGCCTGCACATGGCACCACCTTTTGCCGAAAAATGAACCGTGGATTATTGAACACAGAGATGTGGACTGCAGATAAGCAAGGGTCTTCTGTATTTGAATTCAAACTTAAAGACAGCAGTTTAAAAGTGATCACAGTATACTTCTTAACAGAAAAAGTACTGTATTTTTCCCATAATGCTCAGATTTTTCAACATTTCAACTATTAATTCCAGTGAGCTCATACACTGTGTATGTAATACATACACACACAGTTTTTACTCATGGCAAAAAATAAATATTTGACAGTTTTTTCATCATTTCAGTACATGCATGTTGATATGAACACAGAGAAGGATGAAACTTACAATATTCATTACACTCAAAATGTAGTGCTCAATGTCTTTGCGACCATGGTATCCCACCATCATTTTGTCAGCTACTACCAGTGTTTCCACAAACCGCTCAAGGCTTACAGATCTCTTCTGTCGACTATGACTACTTAGTGTGTCATTGGCTGGAAGTGAAGTTGGAAAAGCAGATGCATCATTCAGCCACCAACGTTTGCCACTTCTTGTGAGGTCTTCTAGGAACCAAAACAATTAAACACTTCAGAGGGGTCACTCTAAAAACTCACTCATACGCAGCTGGTTTATGTTGAGATTACCATCTTCAAAGTTCTAAAAGCAAGTCTTTCTCAAGGCAAAGAAAATTATTTTTTTTTAATTTTCAATTTTAGGTTTTTTTAATTATGACTCCTCCATTACGACCCCACGGATTTGCGAGGAAAATTTCTCGCAGTTCAGTTTCAGGCATTTGCGAGGTTCCCCAGTCGATGCATGTGCAGTGCCTCCGCTTCACTGANTGGCGTGGGACCGGGACGCCGCAGGCATGAGCAGGGGGGCTGGGGTGGGGGGGTAATAATCCCGCAAGGGATTATTAAAAATACAAAGAGCTGTAATTATCAGCAAAGCAAACATTACAAACTTATTTGAATTTGAATTCCTGTCCTCGGGACAAAATTACCTGCAAAACTGTTTTTATTGGTGTGTATTAGATATCTTCTCTTCTCCACAAGCACCAATAGAGATGTCAAGATCAGTTTAGCAAAATATATTATTAGTTTGCTTTTATCTAATTAGAATTTGAAAGTATCTAAGGTATTCTTGCTACAAATGAGCACAGGAAGATTAGTAGTTAGATACATTTATAATTTTCTAAACAGGACTGCCCAAGTGAGAAATTTCTGAGATGCATCCTTACCTCTACTAACACAAGGTCAGCTAAGGATGAGTTGAGATAGAACCAGTACCTCCAATAAAAAGTAATGCTTTATGTAATTCAACTAAGCACATTATTTTCAAAGAGCAATAACTACTCCACAAAGAATGTATGTTCAGGTCAAGACCAGGAATACAAACAGTATTCCCACTGTTGCAGTGTTTCATGATTTTTTGAGGTCACAGCATTGACATTAAAAGGGGCATTTTTTAGAAAAGTCAAAAAACGAAACCAAACGTGATATTTAAAAAAACATCAGTAACAAAGCTGTCCTCATTTTGCAATTGGTACAATCCATTCTAAAAAAAAAATATCAAGTATTAAAGCCTGTTGTGGATTCTCTAATGACTACTAAGCTTTTTTCTATTTTTCCCTTTTATTTGTAGAAAATTCAAAGTTGTTTGACTTGTTCAAAGATTTTAATATCACTTAAGCAGTGACTTAGGAAAGTCTGGAATTTTCTGACAGCTTCTGTACTGAAATTTTTTAAAATTCACTCTTCATTTTGAATAACACATGCTATAAAGTCTGGCACGAGTGAAACCACTGCATAAATCAGCATATAGTAGAGCTATCCGGAAATAATCTGCCACTCTGCAGCTTTTGTCTGTCAACTTCTCTGTTTCTCAATCCTATGCAAACACAGTGTTCTGCAAACTCTGTTGAAGCAACTGGAGTTTGGCAGTGGACAACTTCTTACCAAGGAGCACTTTAGGACTTCAGCTGTTTTTAATAAACAGTTAAGACAGTGACAATACATAGAGGAAACCTAGATTAAATGCTTTTTTGTTATTTTTTGAACATTCTGATGTCTAACTGCTTAAAATATAATTGGCGTTACGAAAATGTATTCCACGTTCTTATCTGAATCTTCATGCCTCTTCAATTCTTCTCTTGTATTAGCCACCATAATTTTATGTTCTACTATGAAGTAGCCCATCACTTATTTATCAAATCAATTCTGACCATCCTTTCATGAAATTCTGTATCCCACTTTCTAATAACAATTGTAATTTTTCTCAGAAAGGTCAGAAATAACACTACTGTTGTCTCTACCAACACTCAAAAATCCTGATCACTTCCCTGGTAAGAGAAGAGGGGAATGACTAACTTAGGTCTAGGTTACAGCAGGGGAAACTTGACAGAGAGTGAACAGTGGCACAGCTACTCAAGCAGACTGCTAGCATGACATAATAGTGGGAAAATTGTTCTGAAGGTAAAGCTAGAATCAGTCTCCACACAAAATATATACTGCCAAAAGGCAGTTACAGTTTTGTTTCAACTGCATTTTTAAACACAACACTGGACTGTTCAAAACTTCCAAAACAAGTCAAATTCATTGAAGATCACTATATACCTGGTTTTAATCCTAGGATGTGAAAGCTGCAAAATTGAAAATTAATATTTGATTTTACTTTTTAGANGTGCCGGTGGTCCCTGTGGGGCGGGACTCAGCTGGCCCGGCAGGGAGGATGCATGGTTTCTGCAGCTTGCCAGGAGCTGTGCGACAGGAACGGCCACTGTAGAAGACAGAGCAGGGCCCTGTGTGGCGTGACGCGCCTGGTGGGGATGATTTCTCCACCGGCCTACACTTAATTAATGCNACTACTCCACAAAGAATGTATGTTCAGGTCAAGACCAGGAATACAAACAGTATTCCCACTGTTGCAGTGTTTCATGATTTTTTGAGGTCACAGCATTGACATTAAAAGGGGCATTTTTTAGAAAAGTCAAAAAACGAAACCAAACGTGATATTTAAAAAAACATCAGTAACAAAGCTGTCCTCATTTTGCAATTGGTACAATCCATTCTAAAAAAAAAATATCAAGTATTAAAGCCTGTTGTGGATTCTCTAATGACTACTAAGCTTTTTTCTATTTTTCCCTTTTATTTGTAGAAAATTCAAAGTTGTTTGACTTGTTCAAAGATTTTAATATCACTTAAGCAGTGACTTAGGAAAGTCTGGAATTTTCTGACAGCTTCTGTACTGAAATTTTTTAAAATTCACTCTTCATTTTGAATAACACATGCTATAAAGTCTGGCACGAGTGAAACCACTGCATAAATCAGCATATAGTAGAGCTATCCGGAAATAATCTGCCACTCTGCAGCTTTTGTCTGTCAACTTCTCTGTTTCTCAATCCTATGCAAACACAGTGTTCTGCAAACTCTGTTGAAGCAACTGGAGTTTGGCAGTGGACAACTTCTTACCAAGGAGCACTTTAGGACTTCAGCTGTTTTTAATAAACAGTTAAGACAGTGACAATACATAGAGGAAACCTAGATTAAATGCTTTTTTGTTATTTTTTGAACATTCTGATGTCTAACTGCTTAAAATATAATTGGCGTTACGAAAATGTATTCCACGTTCTTATCTGAATCTTCATGCCTCTTCAATTCTTCTCTTGTATTAGCCACCATAATTTTATGTTCTACTATGAAGTAGCCCATCACTTATTTATCAAATCAATTCTGACCATCCTTTCATGAAATTCTGTATCCCACTTTCTAATAACAATTGTAATTTTTCTCAGAAAGGTCAGAAATAACACTACTGTTGTCTCTACCAACACTCAAAAATCCTGATCACTTCCCTGGTAAGAGAAGAGGGGAATGACTAACTTAGGTCTAGGTTACAGCAGGGGAAACTTGACAGAGAGTGAACAGTGGCACAGCTACTCAAGCAGACTGCTAGCATGACATAATAGTGGGAAAATTGTTCTGAAGGTAAAGCTAGAATCAGTCTCCACACAAAATATATACTGCCAAAAGGCAGTTACAGTTTTGTTTCAACTGCATTTTTAAACACAACACTGGACTGTTCAAAACTTCCAAAACAAGTCAAATTCATTGAAGATCACTATATACCTGGTTTTAATCCTAGGATGTGAAAGCTGCAAAATTGAAAATTAATATTTGATTTTACTTTTTAGATTTTTTTTCTTTTTTTTTTTTTTACATTTGGAGATGTTTTGGATGCTACGTCCCTTTTGGATAAATCTTTAACAGAACCACAGAATTGCAGAATATCCTGTGGGAGGAACCCACAAGGATCATCGAG
>WEKX01027273.1:0-21016 GCA_013390025.1 Pitta sordida | reverse complement strand
TGTGGGGTGGCTGCAGGTGCTGGGAAGCGCTGACACAATCAGCGATACACACAGCAATACAATGCTGAAACAGTGCCGGAGTGCTGGGGGCCGTGTGAGGGGCAAATTTGCATATTAATGAGCTGCCATTCTATGTGGACAGAGGGCTTCGCGGGACATGAACAAGACCCGCAGTACTGTGGTATAGGAGACCTGACTGTATATTAACTCTTCCACGTTCCCCAAGCAATCAATCTGAATGTTTCGTGTAAAACTGTCCATTTCTTTCATTATTCTCTTCCTTCTAGGCAGACAAGTAAATATGGAAGAAAAAAGAAAGGTATAATTTGAACTTTGTTACAAAATTCACTTGTGATGTCTTCCTGTGGAACAGTAGTAAGTGGGAGCAAGCATGAGAAATCTGGCTGCAGTTTATCAGTTTTCACCAGCTCTGACAGGTTGCCACACACATATTATTCAAGGCAATGCCCCAGAATCTACTAATTTGACTTTTTTGCAGTCTGTCTTGGAATTTTTTTAATTTAGCTCAATCACTCTCAGCTGAAATGGGGAAAAAAATTCTGTGAAACAACCACTGTCCTGTTGTCACCTAACTGTTTCCCTCTCCCCAGTCAAATTTGCTGGGGTGGTAACAGCCCTCACGCAAGTGGTCTGTGAGTTTTTTTATGTCATAACTTATGTAGAAGGAGGACATATATGACCAGGTTTTCTTTCCAGACTGTGAAATGTATACAGTTAAAATACTACTTAAAATTGTAATAAAGCAATGCATGGGAGTTTCTCATATGCATCAGAAATACTTGTTGTCGCTTCAGACTTTTTGAATGTCTCTGTCTTGAGTGATCTCTTGAGTGCATTTTATGGGCATGGAGGCTTTCATCATACTTATTTGGGGGCACGGTTCCATCACTTTATCAATTCTCTTAGACCAGGCACTCAGCAGTTTAGAGCCATGAATCACTCTTCTTGCAAAAGCAGCTAATTTCAAACACCTTTTGTGATATGGTGAACAATCATACATGTAGTCATGAGGGAATTGTGAAAAGACAAGTCATTTAACAGTGGAGGATCATATCTAGAGCTTCTTTGTATAGCTTAGTAATATGCTGTGTCTTAGAAGCCCTCTAAAACAGAGAATCCTAAGGAAAGTTCCCCCCTTTTTAAAAAGTCACTTGAAAAATCTGGTCATTATTAAGAACTGGTTAAAAATTACTACAGTCAACTCTCTTTTATCTAGGTACTGTGGCTCTGGTCCCCCTCCCTGCAAAGCTCTCAGTCCGTGTTGACAGGTGGTTCATTAATATGCAAATTTGCCCCACCTCCTTGCATCACCCCCCCCAGCCCTGGCGCGCTCTGATGCTGTTTCAGCACTGCCCCACTGTGTGTTGGTGTTTGTGTGGGCTCTTCTTGGTGCCTGCAGCCACCCTACCCTGGGTAAAAAACCTTTTCCTCTCAGCTGGAGAAGCTGGTGCTGTCCCAGCGTCTCTCCAGGTGGGTAGATCTGGTCTCACCATACATGTCTTCGATATCAGACAGTACATCTACCCTGAGAAAGTCTTGAATGCCATGTCTAGCCTGAGAGTGTGTAAGTCTTTCATAATTGCGCAAATCACCCCTGGAGGGCATGTGGGCAGACTGCAGCCTCTTCGTTCCGAACAAAGTGAAGCAGGCATGGAGCCAGGGGACCTGCAGTAGCCTCTTTGTTCAGGAGAAAGAGGACAGGAGTGGGGCGGGCATGGCATAGGTGTAGTGCGAGATTACCTGCTGCAGCTGCCTTACTCCAAGCAGAGTGGGACAGGGTGGGCACCGTGCAACCCTGGTGGAATTACTGACGTCACCTTGCTCCAAGCAGAGCGGGGCGGGCGCGGGGTGGGCAAAGCAGTGCACCCATGGTTCATGTGGCATGGTGTGATGGTGAATTTGAATATTCATGAGTGCCTGATTTGAATATTCGTAACTGTCAGTTTGTGCAGGCACAGTAACAAGTGCCTCATGAAATGGACCTCCTCAGTCTTGGAAAAATCATGCCATGAGAAGGTGAAACCGCAACTGGGAAACCACGAAGTCAAAAGGGTTGACTGGATTCCATAATATTATTATACAATTTTTTTCATAAATATTGGTTATCTTTTGTTTGTAACTATTAGCTTTTGTCTGTAACAACAGTAATCCCTTGGTTCTTTGCGGCTCAAATCTCATGGCTTCAAATCTTCATGGTTTTTTTCCCATGAATACATCATCATTTTCCCTCAGTCCTTTGAGGAGTTTTTCCATGTCATGTGAGTGCTGGAGAGCCATGAATGCACAGTGAGTGCCTCTGTTGCACCAGGGGGGTGGGACCAGCACACCCCATGGGGAGGGGTGATGGGGCTGGCAGGTTTGCTTAGCGGCCGACTGGACTCCCTCCCTCATGAAACTATTAGAAAGATTAATAAACTGTGTGGAAACTCTATATGCACTGTCAAGCTGGCACTGGGGCCACGGAGGAGCTGGGGATCGTCAGCTGCTTGTCCTGCAGCCGTGATCTTGACTGCAATCTGCTGGGGAAGACCCTGGTCCCTGCAGTGGCGCAGGGCTGCCTGGGCTCACTTGTGAGTGGAGGGGGTGCAGGGCTGCCCAGGCTAGCTTACTCTGCTGCCATGCCATGACAGGATGGCGTGGAGATGACTGTCCTGCTGATGGGACAGGACCGCACAGGAGCAGTGCTGGCTGCCCACCCCTGCTTGACACGTCCGGGCCTGGTGGCAAAGGCATTTCTGTGCTTGCTGGGGCTGCAGGGGTGGGACGCTCGGCAGGGCTCATTTACATATTTATGAGCTGCTTCTTTGTGGAATTCAGGTATCATGGGACTTTTCCAGAACTGAAACCCTGGGAAATTCGAGGGATTACTGTATTTGCCTTTTTCAGTTTATTTACAGATTCACAGATTCACAGAATTAATTATGAGTTGGAAGGGACCCACAAGGATCATCTAGTCCAACTCACCATCTAACACCCGTACAGAGACCGAACGCACATCCCAGAACGGTAAACACAAACCTAGTTCCTTCACAGTCTAACAGGTCACTTCGAGCCAGAAGGGACCCACTGGGGATTTATGGTGAATAATCACAGTATTTTGTGTTTGGTTTTTTTTGCTTGTTTGTTTGCTTGTTTTTATTTCTTGTGGTGGATGGTTATGGAATATCATGCTTAAAAGGAAAGTTACTTCTTCCTAATCTTTGTCAGTTTACTTATTTCCTGTAGTCTGAAGATGTAGATCTCATATTCTACTTCATACAGTACTTCGTTTTAGCTGAGTTCAAATTTGGTTCATTACTGACTCCCAGCTTGGCAATACAGTCATTCCTCAATTATCACAGGGCTGTAGGTCTCCCTCTGCATCCCACCTCCAGTCCCCGGCGAAGCTCTCGCTCTGCAAATACAGACAGTTCATTAATATGCAAATTAGCCCCACCCACCGCACTGCCCCCCTCGGCTCTGGTGTGCTCCGACACTGTGTCAATGGGTGGTACAGTGTCATGGGTTAACACACATGGACCTGGTTTTCTTTGAATTTTTTCCATTTTCTCCCAAGATGGGGGTGGGGCGTCGGCACAGCTTTTTTCCCCCCAGCCCCCTCCTCGCCACCCGGTTCCCTGCTGGGACCGGGAAGGGGGGCAGCCATGTGGGGGTCTGGAGGTTGCCCTGAGGATGACGTAAAACTGTAGCTCTCCCGGAAGACAGATGGGACCAACAGCTCAGAGCATTACCTCATTGGACAGAGGGGGAAGGTACAGGGGGAAGGGACTGGGGGAGTTTTGAAAAGCTACAGTGCGAAAGGGATCGCCCTTTCTTCCTCACTTTACCCCCCGGAATCTCTGCTACTTTGGCGCCTCGCTCCTGACGTTTCTCCCTGATCTCAGGAATATAGGCACCCATCCTTCCCCGACGATAGCCGGCGGACGTCACTACTGTTTCTACCCGTATTTTGTTGTCATTGGGACTTTTGTTTTTTGGGGATTGATTTTTTGGTGGTGTTTGGGGATGAGGGATTCTCCGTCTTGCTGGGAGTGGGTTTCATTGAGTATGGGAGGGGGAAGTTTTGGTTTTTTATGTTCCCCACTGTTGATATCACTTGTACACAAATTATTTTCCCATTTTATATTTCCCTGTTCCCTTTTTCTTTTCTCCTGTAAATAAATCCTGTTACATCTCTAATGATCTCTCACCCAAGGAGTGATAAATAACCCTTTACTAGTCTTAAAGCACTGCCTCTTCACTCCAAGCAGCATGGGACTGGCGGCGCAGGCAGAGCACTGCTTCTCTGCTCCAAGTGGTGCAGGGCAGGCAGTGCAGGCAGAGCAGTGCACTGGTGGTTTGTGCGGCGGAGTGGGCAGGGCTAATTTGAATATTCATGGCTGTCTATTCTTGCATAATCATGACTGTCAGCTCAGACAGTTGCAATTGCACTGTGAAACAGAGTGCTACCTTCGCAGAGAAAATACCTCGCGAAGAAGTGAACACATGACAGTGGAACCACAATTTAGTGGGAGTGTACTATATTGTTATTCCTTATTGTCTACACTTCACAAAATCAGTCAAGAGGCCATCATGTTAACAGAAAACTGTGACCAATTGCTTTAAAAATGAATGATACGTACAGTGACACACACACACACAAAAAAGATTCATTTAATCTCATGCTGGAGAATGCTCGTCTCTCTTTACCCATTGCATTTGACACTGCCTGAAAGACTAATATATACAGAGAAACCCCACATATTTGCGGTTCTCATATTCACATATTCAACTAGTCACGGCTGGATTTTCAGCGAGTTGTGTGACCACACGCATATGCATAATGTCCTGGACCCTGAATTCTGTGGCCAGGAAGCACCAAAAGGTGCTTCCTTTGCTTGAATGAGGTTCTACAGTGCAAGCCATGTTCCCAGGACTGCCATCCAGAAATAATTAGTAGAGTGTGAGTAGGTACAGGTGGTGGCGTAATTGAAGATTCACGGGTTTGGTATCTTCACGGATTGCATAATTCATGGAACCTGCCCAGACCTGTTCTCCTCTGAGTTTGGGGACACTCTGTATTATGTTTATTTTAAGAGACTGTTGTTATCTTTATACCTGCCATATAACTTGAGGAAAGCAATAATGCTTTCAAACTGAACTTAAATTTGCAGAAAAAGACATTGCATCTTTTTGTGGCTATTTCATGAAATATTTCTCTAAAAATAAGTTTAACTTTGGCACAGAAGAAAAAACCCGCCAATTTAAGAACAATCATAGGCTGCTTTAGGGCATACAAGTTGAAAACCTGTATGCCTTTTCTCAAGAATGTAATAACATTTATAAGTGAAACCTTCAGCACCTCATGCTCATCTTAATGATGTCTTTTGAACTCCTGAAAAAGCAAAGTAATTTCATTTAGTTTATTTTTTACCTCAAGGTTTTCACGGGTTTGGACTCAATATCCTGCTCGTGTACCGAGCTCATACAAAGCTAATCTGTTGGAATGAGCTAATACCGAGCTCATACAAAGTTAATCTGTTGGAATGAGTCCAGAGTTGTGCCACTGAGCTGATGTCAGGGCTGGAGCACCTCTCCTACAAAGACAGGATGAGAGAGTTGAGTTTGTTCAGCCCGGAGAGGAGAAGGCTTCAGGGAGACCTTAGAGTAACCTTATAGTACTTAAAGAGGACCTGGAAAACAGGTGGAGAGGGAGTTTTTACAAGGGTGTGTCATGATAGGACAAGGGAATGGCTTTAAACAAAAGGAGGGTAGATTTATATTAGATATTAGGAAGAAATTCTTTCCTATAAGGGTGGTGAGACACTGGAACAGGTTGCCCAGAGAAGCTGTGGACTGCATCCCTGGAAGTGTTTAAGGCCAGGCTGGATGTGGCTTTGAGCAACCTGGTCTTGTGGAAGATGTCCCTGCCCATGGAGGGCTGGAACTACATGGTCTTTAAGGTTCCTTCCAATCCAAATTATACTAGGATAATGATAATTTCCAAATTATAATCATTTGGAAAGACAGATATCCTTTCATGGTTAAATAGTTACAGTAAATGATGAATTGTGTTTCAATTATTTTTTTAATGCATTTAATATAAGCCAATAAGAAAATGACAAATTATTTTGGTGATATTGTAGACCACGTCTAAAATACAACTTGTTTCAATTAAGAACATATTTAAATACACTGGAAAAATATTATGGCTTAACCAGAAAAATTTTAAAAGAACAAGTTCCCTGTACTTTCCAAATTGGTAAACACATTGATGCAAAGTCACTTCTTTTGTGTGTGTTTGCCTTGTTTTCTTTGTCCTCCTCTATGTTTCAATAACAAGTTACTTTGCAGGGAAAAAATGCTAGTTTAAAAAATACACTAGCTATTGCAGTGGCCTTTTTTCTGTTTCCAGGTGCCTGATTGGTTATTCTCATACAGTAAACATTAAAAGGACTATAGGATTGTGGTTTCCAGAGACTGTAACTTCATCTTTGCAATTCCTTAATTTCAGCTCTCAAGACCAACTGCTGGTCAGGTGACTCAGAACACATCATCCTATTTAGCTGTAAAACACAGTATGCTATGCTTCTTTCCCATTGATACCAGGGCATCATGGCTTGCTTTCACCTGAAATTAACATTTGTAGAGAGAAAGATATGCGTGACTAAATAAAAATTCAGATAGTAAAGCTGTCATTAAATATTCTACATTGCTGAAACAGCTAACACATTAGAACAGCTGTCACATTACCTGTAATGAACATCCACACAATAGAAAGTACTCTGCATATTGATGAAGTTGTGATTAACACCTATTAACAGCATGGAATTTGTCAATGAAAAAGTAAAGATGATTCAGTGCAGCATTCAGAAAGAATGGCTCTCTGTGAAGTTTCCTGATTTTGAGCATAGTATTTTTAGATTGTTGTTGGAAATCTGCTAATGGTTTGAAAACATGTCTTGAAAAACTGTGTGCATAACCACTAAGAAAAGGAGATACGTTGCAAAATGATGCTTTAATGGAAAAAGTAGTGTCTGTCCTTCTGGTTCTTTCCCCTGTTCCTGCTTCTGACTATGTTAAACCATCAGAATTTTTTTTAGGCATGTCAGATCTCAAATTTCCTTGAAACTTGTGTCTAGATTTTTCCTTTCCTTTCTCTCTTTCCTTGTTTTATTCTGCATTGAAGCTCTATGAAATTTTCTGAAGTAACCTGCAATAGAAGGATACAGTAATTACTCTAATAATAATAATTGTTAATCCCTCTGGAATAACATAGAGATCATATGGGGTTTGCTGTATAATAGTTACTAGAAGCACCATGTCAAGAAAGTGTAATTTGCTTTTACTCTTTTTTTAATGCTCCCAAAATCTCAGGAGATAAGTAGAGACCCTGAACAGAATATCTGAGATATTTCTGAATTGGTCTTGGGACTTTGTGACACAAAAGTCAGTTTTGGGTTTTAACCAGCTTGGAACCCTGGGATGGTGTCACAACTTTGGTAATGCCATATGTTTCTATGATGATGATTCTATGAAATCTACCTTTGGAATTTGTGAGTTTTTGCTTTGACTGGTTTGTCTTAAGGCTGTATCTGAAAAGAAGTCTGAATGTTATAAGTGCCTGGTTTTTCAACGTTTAATGTTTAGGGAAAGTGCGAAGTGATCCAAAAGCCTGTTTGGCTCTGAGAATTAAATGTCTTTATCATATGCATATTTGTGACCTATGTAACTTAAAGACGGGGTAATGGACCTGTGATGACTTCATGGCATCCTTCTTAAGAAGCCCAAGTTGATTAAAGATGTAGACAGCTTTCACCAGTGGGGACCCTGGAAGCGTATTTTATCATCATTTATCTAAAGGAGATGCAGTAGTAGTCTTTTCTGATTGTTTGTTTGATTTTTTGGTTTTTTCCCCCTCAGAATTTTTCTCTCAGACATTAGCATAGCAATGAAAGCGTGTGTAGACTCAGATTCAATTCCCTTCTTTGCCTGAGGGGAGCTAAGGATCAGTTTTCATATCTCTGGAGAAAGAAACTACCAATTTCCGGGCAATTTTACGGTAAGAATGCTCACTTTTCTCCCTTCTGAAGGTACACCTGAAGTTGATTGCCATCCAGGGAAACTATGTTATTTCAATGTCTTGTCTCTCAAGTGGCTTAATTTTTGGGTATGCTCAATGTCTCTTAACTGATTGAAGAAATACGTAGTGGCTACTGGTCAACTTTGGGAGCAAGAGGTTTAATGCAGCTGGGTTAGATCCTGAGCAGTTGAGAGATTGGCAGGTTTCTGAATTAAGAAATCCTGCAGATGAGGTCAACTTATTCAACATGAGTTCTGGAAATATAGGATCAAGTCTTTTAGATTGCCACCAAAATATTAGGATTTTGTGAAATAAAAGGCTGTGAAACCTTTGTTTGTTTTGGTTGTGAAACTTTTGTTTGTGAAACAAAGCCTGTCTTAAAACATTCTCAGTGTTCTACTGAGACGCCTTGTGTCAAGAGATCCTGGTTTGTTATCTTTCTGCGCTGTATTTTGTCAGATTTTTTTTTTAAACTAATTCATTGAAAAAATGGGCTTGTCAAATCTTCTCATCATAGTTTAGAAGAGGAATAAATTAAGCAATTGTTAAGTTATTTGAAAATTAGTCAGTCTACCGTGTTCTGCCAGCAGGGCAACATCATTAGCCAAATTTGGTCTTTGTTCCATCTGTGTAATCCCCACCAATGCTAACAGGAGCATCCGGCTGTAGCTAAGAAGAGTAACTTCAGCCAGAAAATGTAAAAACAGAAGTCATATGTGGAGAACTCTAATGTCAACACTTTTTTCATCATTAAAGACTATGTAAATTTTAAACAGTTGTGAGGGGTTTGGTTGATTTAAGAATGTGGCCAGCAATTGAGTTGGAAAATTTGCTGTGCTGTGCTTTTTTTTCCCTGGTGACATGACAACTGGCAGAATTCACATGCGGCTCTGGTAAGACATTGGGGATAATTAACTAGGGGTTTGGGGCTTTACTATTGTATATATCTGTCACAAACATTGAAGCTTGGAAACTGGAAAAATATGGTTTATTAGGTTAGAAATATCTGAAATGCCTACAAGAGACAGGGAAGAGCTGAGTCTGAGGTTATGTTATTAGACAAAATTGTATTGTTGTAGTCCTTACATTTTTTTAGATAGCGTCGAGTCTCCTATACCACGGGACTGCAGTCTTATTCAGGTTCTGCGAAGCCTGCCTTTCACATTGATTGGCAGCTCATTAATATGCAAATTTGTCCCGCACCCTTGCACGACCCCCCACACGCTCCAGTGCTGTTTTAACACTGCCTTGCTGTGTATTGGTGTTTGTGTAGGTGCTTCCTGGTGCCTGCAGCCACCCCACACCGGGAAGAAACACTTTTCTGCTTGGCTGGGGACACTGGTGCAGGGAGCCATCCGTACCACTGTCCTGGTGGCCCTGAGAGGAGTGGTGGGGGGGAGATGGCACGGCCCCAAGGGGAGGGAGGGGAGCCGGGGCGACCCACAGCAGCTCCAAGGGGAGGAGAGGGAGGCAGCGTGGCCCCGAGGGGAAGGGATGGGAGCCAGGGTGGGGGGCCGGTGTGGCCCGAAGCAGAGCCGAAGGGAGAGGAGGAGGGCCAGCGCAGCCTGGAGCAGAAGGGCAGAGCGGGGCCAGAGTGGCTCACCCCGGGCAGAGCAGTGCGCCTGTGGTCCATGCGGCATGGCATGGGGATTGAATTGCATATTCATTACTGCCTAATTGAATATTCATGCATGTCAGGTTGCACATACACAGTTGCCAAAAGGGACCTCCTTTATCGCTGAAAAATCATGCCGCTAAGATGTGAAGCTGCGATATGGGGGGCATGAAGTGGAAGAGGGACGACTGTATAGACATTTTAAAGGTACAAAAGAAAATTATTTCCTGAAGTCAATATACACCCATGTTAAAGGAAGACAATTTAACTTTTTGTATGTTCAGGGTTCTTCTATGGAAATGAAGGCTGATGTTTTTAGGACTACACAAATTCTTTAAATCTTGAAGGTCTGTATTTTACGTGTACAACCCCTTAAAGAGGCAAAGAGCATAATGTGTGGCACTTGAGAGAATCTAGCACTGTAACTCTGCTATTTTCAATGCTATCGGAACATCACACATAGTTTGAACTACAGTGAATCCTCTCTGTATCGCGACTTCTCCTTCACGACCTCGCCTATTTGCAAAGCAATATTTTCGCAAATATTATTCCGCAGTCCGCGAGCTCAGCTGCCTGACACATGCGCAGTTTGACTCTGCTCTGCCAAGGGGCGGTGCCGTGGTGCCTGTGGGGCGGAACTCACCCCGTCCTGCGGGGAACAGCACCGTGCCCCCGGTCCCTGAAAGGGGAGACTGCCTCACAAAACTGAAGCAAGCTGTGTGCTGGGAGGGTGCAGCTGTCGCTGCGCCAGGAGGAGGCTTCTGTCTGGGACCGTAGGGGCAGCGCAGCCCCTCTCTCACAGGACCGGTGGATGTTAAAGGGAAAGAAACCTGTCCTCCCCTCCCCGCCACCCTGTGGGCTTCTCCAGGCTGCTGCAGTTGCTTCCAGAGCCTGAATCCCACGCCGCTTCCTCCCCCCNGGGGAGCGGCGTGAGGTTTGGGCTGCGGTCACAGCAGCCGCTCAGAAACAGTTCCCTTTGCTCGTCTGTGTCTAGACAGACTATGGGAAGGAGCAGAGAATTGTCTGCAGCGCTCTGGAGTTCCAGGGGGTGAAGCAATGGGCGTGGCCTGCATGCATGTTAACGACCTGCCGTTCTTTGCGAGAATAATGTTTTGCGAGGCCTTTGGCCTGTCCCTTTCCTCGTGATGGAGGAGGTATAACTGTACATAAAATCTACTGCCTCTTGTTTGTATGAGATTTACTTCTTTTGTACCTACTGCAAGGTGCTGTCACTGAACTTTGATGACCCCTAAGGCCTTGTTAACTTGAACCTCATGGACATTGTTGTAAGGTTATGTAGGAAGATAATTTGAAGAGCACTCATGAGGCCACACATCGAATTCTGTGTTCAATTTTGAAGCCCTCACTAAAAAAAAGTATATTTGGGTACTGGAGCTTGTACAGGAAAGAGCAGCAGAGCAGGTGAGGGTCTGGAGCACAGGTCTTACAAGGAATGGCTGAGGGAGCTGGAATTGCTTAGCCTGGAGAAAAAGAGGCTGAGGGGATGCTGCACTGTTTGCTGTGGACCGTGATCGCCTGCAGAGTCACAAGGATCTTGACTGTAGCTAAGGCTGCATCTCCCCTCAGAGGCAGATTAATCTCTGAGCAGTGCTATGTGCTTCAGCTACTATGCTTGTATTGTTAAAATACACTGGGAACAGTTTTGGAAAGGAAATAGGCATGGTTTGTATCTTCTACGTAACTGTTTTCATAGCACTTGAAGGAACTTGAAGGAATTATGAACAATTAGTGTCATAATTTCTACAGATGTACATGCATTGGTGTGTAGTAGTTTCAGACCTAGCATAGAAAGCTAATATCTCAATCAAGGTTACTGTTTAAGTTCACTGTTTTCTGCTCAGAACCCAAATAACATGCAATAAAAGAAATGTAGTTGTTAGAAAAATTGTGTAAAACAGTGAAATATGGGATTCATTTGGCAAATGAAGGTAAGTATATTACAAAGAAGGTGATTGATTGAGGAGGGTTTTTTAGTGCTTCCAAGTTTGTGATTTTACATTATTGAAAACTTTCTACTTGTTTTTCAAGGGTGGATTGTATTGTATTGTTTTGTTGTGGGTGGGGGTTTTTGAGGGTTTCTTTGTTGTTTCATTTTTGCTTTGATCCTCATTTGAAACATAAGGGACCAGTTTTCCTGTTTGTTGTTTGGATTTTGGTTTGGTTTTTAGCCTTGTTTTGTCACTTGTGAGCTTTAAGTGGGAATAAAATGCTATCAAAGTAGAACAGCAGTGTTTCACATCTGCTTTGCACCTGGTTCAGAAGGTGTGAACACACAGTGTTAAAATTCTTGACTAGACTTTTTTCTTTTTTTGTTTTAATAGAAAATAAAGCAACATAAAATATTGTTCTGTTTATTGCTGCAGAGAGTTGCCGAATCAATGTTTACTTTTCTATAGCTGTAGTGGAAGGCCTTTGGTTTTGCTTAAATAGAAGTTCATATAGTGTAAAATAAATCCATCCTTTTCTAAGAATAGTTTCTCATGTTTATTTTTGTAATAAAATAAACATGATGTAGAAATACACACAGTCAACACTTCATTTTTATGCCACAATTTGATATACAGTGATCCTCTGCATAGTTGCGGTCTGTAATTTGAGGGATCCCATACTCACTGTTGATTTTCCAGTGAGTTGTGCGACCTGGCCCGTGCGCAGAACATACAGCGACCCCAGTCAGCTCAGCCCCCGGTCCCGCCACTTGCGCCGGCGAGCACAGCTGATCCCCTTCCCCCCCCCCATCCCTGCCGATGCTCGCAGGCTGAGCACAGCGGGTCCTGCCCCCGGTCCCCCCTCAACGCTCACAGGACCGGGGACTCGCCACTTGGCCGGTGTTCGGGGCTGCGACTTGCCGCTCAGGGCCGGCCCCGCCACGGCTCGCCAATCGGCAATCGGGGCCGGCCCCGCCTCTCGACCCCGCCCCCCGCTCTGGCACTCGCCTGCATCGGTGGAGCACAGACAGACAACTGAGACAAGCCCCACTCTCCGNTCCCGCCACTTGCGCCGGCGAGCACAGCTGATCCCCTTCCCCCCCCCCATCCCTGCCGATGCTCGCAGGCTGAGCACAGCGGGTCCTGCCCCCGGTCCCCCCTCAACGCTCACAGGACCGGGGACTCGCCACTTGGCCGGTGTTCGGGGCTGCGACTTGCCGCTCAGGGCCGGCCCCGCCACGGCTCGCCAATCGGCAATCGGGGCCGGCCCCGCCTCTCGACCCCGCCCCCCGCTCTGGCACTCGCCTGCATCGGTGGAGCACAGACAGACAACTGAGACAAGCCCCACTCTCCGGACCATCCTCCAGACCTTATATGGGGAGAGGACGTGGCTACTGCCTAATGGGTTTGCTATCTTTGCTGATTTCACGACTTGCGTGAGGCAGACGAGTCCCAGCAGCCCGCGAGTAACAGTGGATCACTGTATAGACATATTGTTGGTTTGCACTGTGTGCTGACAAAACCAGAACTATTAACGATATGTTAACGATAATGTATAGACTGAATAGCCAGGGCTTTTACCAAAATTTGACAAATTTGATAAATTCATGTATTGCTGTCTGAACCGTGTGTGAAAGTTACTTTTAATTTTTTTAATCCTCTTGTAAGGATAATATAGGAGAATTGGAATTACATATCTTTCTTCTTGTACTATCTGACTGTCTGGGTAGCCTAACCCTTAAATGTTACTCATAGCATTACCTTTTGAAAGACAGCAGCTGGTATTTTCTTCTCTCTTACAGGCGATGACAGCCTCTTGCCAGGTTGGTATAGGGAAATCCTCTTGCTTTCAGACAGATTTGGCTAGTTCATGAGTTTCCAACTCTGATGTCTGTCACCTTTTTGTAGTGGTAATCATTCTACATCCATCTGTGCAGAAGAGGTTATTCAGATTTTGAACTGAAAAGGAAACAAACTAGCAAGTTGGATTAAGTGCAATTCAAAAATTAATGTGAAATGGAAAAATCTTCCTGATAAAGAAATCTCTCTGGTGGAGAAGAGCAGGAAGGGTAAAGAAATTGTTGAAAGAGCATGAGAGGGGAGGGGAGGAAACTGTTAAGAGCAGGCATGGGTAGATTTGAATTTTGGTCCCTAACATGTCAGTGACTTGAAAAAAAAATAAAAATAGCAGGAATGTCATCTCTGTCTACAAACAAATATACTCCTTTTTAATTTTTTTAAGTGAAAAACCCCCACATAATCCTAGACCTCTTAGAACAAAATATGATACAGTTATACCCCATCATTTGTGAGGAATGCGTCATGCCACGGGCCTCACGAAATGTCAAACTCGCAAAGATGTGCAGGTCATTTATATGCATGCACGCCAAACCCGTTGCTCCACTCCCCGGCACTCCGGAGCACTGCGGACAATTTTCTGTTCCTTCCCACGGTCTCTCTCAGCACAGGGGAGCAAAGGGAAACATTTCTGAGTGGCTGCTGCGACTGTGTGTGCGCGCAGCGCAAACCCCACGCCGCTGCCCCCTCGAGAGCCCTCCCCGGCCTCACGCTGTCCCATGTGTGCTCACCCTGCCTCCGCAGCAAAGAAGGCGTGTCCTCGAGTTCTGGTTGACATTCTTGGAGCCTGGAAAAACCTTAACTTTGCAACACTGCAACACCCTGTGCCGCTTATGTCGGGGGAGGGAGGGGGGTGTCGGTATCGGAGTTTCTTTCCCTTTAACATCCACCGGTCCCGGTAGAGGCAACACTGCCCGGGCTTTGTCTGGACTTAGAGTAACAAGGAATGGCATGTCTTGTGGGGGTGCTGCGCTGGGTCGCAGCAGAACACAATGGACCAGATCAGGGACCAGGGCATGGTGCTGCAGGGCTCTAAATGCCATTGTGAACCAGAGAAACTGCGTGCCCCCCCGGCTTGCGCCGCGCACCTCTCACAGGGAGCACCGGCACCGCCTCTCAGCAAAGCAGAGGCACTGCACATGCATTGGCGAGGAAACCTCGCAGATCCCCGAAACTGAACTGTGAGAAATTTTCCTCGCAAATCCACTGGGTCATAAAGTAGAAGTCGCAATGCAGCGGGGATTCACTGTAGTCCACTTCTGCCTTGGCAGGCAGCTTCCGAGCTGTATGCAAGTCCATGGCTTGTAGAAAATTCAGATGTTTCGGGAAACATAAGTGGATTCATTTTATGACTATTGGTGATTGACTAAAAATAACATGAAGGATACAGAAAACTCATTATTTTAGGTTTTTCCTTTTACTATGCAATGCAACACAATAAATTAATAAAGATAATCCTTAGGAAAGTCTGAGACCTACAGCCTGAGACCTTTTTGGAATGTATTTTCTAATGCAATGCTTTATTGCCAAAGCAACTTATTATACTGGATTCTCATGTGAAAAAATTAGTCATTATTTCTTGAGTTACACGATATTAAATAAACTCCCACAAACATTTGTTTCATTTACTTTATAATTTCAAGTTTTAATAGAAAGTCGGAATTTATGCAGCTGATGTTAGTAACTCAAGCTTTGCTTTTCTTTAGTGATTTTCTGTTCTTAGCAGCGGTTTGTGGGGTTTTATTCCTCTTCTAATTTTGTAAAGAACTTGGTGGCTTTAAGGAAAAATACCTAATTTTTTAGCACAAGCTTGAAATGCATTTTGTGTCTCTTTAATAAACTTCCTTTAACCACTGTTTTGATTAGTACTATTATTACTGTGTAGTACCTGAAGAATTTTAGTATCTTCTATCTTGAGAATTCTAGATTAATTAAAGTTAAACCACAAAAAGTATTTTGTCTTTCAAATCTTCTGTTGATTTAAACAAGTTGTTTTAGGAGTATTTCAGTGTATTATTGGATTATTTAATTACAGTAATATGACTGACTTCACTCTCAGAGATATAATCATAGAATCATAGAATGGTTTGGATTGGATGGGACTTTAGAGATCATCTAGTTTCAGACCACCTGCCATTGGCACCAGACCAGGTTGCTTCAAGCCCCATCCACTCTGGCTTTAAAAAGCATGGAAGGGGCATGCACAGCTTCTCTGGGCAGCCTGTTCAGTGCCTCACCACCCTCACAATTAAAAATCTCTGCCTAACACCTGGTCAGAATCTACTCTCAGTTTGTACTTTCAGGCCATTCCCCCTTGTTCTATTGCTACATACGTGTGTGAAAAGTGTCTCTCCATCATTCTTTTAGGCTCCCTTTAGATACTGACAGACTGCATTTACGTCACTCCTAAGCCATCTCTTCTCCCGGCTGAACAAACCCAATATTCTCACAGGTTCACAGGTTATTCTGAGTTGGAAGGGACCCACAGGATCACCTAGTCCAACTCCCAAGCAAACGCCCACCCAGGGATCAGCCCACAAGCATGGAACCATGGGCACCACACTCCATTCATCTAAGCCTCCCACCATCTAGACCGTGACACTGAGCTATTCATCTAGTCTTCTCTTAAACACCTCCAGGGATGGCGATTCCACCACCTCCATGGCCAGAACATTCCAATGAGAGATCGCTCTCTCTGTGAAAAACCTCTTCCNCTGCAGGGAGATCCAATGACCAGCAGGAGAGAAGCTGCGCTGAGATGAGAAGTCAAAGGTCCATGTGGTCCTGGGCGAAATGGCGGAGGTGAAAAAAATAAGACGTCCTCAATTTGAAGGTCCAAACAAACCTCCTCTGCTGAGGCCCAGGAGCTGTAGTTTTAGGGCCTCGGGCCCCTCCCACATCACATGCCTTGTGGGCATGTCTTCACATGCCAGTTGCAGTCACTCAGCCTGTAGTCTGAATACTTAATAGAAAGGAACTTGCCCAGGAAGGAGCATAGCATTGCTGGTCATTACTCCGAGGTAATAACAAATTTGCTAGATGCTATTGGGTTTTTCCACGTATTATCCAGTGGTCTCATATGAGGGTTTGCACACCTGGTGTTTTATTTCTCTTTCAAATTTATATGTAATTTGATTTCTTTAGCTTTCTCAGTAAGAACTGAAGCTGTGGGAAGATTGGATTTTTTTCCTTCAAGAGAGTTCTGATTCATCCCACCTCTGCCTCCAGCTTAAATGAAGATTTTGTGATGCTTTATTAAAGCCCATGTGAATTTTGTTTCCATTCTTATTGCTGAATTTGTTCCCCTTCCTTATTCTCCCCAGTTTCCTGTGCCTGACAGCTCAGGGTCTCCTTGTCTCCTCTACTGAACTTACCACATGCTTCCATGCCCTTACGTATTTTACCAATTTCTGAGCTTCCATGGCATTTCTCTGAATCATGGGAAAATTCTTTACTTCTCCCTCCTAGGGCATCTTTGTTTTCCCTTCAATTTTGTTTGTACTACTGTTGTCTCTCTCTTTCTCCTCCTGCCCCCTAAAACATCATTATCTCTTCTCTGAGTTGAAGTGACATTGGAAATGCAGTTTCTATCTTGCCTCTGGTAAAGAACTACCAGGGTTGTTTCTTTGCCCCTGGTTCCCTCTGTGTGCTCTGGCCTTCTTACTCCATCTCTTCTTCCTGCTTCCTGCTTCCTGCTGTTAATTCTCTCCTCTACAGGATGCTCTGAAACTGCTAGGAAGGATATGTAGGACAACACAAAATAAGCACGTGGAAGAAATCTTGATGATGCTCTTCGTTTAGAGGCCAATCATGACCACTCTGATCAGAAAAATACAATGTTGTTGGACTCTATTGACATTATCTCTTATGTTTGCAGTTTTGTTACGTAAAAATGATCTGAATTTCTGCTATTTAATGCCACTTTTGCTTTGGGATCTTGTTTGCAGCATTGGAAGGACTTCTCTGCTCTCTTTATTTCTCTCGATTGGTGAGATTGATCTTATTATNGGCACACTACATCTTGCTACTGAGTTTTTTTTCTTCTCTCCCAAATATGTTATTCACAGAGACAACTTTATCTCTATAACCTTGAAGGGCCTAGCAGCATGGAGATCCCAGGCAAGAACTGAGCTGTTAACCCCCTCGCTGCCAGAGCAGAAAAAATAAAACCCTAAACCGTAACACTTTTAAAATAGTGAATCAACCTGGACCCTTCTCATTCTCCATATCATTAAATGATTTTTAGAGATTTTCAAAATCTGTCTTGTTTTCTCCTCAGTCATTATCTTCCCTGGCTGGAGAATCCCAGTTTATTTAATCTTACTTTTTGAGAATGTCAGTTGTGTGTTCGTGATCATCTGTTCCCAGTGCTATAAATAGCTTATAAATTAGAAAGAATGAAAATTTCATGCATCCTTCAAACTGTAGGTACACCATGACTTACACAGCAACAGTGTAATGTTCCTTTTTATAATTACCTTTCTAATAATTATTGGCATTCTGTGTTCTTGAATATCTACTGAGCACTGTCTTTAGTATATACTTTACTTTTCCGTAGCAGGTATGATTTGTAATTCTGGGCAATAACTGAAGAGAATGTGTTAGTGCACCAACAATTTCAGGTAGGTAAAAATGCAGACCATGGAATTTGGGTAGAATACTGCAATTAATAGACTGGTGTAACTGAGTCTGAGTATATGCAGGAAGCCCTCTCCTCGCCTCCCAGGTAGCGGCTTCACCTCTATGCGGCGCGATTTTTCAGTGATTAAAGAGGCCCATTTCATGACTGTGCCTGCACGAACTGACAGTCATGAATATTCAAAATAGGCACTCATGAATATGCAATTCCTCCCCCCCCCGCCGGCACTGCACGGACCACGGACACACTGCTCTGCTGGCCCACGCTGGCCTGGACTCGCTGCTTAGAGCACCCAGGCGCAGCTGCTCCTGGCCTCACCATGTTGGCAGTGCGGTGGGAGGAACAGTGGAGCTGGTGGGATACTGCCCCTATATCCCATTGGGAGGGGGTTTTGCCCTGCCCCAGACCCAGCTGCTACGAGGAGAATTTGTCCCTGCTGCTCACCTCCAGTGAATTTAAACAAAAATGTAAACAAAAATCAGTAGAGAAACACTGGGTCAGGGATACTCCTGGAGCAGAATAATGGTTGAGTAGGACCTGCGACAGGTCCTCCAATCCTAGATTTGAACCAGCACTGATAGTCTTGCACTACTGAGAGCCAAATCAGCTACCAAAATTCCAGTGCTGCATGGTCTTCTACTTGTTGTTTGTACTGGTCACTACCACCACCACCCGTTCCGGGGACTAGGGCGGCGGTGAGGCAAGGGATGAATACCGCAAGTGTTTCTTTCCACAGCAAGGCCCCCTGCTCCCACTGGCCTCAATGTGAGGCTTCCCACTCCCAGGTCACAAGCAAAACCAGGGGATGCAGCCGTTCGCAAGAACAATGCTGGCTTCCTACAGGAAAGTTAGGCTTGAATTCCCTGCTGACTGTTGAACTGGACATTAGGCTCACAGGTGAGATGCTCAGAGTGCTTGCTTGACCACTGACTGTTCAACGCCCTTCCCATGGTGATGGGCTGGCCAGGCACAGCCAGCTGCTCGCCCTCTTCTGCTGGAGCGGGGGGGCTTGGCCAGCAGAGTATTGAAGTGTGGTGCAAGCTGTGTTTAAACATGAGCTCACCGGGTGCCAGAAGCACCTGATCCCAGGGCTGTACACCCCGCCCCGGTGTGTCTGCCGGCCTGGCAGTGGGGCATTGACTTAGAAAAACAACTTCAAGTTGCTGCTTGCTAAAAAACCAACAAAGCAAACCTCCTGGTACAGAAGTAACAATACTTTGTGGAAAAGCTGAGATTACAACTCCCCACCCCTACCCCCGAGCTGAAAGGAGCTGTCTCAGTCTGTGTCCCATGTTACCATGGAGGATAGCTGCCAGCCAGCTTAAAAGCCAGATGCATTCCAGCTTAATGGGTTATTTTGTCACCTTTTCTACAAAGCTTTTGTTTTTACAGTACACATTAGCAGAGGTTTTGTCTGTTTGCTTGGTTTTTTTGAAAGCAGGAGTTTGAAGTTCACATAGTTTTTAAGCTCAATTTCTGGAAGAAGTTTGTTCACTTGAGGCTTGACACTACCTAAATATATAAATTTATGTAGTGCTGGAGTCAAACATGGGTGCAAACTCTGCTAGTCTGGTCCCTGCAGGGTGTGTCCTGGAGCCTGCAGAATTCCTGGACAATGCAGTGTGTCCTCAGCACCTCTTCTCAGCACCAGGACGCTGCTCTGCCAGTGCACCATTGGCAGTGTTACCATGGTGACAAGGCAGCCACCGGGCTGCTGCTTTCGCGTGTTAAAGTGCCAGCAGAGCTATGCATGGCTGGCCCCAGCCACTGCTGTGCCATGCCAGGCCTGCCCTGCGGGAGGGAACACGGCGGGGAGTGCTCATAAGTACATACAGCTCCGTGGTGCCTCCTTGGTCCACTGCAGCTGCTGCACGGGGCAGAAAAGAGTAGCTTCACTGCCCCAGCTGCATGAGAAACTTCCAAGAACACCCCTCAGCTGCTCTGGAGCTGAGGGGATGAGGTGACCGGGGGAAAATTTGCATATTAATATGCTGCCACTCTACACTGATAGAGGACTGCACGGGGGAGCAACAAGACCCATGGTACCGTGGTATTGGAGGGCCGACTGTATGTATGTATGTATAATCTAAGGAATTAGAGATTGCTGTGGTGGAAATTATTTAGAAAACTGATAGATCAGGCCAGGTGTACACTTTAAAATTAACCTTTTTTAAACTAGGCAAACGCTACCAGCATATCTCTTCTTAATGATTTCTTGTACATTATGAGTCTTTGTCACTGGGTTCAAAGTAGTCAGCCCTTGACGCTTGCATTCTGCCTAAATACGATATGACAGAGCTGGTGCACTAGTAGTTGACAAATGCTGGTTTCACAAATATCGTTAGTGTGAGCCAAGACAGCTTTAGGTTTTCCCACCTTCCCATTCTATTCTTTGACTTTTCACAGCAGGTCTGGAAGAATTCTAATTTCTCATTCTGAATCACAAAGAGATGTTTGTCAGGGGGAAATGCTGGGAGAAGTTGGGTGGCTCAGTCAGGAATTCAAATATGTACAATTAATCACAGAATCACAGAATATTCTGAGCTGAAAGGGACTCACAAGGGTCATCACGTTCAACTCCTAAGTGAATAGCCCATACAGGGATTGAACCCATAACGTTGGTGGTATTAGCACCATGCTTTATCCATCTGAGCTAATCTAAGGGTCTTTTTTTTTTTTTTTTAAAAAAAAAAAAACCTAACTCCCTATCCCATCATCCCATTATCTAGACCACGTCAATGAGTATCTCATCTAATCTTTTCCTGAACTCCTTCAGGAATGGCGACTCCACCACCTCCCTGGGCAGACCATTCCACTGAGAGATCACTCTCTCTTTGAAAAAAGTCTTCCTAATATCTAGCCTAAACCTCTCC
>WEKX01027269.1:1905-12155 GCA_013390025.1 Pitta sordida | reverse complement strand
TAACCACTGCTGAGTACAGTGGAAGGATAACTTCCCTGGTCCTGCTGACCGCGCTATTCCTGATGCAGACCAGGATGCCATTGGCCTTCTTGGCCACCTGGGCATACTGCTGGCTCATAGTAAGTTCCCTATCCACCAACATTCCCAAGCCTCTTTCTGTCCGCCCACTTGCCAGCCACTCCATCTCCAGGTAGCTGGAGAGAAGAGACCGACACCGACCTGGCTACAACTCCCTTTCAGGGGTCGTACTTTTCACCAGCTAAACATTTATTCCCAGCTTGATGTCATCCACAAACTTGCTATTAATGGGCTCCATTCTNACAGCAGTAAGGTCACCCCTGAGCCTCTCTCTTCTCAAGACTAAAGAACATCAGCTCTCTCAATCACCCCTTCTAGGGTTTCACCTCCTTGGGCAGTCCATTCCAATGGTGGATTACCCTTTCAGTAAAGAACTCCTTCCTAATATCAAGTCTTGAGACTGTGCGCTCTTGTTCTGCCACCAGTTGCCTGAGAGAAGGGACCAACCCTCTTCTGACTACAACCTCCTTTCAGGTAGTTATAGACAGCAGTAAAGTCACCCCTGAGCCTCTCTCTTCTCAAGACTAAAGAACATCAGCTCTCTCAATCACCCCTTCTAGGGTTTGCGTTCCAGCCCCTTCACCATCCTTTTTGCCCTTCTCCGAATATGTTCTAGTTTTTCAACACCTTTCTTAAACTGAGAAGCCCAAAACTGAATACAGTACTCAAGGTGCGGTTTAACCACTGCTGAGTACAGTGGAAGGATAACTTCCCTGGTCCTGCTGACCGCGCTATTCCTGATGCAGACCAGGATGCCATTGGCCTTCTTGGCCACCTGGGCATACTGCTGGCTCATAGTAAGTTCCCTATCCACCAACATTCCCAAGCCTCTTTCTGTCCGCCCACTTGCCAGCCACTCCATCTCCAGGTAGCTGGAGAGAAGAGACCGACACCGACCTGGCTACAACTCCCTTTCAGGGGTCGTACTTTTCACCAGCTAAACATTTATTCCCAGCTTGATGTCATCCACAAACTTGCTATTAATGGGCTCCATTCTTTCATCCAGATCATCAGTAAAGGTATTGAACAGGACTGGTCCCAATACCAAACCCTTAGGCACCCCACTAGTGACCAGCCTCCAACCGGACGCAGCACCATTAACCAGCACTCTCTGAGCTCTATGGAGAAAAAAAATATTCTCCGTTGTAATGGGAGGGAAAAAAAATATTCCCCATTGGATGGTCTCTCAGTGGAATGGGCTGCCCAAGGAGGTGATGGAGTCACTGTTCCTACAGGTGTTTAAGAAAAGATTGGATGATGTACTTAGTGGCATGGTCTAGGTAATAGAATGGTGTGTTGGTAACAAGATGACAATAGGTTAGGTAACAGGTTATAGGTTGGACTCAATGATCTCTATTGTCTTTTCCAACCTTACTAATTCTGTGATTTTGGGATTCTGTATAAAACAAGGAAAGACTTCTGCCTCTCTGATTGATTCTGGCTTTCAGCTGGTTTTTGTTACTTAAACTGAGATACATTTGAACACTTTAGGAAAAAAATGGATGTGGTTTTGTGGCTAAAGGGTATTTTTAGGGGTGAGATTTAATGATATTTCTTTACAGCATACTAAATTAGTTACTGAAGTAGGACTGTAGAATCTCAAATATTGTTTTCCTTTATTTTCTCTTGATCTTGAAATTTTCTTTTACTTAGTCATGGATGCACAGAAAGAAAAATAAGTTTTGTAGACACAGATATGTTTTACTGCAGTGTAGTAAGAATGCTCATGAAAGCCATGTGAAACTTTGAATATAAGTTTGAGCAAAGGGATATACACAAAACCAATATCATAATAGTATCTGTTGTTCAGGCAAGCCTTTTTAACAATAGTGAAAACTGGAGAAGTTATCAAGTCCAAATACCACCTGAACAAACCTGGAACCAATCAGCCGAATCAAACCCTTTGGGAATTGTACGTAATGGTAAGTAATGTATACAGGTTAAATAAACTCTAATTACCTAACTAATAGTTTGAAAAACATTATAAAGGTTTGGGCTATGTTATTCAATTTTGGCTGCTGAATCTAAATTCTCCCTACAGTATCAAATAATGTCATATTTTTAATTAAATTCCCTCCCTGAACTAATAGAAATCCTTAAAAATGATGATAATAAAACCAGTTAGTAACAAATATAATTCAAAAATTTAATAAAATAAAAATGCCCCTGGTGAATATTAATGATGTCATCTTTCTTTAATACTTAAACTAAAATGTCCTGATAAAAATACTGAAATAAATAAGCTTCCATTAAAAACTTTGCTTAGTAGCATATTACAGTCACTGACTCCATGAAGATCACTGCTGCATTACAATCCTGCTTCAAAACCATGCGCAGAAACAGATGAATGGTTATTATTCAAATGTTCAGTGGACATTCAAAGAAACAAACATTGACATTTTATATGTGGAGAAGTATATTAGGCTTCTGGTGACTGAGGAAAAATAAAAAAATAAAAGTCCATTGCAAGTGAATTTCAGTTACTAATAAATTCATTGTTTTGCAGTAAGGAAATGATGCCATTATTTTCTGCCTTCTTTTTAAAATAAGAGTCTTATATATTCTCTGTGTGAAGGTAGGGATCTTCATAAAACAGAGAGGGTACAAACATAAACCCATAATGCTACATTGCATCTATATCTAGAGTCTTTCAAAGCAGATGGCACACAGGCTGTTTTATATAAGGCAGAAACCAAGGGAAGGCATGAAACTCAGAGACAAAAAATCTTTCCAGTTAAGTAGTTTGTGATCAACCAAGTGTCTGCTGGAATAAAGAAAAGCTTTCTAATATCCGTGAATGGGAGTGAGACTATTACTAATTGTCAAAGTCAAGCGCACATGACCTATTTCTTTCTTCCAACTGAATCAATTATTCTAAAGTCAAAATCCAAGCACAATCTCGCCGTTTGATTCTCACCTATTCCAGGGAGGGGATTAAGCCAGTATGTAGCCAGGTCTGGTTCAAGATGTCTTTTTCACTAGAAAAAAATTAAATTGTTGCTACGNCGAGAGCACATCCCAGAGCGGTAACACCAACCTAGATCCCTCACAGTCTAGCAGGCCACACCAAGCCGGAAGGGACCCAGGATCATCCAGCCCTACACCCCCCAGCTAGACCATGTCACTAAGCTCCTCGTCCAGTCTTCTTTTAAACACCTCCAGGGACGGCGACTCCACCACCTCCCTGGGCAGCCCATTCCAATATGCAATCACTCTCTCCTTGAAAAAACGCTTCCTAACATAAAGATTGAACCTCCCCTGGCGTAGCTTGAGGCTGTGCCCTCTCGTTCTCGTGTCGTCAGCCTGGAAGAAGAGGTCTACACCCATCTGGCTGCAACCTCCCCGCAGGTAGTTGTAAACAGCAATGAGGTCACCTCTGAGCCTCCTCGTCTCCAGAATGAACAATCCCAGCTCCTGTAGTCGCTCCCCATAGGGCATGCCCTCCAGTCCCTTCACTTCTGAACAAGAAGTATCTCTATTTCTTGTATCCTACATGGATACATGCAGTCTTCTATTTAAATATTAGTTTAAATACCTGTAGCCCTGCATTTACATTGTGAGAATATCAGAATGTACCAGGTCACTGAAAAATTAGACATTTGTAGGAATGGGTCAGTTGAAACAAAACTCCTTTTTAGAGAGATAGGAAAAAAACCCACATAATTATTTAGTATATTTTAAAAGGTTTGAGTTTTGGTTTGTGTAGGGGTTTTTGGTGGTGGTGGGTTTTTTTCCCCCTAGTTTGAAGGGGCAATATAAAAAAAAAAAGAAATTGTATAAGCTGTTACAGGCCAATATTGGAAAGTTTTGATGGAACTAGATTAGAATATTATTGGAAGACAAGGTTGTTTTACAATGAAAAATTCTTTTTTCAACTGATTATATTCTTTTATGTTATAAACCACATTAGAGGGTTAGATGTGAATCTAACTTTTCTGTTAATCAAAAACTGCCATCTTCTACTGCACTGTTTCTGAATCAATATGATAGGACTGATGTATCTAGCAAACCATTTCTATCCCCTACCAAATAAAATATAACCTTAGGTGGAACGTAAATTGTGTAATGAGAAATAAGATACATTTACCTAAAAAAAAATACATATAACTCCAGATGCACAAAAAGAGTGCATATGTTTTGAACAAGAAATAATTTTCAACTGAAGGCTTATTTTGAAAGATAATAAATAATTGTAAGTGATTATGTAAAGCAATTTTTTACAAACCATAAAATTCCAAGTCAAAGCATCATGGAGAAAGTCAATGATAATATTTTTTAGAGCTAGTAAGACAAACTTTTTATACAATGATGTAAATATGATTGTCCCAGAGCAGTATCTGAATTTAATATTGTAGCACTTCAAAGACGAATTTCTTAAACATATACGGAATTTTTCACATTAGTAAAATTGTTAAACAGTTTATCCAAATCAGTTTAAAATAACATTATGTAAAAAATCTTAATTGGATTCATATTGGAAGCTGAATTCTTTTCAGAGCTTAATTATTGACGTTTATGTGAGTTGAGCAAGTACACAAGTTCAACAAATGTTTATCAGTGCTTTTGTTCTTGGTTTTGTAATAAAGACAAGACTGATAAAACATTATTTTCCACTTTTAACAGTCTCAAAATAGAAACAAGAAAAAAATTAACATAATTAGTTGTTTAATGAACATCATAAGAACCTCTTAACAGGAATAAACACGAAAAATCAACTAGCATTAGGATGGTTGAAGACCCCAACGCCAGAGGCAGCCAGTGAAGGTCATGCGCTTATTCTAGTTTGGTGGACTTGGTGTCCTGGAAAAGGAGTTTCTAATTCAGTTGCCCCCACATGTTATCCCTGATATTTTTAGAAATATTTACAATTTGAAAATTTGTGAACAAGGCTAATTTGCCTTGTTCACTGCCATAGTCTGGCTTTTCAGTTTAGAACACACCCTTTAAAACAGTTCATATGAGTTCTACGAGTATTTTTTTCAACTCTTAATTTGTTTATTGTTTTCCTCAAGAAAACCAGCTGGTGGAATTTGAATATAACTCAGCGATCCTTCTGGGTCCCTTCCAACTTANGGTTTTTTTCCCCCTAGTTTGAAGGGGCAATATAAAAAAAAAAAAAGAAATTGTATAAGCTGTTACAGGCCAATATTGGAAAGTTTTGATGGAACTAGATTAGAATATTATTGGAAGACAAGGTTGTTTTACAATGAAAAATTCTTTTTTCAACTGATTATATTCTTTTATGTTATAAACCACATTAGAGGGTTAGATGTGAATCTAACTTTTCTGTTAATCAAAAACTGCCATCTTCTACTGCACTGTTTCTGAATCAATATGATAGGACTGATGTATCTAGCAAACCATTTCTATCCCCTACCAAATAAAATATAACCTTAGGTGGAACGTAAATTGTGTAATGAGAAATAAGATACATTTACCTAAAAAAAAATACATATAACTCCAGATGCACAAAAAGAGTGCATATGTTTTGAACAAGAAATAATTTTCAACTGAAGGCTTATTTTGAAAGATAATAAATAATTGTAAGTGATTATGTAAAGCAATTTTTTACAAACCATAAAATTCCAAGTCAAAGCATCATGGAGAAAGTCAATGATAATATTTTTTAGAGCTAGTAAGACAAACTTTTTATACAATGATGTAAATATGATTGTCCCAGAGCAGTATCTGAATTTAATATTTTAGCACTTCAAAGACGAATTTCTTAAACATATACGGAATTTTTCACATTAGTAAAATTGTTAAACAGTTTATCCAAATCAGTTTAAAATAACATTATGTAAAAAATCTTAATTGGATTCATATTGGAAGCTGAATTCTTTTCAGAGCTTAATTATTGACGTTTATGTGAGTTGAGCAAGTACACAAGTTCAACAAATGTTTATCAGTGCTTTTGTTCTTGGTTTTGTAATAAAGACAAGACTGATAAAACATTATTTTCCACTTTTAACNACCATGCGCAGAAACAGATGAATGGTTATTATTCAAATGTTCAGTGGACATTCAAAGAAACAAACATTGACATTTTATATGTGGAGAAGGATATTAGGCTTCTGGTGACTGAGGAAAAATAAAAAAATAAAAGTCCATTACAAGTGAATTTCAGTTACTAATAAATTCATTGTTTTGCAATAAGGAAGTGATGCCATTATTTTCTGCCTTCTTTTTTAAATAAGAGTCTTATATATTCTCTGTGTGAAGGTAGGGATCTTCATAAAACAGAGAGGGTACAAACATAAACCCATAATGCTACATTGCATCTATATCAAGAGTCTTTCAAAGCAGATGGCACACAGGCTGTTTCATATAAGGCAGAAACCAAGGGAAGGCATGAAACCAAGAGACAAAAAATCTTTCCAGTTAAGTAGTTTGTGATCAACCAAGTGTCTGCTGGAATAAAGAAAAGCTTTCTAATATCCGTGAATGGGAGTGAGACTATTACTAATTGTCAAAGTCAAGTGCATATGACCTATTTCTTTCTTCCAACTGAATCAATTATTCTAAAGTCAAAATCCAAGCACAATCTCGCCGTTTGATTCTCACCTATTCCAGGGAGGGGATTAAGCCAGTATGTAGCCAGGTCTGGTTCAAGATGTCTTTTTCACTAGAAAAAAATTAAATTGTTGCTACGTAAGTGTGAAGGATGCAGACTGGTGTTGATATGACAAAGATGGGGAAAGACAACGGGATAAAACTGAGTCAAGGAGAATTTTGAAGAAAGGAATTTTTCTTAACTGAGGAGTATCATCTGGCTGATACCAAATTCTTCTCCTCCCTTTAGAAAATTTCTTCTATTTCCTGCCTCTACTCTCACTCGCGCTTTCTGTCTGTGTGGAAAAAGTAAGTCTGGCTTTATAGACTTCTGATGTATACAAACTGGACCATATATCAGGACCACACCTATCAGGTCACTTGGTTCACAGAATCACACAGAATCACAGAATATTATGAGTTGGAAGGGACCCACAAGGATCATCTAGTCCAACTCACCATCTAACACCCATACAGAGAGCGAGAGCACATCCCAGAGCGGTAACACCAACCTAGATCCCTCACAGTCTAGCAGGCCACACCAAGCCGGAAGGGACCCAGGATCATCCAGCCCTACACCCCCCAGCTAGACCATGTCACTAAGCTCCTCGTCCAGTCTTCTTTTAAACACCTCCAGGGACGGCGACTCCACCACCTCCCTGGGCAGCCCATTCCAATATGCAATCACTCTCTCCTTGAAAAAACGCTTCCTAACATAAAGATTGAACCTCCCCTGGCGTAGCTTGAGGCTGTGCCCTCTCGTTCTCGTGTCGTCAGCCTGGAAGAAGAGGTCTACACCCATCTGGCTGCAACCTCCCCGCAGGTAGTTGTAAACAGCAATGAGGTCACCTCTGAGCCTCCTCGTCTCCAGAATGAACAATCCCAGCTCCTGTAGTCGCTCCCCATAGGGCATGCCCTCCAGTCCCTTCACTTCTGAACAAGAAGTATTTCTATTTCTTGTATCCTACATGGATACATGCAGTCTTCTATTTAAATATTAGTTTAAATACCTGTAGCCCTGCATTTACATTGTGAGAATATCAGAATGTACCAGGTCACTGAAAAATTAGACATTTGTAGGAATGGGTCAGTTGAAACAAAACTCCTTTTTAGGAAAAAACCCCACATAATTATTTAGTATATTTTAAAAGGTTTGAGTTTTGGTTTGTGTAGGGGTTTTTGGTGGTGGTGGTGGTGGTTTTTTTCCCCCTAGTTTGAAGGGGCAATATAAAAAAAAAAAAAGAAATTGTATAAGCTGTTACAGGCCAATATTGGAAAGTTTTGATGGAACTAGATTAGAATATTATTGGAAGACAAGGTTGTTTTACAATGAAAAATTCTTTTTTCAACTGATTATATTCTTTTATGTTATAAACCACATTAGAGGGTTAGATGTGAATCTAACTTTTCTGTTAATCAAAAACTGCCATCTTCTACTGCACTGTTTCTGAATCAATATGATAGGACTGATGTATCTAGCAAACCATTTCTATCCCCTACCAAATAAAATATAACCTTAGGTGGAACGTAAATTGTGTAATGAGAAATAAGATACATTTACCTAAAAAAAAATACATATAACTCCAGATGCACAAAAAGAGTGCATATGTTTTGAACAAGAAATAATTTTCAACTGAAGGCTTATTTTGAAAGATAATAAATAATTGTAAGTGATTATGTAAAGCAATTTTTTACAAACCATAAAATTCCAAGTCAAAGCATCATGGAGAAAGTCAATGATAATATTTTTTAGAGCTAGTAAGACAAACTTTTTATACAATGATGTAAATATGATTGTCCCAGAGCAGTATCTGAATTTAATATTGTAGCACTTCAAAGACGAATTTCTTAAACATATACGGAATTTTTCACATTAGTAAAATTGTTAAACAGTTTATCCAAATCAGTTTAAAATAACATTATGTAAAAAATCTTAATTGGATTCATATTGGAAGCTGAATTCTTTTCAGAGCTTAATTATTGACGTTTATGTGAGTTGAGCAAGTACACAAGTTCAACAAATGTTTATCAGTGCTTTTGTTCTTGGTTTTGTAATAAAGACAAGACTGATAAAACATTATTTTCCACTTTTAACAGTCTCAAAATAGAAACAAGAAAAAAAATTAACATAATTAGTTGTTTAATGAACATCATAAGAACCTCTTAACAGGAATAAACACGAAAAATCAACTAGCATTAGGATGGTTGAAGACCCCAATGCCAGAGGCAGCCAGTGAAGGTCATGCGCTTATTCTAGTTTGGTGGACTTGGTGTCCTGGAAAAGGAGTTTCTAATTCAGTTGCCCCCACATGTTATCCCTGATATTTTTAGAAATATTTACAATTTGAAAATTTGTGAACAAGGCTAATTTGCCTTGTTCACTGCCATAGTCTGGCTTTTCAGTTTAGAACACACCCTTTAAAACAGTTCATATGAGTTCTACGAGTATTTTTTTCAACTCTTAATTTGTTTATTGTTTTCCTCAAGAAAACCAGCTGGTGGAATTTGAATATAACTCAGCGATCCTTCTGGGTCCCTTCCAACTTAGAATATTCTGTGAAAAAATAAGTTGGACAATACCGATTATTTTAAGTCCAAAAAGTACCATCTTATTTAATTTCATTGTATGAGACATCGTTTGTGTGAACATCCCTGATTCATTAACAGGCAAAAATTTGGATGTGATAGGTAATACCTAATGGGTCAGTTATGCAATTTTTATGTTTCCATCCCCATTGCTTACTTCATTTTTCTTTTTTTTCCTTTCCATTTTTCAAACTTTTTTTTTTATTTTCTGCCCAAAATAATTCAAACAATAATACAAGGTTTTAGTTGTAATATATTCTTAATACGAAGCAAATTTCAAAGTAATTTTAATTTTAAATTTCTAAACTAATAAAGACTAACATAATTTATGAAGTGAATACATTTAATTAGTGTGTCATTGTCGTGGGGAGGGCCCTTTTATTCTAATGTAAAACTTCCTTCTTTTTACCAGAACAGACAATAGGTTTCTTTTCTTATCTCCCGTTCCCTCCCCTGAAAGGAATGTGGTCGGAGGAGGAGCTTTCTTCTTTTCACCTCACAAACAGTGGAGGATCCTTTGTCTTATCTTCCCTTCCTAGCAAAGCATGTGGCCAGGGGAGGGGCTTTCTCCTTTCTACTGGACAAACAATGAAGGATTCTTTTTCTTATCTTCCCTTCCCGGCAAGGCATTGACTAGGGGAGGGGCAGGCTGAGTGATGGCCAATGGCATGTGAACACATGTTGACAAGGCATGTGAAATGGGAGGGGCCCGAGGCCCTATAACTACAACTGTTGGGCCCACAGATGGGGGTTTGTGGATCTTCTGAATGGAGGAAGCCTTATTTTCACCTCTGATCTCTTCTGCCGCCGCCGCCGCCACCACCACCACCACCACACCATTTTGCCCAGGACCACGTGGACTTTTGACTCCTCATCTCAGCACAACTTTTCCCCTGCCAACCGCTGGATATCACTCTCTACAACTACCTGAAAGGGAGGTGTAGCCAGCTGGGTGCCGGTCTCTTCTCTCTGGCTATAAGTGATAGAACAAGAGGACACAATCTTAAACTGCGTCAGGGGAGATTTAGACTTGA
>WEKX01027264.1:0-12600 GCA_013390025.1 Pitta sordida | reverse complement strand
CAGCCAGGGTCAAACCACAACAAATGGAAAAACCCCATATTTAATTCAAGTTTTGGGTGACTGATTTTTTCAGAGAAAATGGTGCCAAACTTCTGTTGTAGAAAATAAAGTGAAATTACTGGAATTGTTCTTTAATTTATTTAATTACAGATCACTGATTTTCCCTTTGTACCCAGTGGTTTAGTATAGAGTGACTTCTTTGGAGGTCTAAAGTGTCTTCCTTCTGATCCTACTAGAGACAAGTTACTGTCTGGCAATGTATAACTCTGCTAGCAAAGTCCCTCCATCTCGAGTCCCTGAGAACTTTTTGAAGATATTTAAATTTTTTTCATGTTTTCCAGATTTCACAGTCATATGTGATTATAGGAATTAGTTTGGAAATCAAGAAGGGATTTTTTAAAAAATATATTTTTAGTCCTATATGCCCTGCTGGTCTTTCCTCAGGTTTTACACTTGTCTGTATCTTGTCAGAAATGGTGAGCAACACATGGTTTACAGCAACATCTAGGACAAGTAGATACTTGTCATGTCTTCACATTATACTGCAGTTTCATAGGAAAAAAATACATGTGAGAGGAGAGTAACTGCAACTCTGTCACACACAAATACCCATGCTGAGCCACTCTATCATCTGGTTATTCAGCTGTCATCTGGTTATTCAGCCATGAAGAGTACTTGACACCTCCTGAAGGGTCCTGCAGGTTTGTGGCACTTAACTTCCAACAGCAGGACTTGGCCAGCCTCTGGTCTGCAACAAGATGTCCCATACATAGAGAGAGTCAATCCAATTTAATGACAATTTCAAGGCTTTTGTCCAATGCAGGCATAGTGTGCACTACAACACAGGAAGAGTTACAGACCAATAATTTAAACTTAGCATTAGTGCAGAGCAAACCACTGCATGCTTTCATGGGATTGATCCTAAGTTCTGTATGAAGGAGGGGCAAACACAGTCCTCTGTAGAAAGTCACAGGCTGTAGTTAAATCTTGACCTTTTACTAGAAGGGAAGCAAGGCTAACTGTGCCCAGCTAGTCAGGCAATAACTTAACTTGAGCACGTGATTAAAGAGTTTCTGGGATTTTATGCCTCTCCAGAGGTTATCTGGCAGCCATGACAGACTCCAACAATGTCTGACACTGAGGGCTTACTTCCACAGGCAGATCTTTCCAGCACTTTACACACATACTGAAACCACCTTTCATGTGTACATACATATAAGAAAAAATCTGTATTTGCAGTAGTGCGTGTGAGACATGGGAGAGTGACAAGAGAAGACATTTACTCTCTCTCTTATACAAGTGCATGCACACACACAGAGACACACACAGAGAACAGACATGTCCCAGAGCCATTAAAATCTCAGCCAAAGGGAGGAGATTTCTCAGGATGCGTGAAGTGACAGTCCTTGGCACTTCTCCAGCCAGCCCTCCTGTATATCCCTGCTGCATAATCCCAAACTGATTAACAGTTCTCCATACCCTGAAGCTAGGGACACTTAAGCGAAGGGGTTGTTCCTTTTGTCCTACAGCTGCAGAGAGGGTACCACCATAGACCAGGTAATGGGAATTTTCCCATACGTAGTCTCACTTTTCCCTTCCCAACTGTTTTTCTAATTCTTCCTCTGCCCCTCCTCCCTCTGTCTTCAATGCACTCATCCATTAATGATTAAAAAAACCCTAGCTGGTACACACAGAAGTGCTAAGATGCTGCTGAACAGACTCCGTTTGCCTCAGGATTGGCTGCTGCATCTGCTTGTAAGGCTGCCAGTCAGGACTGCAGATGATTTAAGAGGCTTTCTTATTGGCAATTTAGTTAAACCTGCTGTGCACAGCTAGGTCTTGGGAGAAGGAAGATGAATGCACATTTTAATGACTAAATCAGCATATATTGGCAACCAGGATGGCAGGAGCCTCACTTCCCTGGGGGCTCACCAGTTATGACAAGCAAAAAGACTCCTGTCTGTTAAAAAGTACATGATTGGTGTACGCCCCACTGTTGGATATATTCTAGATGGATTGTGCCAGGGCTCTATGATGACATTAAAACATACTCAGTGTTTGCAAGATTATATTGATGCTATTTACACCCTGCATCCCATGAAGAATAAAACCATTCTGTGGAGTGGTTTCAGCTGATTGTTGCATACTTTACACTCCTGTATGAAGTGGTAATGTAAAAGATTNTCAAGCAGCTCAACATCCCTCTTACACTTCTGTATGAAGTGGTAATGTAAAACATCAGACCACTGACAGGAGTAATAAGTTGGTTTATATACACAGACTTACCCCCATGTTGGCTAGTGTAAATTAGCACACCTCCAGCACGGTCAGTGAAGTGATGTTGATTTATGTCTTCTGAGGGTTGCAGCCATAATTCTTGCCTCTATTTTTGTACACGTATACACATACATTCATATACTTCAGTTTTCAACAAACAGACTTCAGCTACCCAGAACAAGATTGTGTCCTCCATCTGTTTATACCTTCAACAAAAATTTCTGTGGTTATTCAGTCACAAATATGAAGTTATTCTATATCCCCAGTGACACTGAGATAATTGAATTTATATTGCACATATGCTTGCTTACACACACAAGACCTCACAGTCATTATTACTGTTGCTGATTTATGCTGTTGCCATCTAAAGCTGCATGCATTTATGTACATCATTCATTTAAAACTATTTCAGAAATAAATCATTGCATAACAATCTAAGTAATCAGATGAGTATCCATTATTCCCCTCATCTCTAACTGTTCCAATCCAACTACCAACCTTTAAATTCTTTTTATGCCACTTCACAAGTTACATTCTTGCACTTTGTGCTCAACTGGTAAAGCTACTTTGGATTAATGCATAGGAACAAGTTGCAATTATTATACAAAAAGAAAAATACACTAGAGACTTTGGGAAGTTAAGGAACACTGAAGTCAATACACTGGTGAATTGATATTAAACAGCTTATATATTTCAAGCTTTTAACAATTCATATCTGAGATCAGTACGTTAGAATTCAGACTGAAATGTTGCTTGCGTGTAAAGTGATCCCAATGTAGTACGGCACTACAAAGTAGCCAGGTTTTTCCCTAGAGTGTTTTTCTAAATTAGTTCTTTAACAGCCATCCTAAACCTTCATGGGCTCACATAATCTTTGAAACACCTCTCTGCAAGTTTTTTTTGTCATTCTAACCCGCCTCAGGTTGTCTTACCTCTGGATCAGGAAGAACCTTAGCTCTAATATTCACCTTCTTAGGCAGCATAGCAAAGTTTTCCTGCTATTCTTTAAAGGTCATATTATTTAGGTAATAGCTATGCAAAACATGACATGTAACAATTTATTTCCCTCTGCAAAAGGACACTTAATGGTTTAGCAAGACAGTGCCATTATTGTTTAGACAGGGTAGCACTGTCTTTGTGAGTAATTGAACTCAATAGGAGCAGGTCCCCAGGTGATTTAAATCACAGTTATCTTGCTAAAGTCAGCACAGTCAGTGTTGCCAAGTTAAACTAATGTCACCAAGCCGAATCTGCACCTGACTTTAACAGCACATCTGAGCCTAAAGTCAACATTTCCAATACCCAAATGTCAGAGAGATACTTCCTGAATGCTTCTTGAACTCAGTCAGGCTTGGAGCTGTGACCACTTCCTTGAGGAGCCTGTTCCATTGCTCAGCCACCCTCTGGGTGAAGAACCTTTTTCTAATATCCAACCTAAGCCTCCCCTGACACAACTTCAGGCCATTCGCTTGGGTCCTCTCACTGCGCACCACAGAGAAAAGATCAGTGCCGGTCTCTCCTCTTCCCCTCACAAGGGAGTTGTACACTGCAATGCAACTCCTCTTCAGACTGAACAGACCAAGTGACCTCAGTCACTGCTCATACAGCATTCTCTGAAGGTCCTTCACCATCTTCGTTGCCCTCTTTTGTATATTCTCTAATAGCTTTCTTTTGTATATTCTCTAATAGCTTAATATCTTTCTCATATTACACTGTCCAAAACTGAACACAGTGTTCAAGGTGAGGCTGCACCAGTGCAGAGCAGAGTGGGAAAATCACTTCCCTCAGCTGGCTGGTGATGCTTTGCCTCATCCACCCCAGGATACCATTGGCCCTCCTGACTGCCAGGACACCGCTGACTCATATTCTCTCAGTGTTTTTGAATGGTGATTGATCATTGGAACCAAGCTGCTCAGCTCATGTCTGAATCATGGACTTCACAATTCCAAAATAAGCCTAAGCCACCTCTGAGATTTAGACCTGTTCACAGTTAGGCAAGAGCTGAAGGGGAAAATTCTGGATTACCATTCTGAAGGTTTGACTTCACCTGAATTCCGGTGTTGGCTTTCAGCTCTATGCTGGATCTCCTCTCCAGCTCCTGGAAGTTCCATGGAGTTGGAAACATTTCAGCTTCACCCCTCTACATGTACAGGGCCAAAATTTTGTTCATGTCCCAATTATACCTTATTCTGAGAGTGGCAGAAATGGTGATTGCATGTGAACTTAGCAAAAGAGTGAGTTCTTTGCATCAAGAGTAAAAACGGCAAAACTGCACCTTTCTCATTAAATAAATCATCTGAACAATCGATTTGCATATGTTTTGCATTCTTTGGTATACATTTTCAACTATTTTAAAGGTTAGGAAACCTGGGAGAATTTTTAACATGAATCCCTCTGAACTGTGATCTAAGAGTTACTTCTCCCTTGAGAATAATGATTTACTGGGTCTAAGCAGTTGTAGCATTATTATTTTTTAATCTACTGGGCTTTCAATGCAGTTATTTTCAAAGGAAATAAGCCCAGATGTTAATTGTAGATTAGAGAAAAAGAATGAGCTCCCAATTAATTATTAAAATTGACTGTTAATTTTAGAAACTTTCAGCAAATTGTTCACAACAGAAAATTTAAAGATGCAAGAACATCCTCTACTATATTATTTCTCAAATTTCCTGTTCACAAACTGTTAAGAACATTTTAAATACTGCAGAAATCATTTACTGAGAAAGTAAATGACACTAGATATGTACTGAATTGCATAAAAGACCTGTTCCACACTTTATATCATAGAATCACTGAATGGATAAACTTAGAAGGGGGGTCATTTGGTCCAAACCTTCAGCTCAAGCAATGTATATGCACAGCTTTCATATAAAATACTGAAGATCAATATATTTCTGTATTATGTAGATATATATCTCCATTTCTGTCTTAAGGGAGAGTAAGAGCAGTTTCCCACTTATTTGGAATATTTTTTTTAAATCCATTTAAAAAAATCCATTCCTTATTGTGATTCATTAAAATATTTCAATTGTTTTGGGCTTTTTATGAATGAGATAATAATATCAGAGATGCAAAAATGTTCTAACTATCCCCCAGTTGCACAGTACTTCTTGAGAGTCAAAAATACTTCAAGAGGCTGTATGTCTAGTTTCACTGAGTGAAGACAATGTACTCTGCGGCAAAGAAGGTAGAAACTACTTATCATACTTAGACTGTGGAGCAACCAGCCACTCTGACTTACCATGGCCTCCTTGATAGTTTGAGTATATGGATCTTTCTGCTGGTGGTGAACATTCTCTTTCCTACTTTATCATCTCATTGCTCTTTTTTAAAACAGAGAGTCAGTATGTGTCGCAACAAGGAAGGTCATGTTAGAATAAATTTATTATTAAAGTTCTGTTTCACTTTCAGAAAAGGCTGCATAAAATATCCTCCCCTTCCAAATTGATCTGTTTCCTCCATGTGTTCGGTCAGTTCTAATGTCTTCAGTGACAAACTGTGACTACAGGCACAATTTCCCCTTACCTCTGTATTTAACATTGCAAATGAGGAAGAGGTGAAGCTCCAGTCTTTGCACACCAGCAAGGGAGTTCCTAACGTCCCAGACATACCTTTAATAAACTCAAAGTTTATCCCTTAAACACTGTTTTTCTGAGGTCATAACCTCAGTTGAAGTGTCATGACTGGGGCAATGCAAAGAATGAGATGACCTGAAGCATGTTCTCTCCAGTACAGCATAGACTTTGCAGAAAGAAAGTGATAAAGAAATGATAAAGTGGTGATGAGAAAGAAACATGATGCAGTAGGATTAGTATAAGGCCCTGGTCTGATATGTTTAGAGACCTGTTTCTACCATAGTATTCTGCTGTATGTCAATCATCCAGTGGATCAGCAGACACTGGTCACTTAACAACACCACTACAGGAGGAAAAAATAAGTCAATTAAACCAAATAAAAATATTAAATCCTCAAATATTAAGCATACATCAAATTTGACAACTCATTTGACTGCCTAAGGCAGTTGGTTTAGAGAGTCGTGTTCATTCCACTTAATATTATTAACAATTCCCGGGGAAGTACTGCATAGTTACAGTAGCTAGTACATTAATCTTTATCATATGTGCAAGACTGGAAGTTTGAAACAGGATTATGAAAACAAAGTGCTTATTCTTTTATCTCCAAACTGATCTCTATGCAGAAAATAATGAGCTAGTGAGACTACTTAATAACTGACTGTTAACTTCCCTGGGGCTAGAAATGCTTTCCCATCGTATGGTGGGACAAATGCTTTTGTGAATTTTGAGTTCTTTCCCTTTGAGCTGCTGCTTCTTCTCTTCCAGTCAATGTGGTTGGGTGATAGGATGCAAACACCTCATATTCCAGTTTTAAACATGCTGTGGGTTAAATTAATGGTTGTGCATGGAAATAATTCTAAAAGTGCAAGTCATCTTCCCCACAGATTCCTTTTACCTTTGCTTATTAATATTGGGGGGTTTCCTCTGAAAGGCAAGTTGCTCTTTCTGAATGTGTACTAGAACAAAACCACTGGATATTTTCCTTTGAAGGGAAAACAAAGCTGAAAGGGATCCTGTTGTGTTCACATTCTCGAAGTCTACTTTGTGTCTAAGAATATAAGAGAAGGCACCACTGGGTCATATCAAAGGTTCATCTAGCCCAGTGACTATCTCCAGCCATGATCAGCAGTGGACAGAATAAGAAAGAACAAGAAAAGGACAAGGATATAGTCATTCTTTCCCTAATATTGCCCTTGCCTTCAGGACTTTGTAGAACAGAGATTTCCTGATCCAGGGGTCATTACTTCATGTTTAAAAGCCCTTAATGGATTTTTCTTCCATAAATAGGTCCCACAATTTTCTGATGGATAAACTTCTATGGAAATGAGTTCTACAGTTTCACTTAATATTTTGTGAAGTATGTCCTTTTGTTTGAATCCAAGCTAGTCCCTAGTATGTTTAATTTCTCCTACTCTTAAAACCGCAGATGATACCGAGATATTGTTCCAATTTATCTTTCTCATGCTGCTCATTATTATGAAATATTATGAAGGAAAAAAAATCAACCCACACCACTATTTTATCTACATTTACGTTTCTTTTTTTGCCCCCCATGCTAAGGAATCCCACTAGTCATTTCTTAAGTAGAAGTTGTTCCTTATTTCTATCATTTATCACCTGGTTCTTTGCTATATAAGATCTTTCAGTAACTGACTCAAGAGAGATGTCCAAAGCAAATAGACCAAAACAATCAGCTGGCTTTAATCCACAATTTCCCAGGAATTATACAAGGGTAGCAAAAGAGGAAATGAACTTTACTACTACATTTAATTGGGCTTACTGTGCTAATAAGAGCAGATGAGTGTGAATTCAGTTGCCGAGGTCATTATGTCAACCAAAGTCTTCCAGGTATGGTTTAGTACAAGTCTTACAAGGCTTGTACAGAAAATGATTTTCAGGACCTAATTTAATGAGAGAAGTTCCCTTCTCCTGCCCTTTCTACACCACTAGCTAACGCTTACAGATCCCTATAATGAAAGTCAGGTGACAGTTTAAGAAGTAGCTAGATGGTCTAGTCAAAGAATATTATGGAAGGATATTCTAGAAATTTGTAAGACTGTTAGGAGACACCATGAAAGTTCAAGGAGTATAAATTTGAAAAGCACAGGTGTACTTCGGAGACCGGCTGAGAGTGCAGGGAGGGAAGCTTGTCCTATTTTTACATTCTTCATTAATAAGTGCTGTGGGCACTGTTGGTGACAGCACCCTGAGCTACATGTCCCTGCAGCCTGACCCAGACGAAACTTTTCTCATAAACCCAGGCTTCCATGTTGATTAAGGCAGCCCATCGATAATACACGGCCCGTTAACATCACCCTTCCCACTGCTGCTGTCAATGCCACAGGAGGCTGTGCTCTGCCCGACTTATCCTGGGAATGGGGCGATGTTAGAAAAGAGGCGGTGAAGCCCATGCCGCTGGGTAGAAGCCTGAGATGCTAAAAACCCTCCCGGCTGCCAGCAGTCCCTTCCCACCCCTTCCGCAGCGGCGCGGAGCACCCAGCCCGCATCCTGGGAGCGCCGGGGGACAGAGCCGGGCGGGCGGCAGGAGGGCTTAGGACCCAGGGGGACGGCAGTGGAAGGACCCAGGCTTTGGCGCACACGCCTCCTACCAAAAAAAAAAAAAAAAAAAAAAAAAAAAAAAAAAAAAAAAAAAAAAAAAGGGAAAAAAAAAATCACAGCCCCGTGGAGCTGGCGCTCGCTCATTCAGTTTTCTAGAGAGATCTGAGCCGGAACCCGGGCGCCGGGAGATCTTCCTCGCCCACCCAGCTCAGCAGCAGCAAGGACATCTGCGGGGAAAAAAACCCACGCCACGCAGTCCCCGCCGCCCCACGGCAGCTGCCGGCGCTGTGCAGGTACATATTTGGATTTGCCTTCTCTGGGGTTGCGCAGGGCGGCTCTCGGCTCCCCACGCCCCGCCGGGCCCGGGATGCGGCGTTTCAGCACCGCCGGGGGGACAGCTCCGGCCGCTCCCTTCCCGGCCTCCTGCTCCTTGCCTACCCTGCTCCCTGCCTGCTCCATCTCCTGCCTCTATATTCCTGCCTCCCACCTGATCTGTTTGCCCTGCCTGCCTTCTCTCCTTGCTCACTACCTTCCCTGTCTCTATTTCCCCTGCTTCCACTGCTTACCTCATGCCTGCCCTGACTCCCTGCTCCCTTCCTGCCTTGCTCACAGCCTCCTCTGCCTGGCATCCCTTCCCCCGCTCCCTGCCTCCCTCTTCTGCTTGTCCTACCTATCTGTTCCCTGGCTCCTTCCCCTGCTCCCTGCCTCTCTTCCTTGCCCTACCTGCTCTACTTCTCTTACCTCCCCTTCCTCCCTTGCTTCCCCCTTCCTCCCTTGCCTCTCCCTGCCCTGCTTCCTACTTCCTGCTTTCTATCTACCCTGCCTCTTCTGCCTCCAGTTCTCATTGCCCTGCTTCTCTAATTGTCTTCTTCCTGCCTTCCTGTTTTCTGCCTTTCCTGTCTACTTTCCTCCCTCCCTGCCTGTTTCCTCACATACCTCCTGCCTTTTCTTCCCCTCACGTCTTCCCTTACCATCACCAGCCTCTGTCCTTCCTGAAAGGGGACATGGGACTGGAAAAATAACCTCAGCTGCCCAGGACCTGGGCAAGAAAGGGAAAGAACACAACTTGGAAGAGAAAGTCTAGATGTAATTTTAGATCAGGAGAGATATGAGAGGGATGTAGGGGAAAGGGTTAAAACTAGGAGTTAAGTTAATGAAGTAAGGACTCCAGCCAAGTGTTGACATACAAGAGCTTGCCAAACAGCATCAGATACCTGTTTGCTCCTCAGCAAATTGATGCCTGTTTAGAACAGGTGTACTCAATATAAAGAGGTAGGAGGGATTAAAGGGAGGAGGGAATCTGCCAGGTTAGTCAAGTTGGCAGTGGCAAACAGTGATGAGTAAAGGGTGCAGGGAAGAAGTAAGGTGAGTCATGCTTGGTCTGTGGATCCTTTGCTGCAGAAAATCAGGAATTAAGTTGTGGTCTCTGCAAGAAATGAGGGTGTTCATAGAGGGCTTCACACAGAAAATAAATGCAAAGCGGTAACAGCTGGAGAAACCCCATGCGTGCTAATGGCCTGCCTTTAATTCTGTTTGCAATGGTTTAATCCTGTGAGGCTGACGAAGGTCATAGAAAGGGAGCATCCCCTTTTCAAAATGCTGATTCCTCAATTTTAACAAGCTGTGGGAATAATGAAGTTAAGGAGCAGATGGCTACATCTTTTCCATCACTAACCAGTGACTGGATCCTATTTGGTAGGAAAAATTAAATTATAGAAAGGCTGCTTTCATGTACTTTCTGAGTAATCAGATGATAACACAGATTTTCTCCAGTACTAAAAGTTAATACAATGCCAACATCTACATGACATTATGTAACTATTATTCCATCCACTGCATAGTGAAGGTACGGGTTTACTTTTTCATGCAATGATAAGTCAGATACCCTTATAGATCTTTTCCTCCTTTGCAGTCTGTATCCCAGCTTGAAGTTTACAGGGGCAGCTTGTGTTGCATATACATATATGTTATAAAATGCTGCCAATTAGTTTAAGATTTCTGTTGACTCATCCAGCTCTAAAAATTACTGAGATTTTCTAAAAATTAGATTTTGATATGGCATACACAAAAGAGTGACAAATATTACAAACTTTTCCAAAAACTTTCTTACTTTATTTAATCATCATATGTCACTTAAAAGCTCTTGCAGAGACCAGACACTATGAGTAGCATTGCATGTTGCTGAGTAGTAGTGTAAGTAGTGTAACTGAGTTCAGCAATAGAGGAACTGCAGAATTCACCTCACAGCACTTCAACTCTATGTGCTTTGAATACAGAGGTTGTTTCACGTAACAGCAGCCTCTGCATCTTTGAAAAGCAGACCATGTCAGTTGAAATACAAATGAGCATCCTCATGAAAGGATGGAGAATATTTCCTTCAAACTAAGACTGTAAATCCGTGCAATTGTTAACTTAAGCATGCAATTACTGAAGCATTTGTACTGTTGCTTGGCAAGTGAGTTTTATTTTCTCTCACAGTCCAGTACCGTAGTGTCTCTCTGGCATATACACAAACAAGATATGACAATTGGATCCCACTAGTTCAAACAAACAAAAAAGAAGCATTGGTCTTTTATAAAGTGGGGAATTCATTAAGCAGAAATACACATGTTTTTCAGCACATTCCTTTCCCTCTCAAAATGATGCTGCTCTGTGGATTTACTTTGAGAATTTCCAAACAGTCCAGTGAGGCTTTTGGTTTGTTTGGGTTGGGTTTTTTCCTTCAGTAATATTTATAGAAATAAACTCCTAAGTCTGATATGTTCCTCCACTGAGGAAAAAAAAATCCACAAGGTATTCTCAAATAATATGAAACTTTATTTTGACAACTTTGGGAGAACTATCTGGTGCAGAACTTTGTGTTTGTGCTGAGATATTCAATAGGAATGATAAAAAATCCCCAACCAGAACTACATCAATTCCTGGGTGCAGAAATCTCTCCTTTTCCCTCCCTGCCTCCCTTCCTGCCTTCCTGCCTTCCTGCCTGCCTTCCTGCCTTCCTGCCTTCCTTCCTGCCTTCCTGCCTTCCTTCTTGCCTTCCTGCCTTCCTTCCTTCTTCCCTGCCTGCCTTCCCTCCTTCCTTCTCTCCTGCCTGCCTTCCCTCCCTCCCATGGTCCCTCCTTCCCTTCCTGCCCCCACTTCCCCCCTATGGAATGCCACAGATACTTTTCTCTGGAATAACATATAAAGCAGAATAAAGTTAACATTAATACACAACCATTGCATTTCATATATTTTTAAAGGAATTTTATTTTTCAAAACAAGAAGCAAAAGAACTACAAAATTAGATAAACTTCATGTTATTAAAGTTGTAGTGATGAATATCTAGATATTTAATGTGGTTTTTTTCCTTGTTCTATATTGTATATCTTTGTGCAGATGTTACAACACAACTACTGCATTTAGGGGTTTTTAAACAATATTATGATTGCTTGCTATCAGATTTCTACATACAGCTTAATTATGAGGCTTAGGAGTCAGAATTCATGTTTTGCATACTGCTGGTAATTTCTGCAGCAAGAAATTTTTGTATTATTGGAGAAAGTGACCTCTGTCCCACAATGTCTAGGATGCTTTTTTCTTGGAGATTCTTGCAGTAGTTAATGACTACATGGAAGTCCCTCATAGATTCCTGCTTTTCCTGCATGCCATCCATCAGGCCTCATGTTCCCAGAGGGATTTACACTTCATGTATGGTTGATGAATAGTTAAAACTTAAAATCTATGATTTTGAGAAATATTGAACCCATCCCACTAAGTTCACAGGTATTTTGTTTAATTTTTTTTATTTATGAGTTGTTTAAGTTCCACTTCTCTACCTTAATATTCAGGTAAGCAATAAGTTTTGCACATTTTAGGTCAAAAGATAATGATGCAATTTTAAAATTTTATATCTGTTAGACAATCCTGGCAGTCTCTCCTCATGCCTGGCAGCTTGTAGGAACAGCAGGACAACTGCAGATTGGTGTTGCAGACAGGCCTCCCGTACAAAATGTGCAGACGGCAGCAAAGATCAGGTTGAGTTGCTGCCATATTTTGTTCTGTGCCATGGCTAAATTACATACCACCACTGGACATTTAGATGTGGCCTAAGAGTAACCTGCAACTAGCTCAAAAGAATGGGGGTATTCTGGTATGAGGGAAGTCAGCATGTATGATGTGTGGAATACAGGGGAAGGATAACTTCCCT
>WEKX01027255.1:22616-49692 GCA_013390025.1 Pitta sordida | reverse complement strand
AAGGAAAAAAAAAGAAAAAACAAAAAGAAAATAAAAAGGAGAAAGATTAAAACAGAGAGAAAGTGAGAGCGTGAGAGAGGAAAGTATTCAACCCTAAGAACAGCAGTGTACAGTAATTGTGTGATGAAATTGTCACTTTTTTAAAATTTATGTTGCTCTAAACTGCTTTTTTGTGCACGTAGTATTTGATTGTTCTGAATGATACACTAACACTGTTTTTTATAAGCACTTCTGGACTTGGCTGAGGTGGCACATGAAATTTGAAGCACTTTCTTCTCCGGCAGCAGAGTTAGGGTCAGTGCATCGGTTGTGGGACACGCAGTTCCAGCATCCTGACTTTGCTTGCATGATGGATAGATTGAAAGAAGGGCTTCCTCTGATCCTTTGGAAATGCCTGATCTGCTCACCACTGGGAAAACAATATGGAAACCTGGCAAAAGAGGAATTCTTGGGTCATGGGACAAATGAACCGTTCTGTGTTGGGGGCTGCTCATGCCCACGTGGGAATGTACAATAAAGCTGACTGGAATGAGGCCAGAACCTGTTGGGAATCTGTCCTGACCATTCAAGCAGCAGCCGTGTTATCTCTTGTGAAAAGAGCATGGCAGACGAAAATGAAAAGCAACCTTAATAGTTTCCGTAAGAGCCATGATCCCTCTGTGAACTTCAGTTCAAATGACACCACGGGCTTCTGACCGTGTTCTTTTCTCAGCCCCTGGTCCCACAGCACTCTGCCATACCTGGGTCTCTGTTCACCATGGTCAATGCAGGCAATTGGAGCCACCTTTTGTGTTGCCTTGATTTTATGATGCTTTCTTTTCCTCAGAAGGTTGTTTCTGCTGTTTTATTGTCTTTATAAATCCAACTGAGGTGCAGAGGTCTAACAGAATCCAGCCACTGAAAATAAAATATATACAAAATGACAAATAAGACAGATTGGCTTAGTCCACAACAGCTGAGTGGTAATAACCTTGCTAATATACTTCTGAAATACTACTTTACCACCTACCAAACATTTTTACACAGAAAACATGGGAGGCGCAGTTTGAGCTCAAGTTTTTTTGACTCAAGAGACTTCTTCCAGCACATTCTAATTCCTTCTTTAATTAGACGTTTCTTCCATTCCTTTTCTTGTTTCTCTGTCATCCCTTTATTGAGAAAGTTAGAAAGGAATGGTATCACAGGGAAGGCTTAATGTTGTCCACCTAAACTCTCTTTAAGATCAGCAGAATCAGACCTTCTCTTCCAAGGGACAATTCTACTCTGTTTATGGTAGGACATAACATAGTCATCCACATGCAAATGTTTGGAGCAATTTGAGTTGTTTTAGGTACCTAAGACAGCCACAGAGTTTTGACAGAAATGACATTAATCCTGTAGAAGAGCTGGACTCACCTGGAGGAGGAGCTGGAGGATGCCAGAGACAGCACTAGATAACTGTGGGAGTCCACTTGACTTTCACACCAAGCACCTACAACAGGTAGAAAGGATCATCTGGAAGTGCCTGTTGTTCTCCACAGATAACAACTGGAATGTAACAGTGGCATTATGCATTGTACCTGACTACAGATGGATTAACCATCCTTCTCTCTATATAATCAATGGAGAGAGGAACGCACTTATAATATCCAGTTTATCTCACCTTAGAGTGGTGAAGCACACCCTGAAAATGTGTATTTTTCTCAGCTGGGTGCAAAGGAAGCCAACGACAAAAGCACTCATACACATGTCTACATTTTAGGTTTATAGGAGTATTTAGCATGTATTATACCTTGGATGATCAGCTATAGACTAAACCTAGGGACCATGACAAATATCCAAGGATATTTACAGCCATGATGTAGGGAATTAAACTGAATTAACCAGATCATCTCGACCTTTCAAATGCATGGAAGGAAACAGAGTGTCGTTCCTCTGGAGGTCAGTAAGGACATTACCATCACATTGAGAAAACACTCTAGAAAATAAGGAGTCCTTGTTTGCTTGCATAAGGAAATCAGGGGGAAAAAAAAGAAAATCCTACTCTTTTGCCCAGATTTGTCCCTGCTCAGGGTAGGTATGTGACTTACATACCTGCTCCAGTGCTCTCCAGGCCCCATCCATGCACTGAGAGACACTGATGTATCTCCATGAGACTCCACCTCCTTAACAGAAAAGTGCCTCCAAAAACTTAAACTTTATTGAATGAATTTTTCTCTCTAGTACTTCTGGAGAAACGCCAAAATCAAATGAATGATCCTCATGGGTGTCTTCAGCAGAAACATGGTGGAACTGTCCTAGAACATAAAATACTTTGGTGTGAAAGTAGGTAACACTGATTAAAAGTAAAAAGGAAACTCAATTCTGCTTTTTCTATTGCCCAAACTGAGGGAGATAAAAAGGGAAAATCAAAAATTTGATTGTGTCAGATGTGCTTATTTGCCACATAAAAATGTGTCGCAAAACAATTTAATTGTGAACCTCTACCTTCCAGATGTGGACAAATTTAAATTAGATTAGAAAAAATATAAGACAAAAGTTTTTTAAATCCTTTTCAGTTTTCTCTTTCTTAATATCAACTTTCTGGAGAAGCAGGAGTAACCAGTTGGGCAAATTTATCTGTGAAACTCTTGGGAAAACAACATTTTATTACCATCAAATTTTAATGTTTGATATTGGAAATAATATATAGATAGCACTATTTGAAATATTTCCCTATTCAGGATATGGTCCTAAGTCCCAGCAATTATCTACTTCAAGACTTACGTCTTTTGCTGTTACATAATCACTATGAGCCTCTGCTCTGCAGGCAACAAATTATTTTTGACCTGGATTACCCTTTGACCTATTACTATTAATACATCTGAGCACTCTTAAAGCCTCAGAAATTCCGCTTTTTTACTTAATGACCTCTATATATTTTTTGTAAGGCTCAGTACAGCCCTGATTCAACCTTATTGAACTGCTTTATATTCTTACCATTAAGAAGCTACGTGTATTTATATATCATACTTCCTGGTTTTTTCCTTTAGCACATTTTAGAAGCAAAATTCTTTTGAAATGTAGGTGCAAGTTTGCTGCCATTCATAGGCTTTCTCTTTTTTTATTTTTAATACTCAATAATTTTATTGAGCGAAAACTAATTTTTACTTTTCTGCTGAACTAACTATCAGAGAAACTTGGTGTAAAATACCTCTAGTTTTTGAAACTGGAACTGCCAGTGAGGTTTTAAGCAATGAATTCACTGATGTTGTTAAAATCTCAGCCTGTTGTCCACAGGGACACGTTCCCATGTTGTGGTCTTGGGGTTTTTTATTATTTTCTTAGTCCTTGTCCTTGCTGCTGTCTCAAAACACAACCGTGAATTAGATCAGCCTGAAGGAAGGGCATGATTTGAAGTAAGGTGCTCACTGGTGACAAATTCAAGTACATTTGTACCTTTTTGACTTGGAAATTAATCTGACCTGAAAAAGAAAAAAGTAAATCTTCCTTTAAGACATCATGGAAGCGTTTGTTCAATGTCGAAACCACCAAAGGAATACAGAAAAGTTCCTGAAGTTCCGTGACCAGGACAACGAATCGTTATGAGTTTGAACCCCAAAAATTGATTCATAACCCAAGCACTGTCTCAGTAGTTGGATTCAGTTGTACTTCAGTCCATTGCTCAGCTCTGTATCAATTACACCTCTGCCACCACCAATCTCAAAACATTTTAAGTAGGTCCCTGAACTTAGTCCTTATCCTAAGCTCTGACACATCCGACCCAGAAAGACCAGCTCCTGATACTTGGATTTAGTAGTAAATTCCTCACAGAGTAAACACAGTGATAACTACACACCAATTTTTCTAGAGCAAGGTGTTACTCACTGTTGACTAAGCTTAGAAGGTAAGTCTGGCAGAGTAGGAGGAACATCCTCACCTCCAAGCTCTGCCCTAAGATTTGGTTCTCTGTTCACACAGTCCTCTTTTGGTATCATTACACCACAGATACGTGTAGTAAAGGAAGTTTTATCAGATGATGAGAACTGGAACAGCATTCATGTGGCCTGTACAGAGGACAGGCACAGACAGATGGGGATGACTGTGCAACCTACAACTGAAGACCGTCAAGGAATTTGTCCTTCATGCTGCCATCTCTAACCCTAACTCCTTCTAGATGTCATTCTGTTGCCTTGGAGAACTGGCACAAAGGGTGAATTTGGACTTTTCATTTACTACTTCTTTTTTAAAGAAAAACTCCAACATTTATTGGGAAAAGACTTCAGCTCTCCAAATCAACATGGAATCTGCTCTTTGTAAGCTTCTCTGTAATTTTTCCTAAAACCAGAAAAATCTGCTACAAAGCAGGCACAATGTATAGTCCTTCCAAATCCTGGACCTCTGTGTAAATATTTCCCCAGTTCATCTCTTCCTTTGAACATGACTCAGTGCCATAGGTGCAGCTCACACTTTTGCAGCCAGGCTCAAGAAGAGCTGTTTATTGTCCTAAGAGCCAATTTCTCTAACTGCTATTTTTTATTTGTTTGTTTGTTTCCTAATACCAACAAGCAGTTTTGGTCTTAGATATCTTAGGTATCCAAAAAGGCTGCGGGTGAATTCCAAGGTCATTTGATTTTCATTTATCCTTTGAAGAAATAGTTCTGCTGCTTTAATTCTTTATTTCTAAGGACGAGAAGAAACAGCATTAATTGAAGACACAAGTCTGCAATGCAAAGAAGAATCAATAAATATAATTATACAGGAACTGTATTTATAAAAATATTCTTTTCTCTGCCCTTATTATAGAATTCACATACAGCTCTGTGGGGAATGGGGAGGAAGGTAAAGTCATTTTCCTTTGCCAGGTGAAGGTCATTTGGAGAAGTCTGATCTTTTTTATTGCTATTCTTTTCTTTATTTTGTACAATTCATTCTGTTTTGTACAGCAGCTGTTGTGATTGTATTTAAATGTGAGTGTGCACTTGGTCACCAACAAACAATGTCCTATTTATTGGTTTAGGGTTTTCATTTGTTTTGTTTTTTTTTCCTTTGACTTAATTTAATTTATAATTCAGTGGTGAAAAACATAATCTTTTATATTTCTATTTCCTATACAAGCTACCTGTTTTACATGAGTCTATGAAGATAACGACCACATTTGATCAAGCATTTCACGGCAATAAAATCTATGTTGATTTAACATTTATTTGTCTGGTGTTTCAAAATAATTTCCATCTCTGAATAAAAAATAATCAAACCCGACTAGGAAGCAGATCTATGACATTACAGGACCTAGGACTTCCACCCAACAGGTAAGATATACAATGCAGAGAAACAATGACAATATTATTCCCATATTAAAGCAAGGAAATCAATTTATACAGAAATTAAAGTTGAGATTAAATAGTTATCTCACCTACAGTCTGTTAACCAGAGTTCATGTTTGTGTGTAAAGAGAAAGATCTAATGCAAGGCAGTTTGTAAAGCAGGAATCCAAAGTGATTAGGAAAAGCAGTAGGAATCCTCGTGTCTATTAACGCACAATGGATACAATCTGGAAAATTTGCTAACCCTTGATATTAATGTATAGATGGCCTCAGAGGTGCATTGCCCTTTATTGCATAGAAAGGTTGTGATGATGCTTGGCAATCAAATCCATATTTCCATGGTCTCAAACCAATTATTTAATGTTTCCCCTGAAAGTTCACAGAAGTTTATTTCTAAGTCCTGCTTCAGCCGAGGGTCTGGGCTAATTGCCATCACTCCTACTCCAGATTTTGGTTTCAGTGTTGTGGCACAAGGTTTGACTCTTCCAAGGCAGAAAGAATGAGAGTAGAAAGAAAAGTCTTCAGGAGTGAATAGTATCCTCTTTCAGGTGTGACTTAAAGCAATTCTAGCTCAGGGGTTTAACCAAATTTTTCAAATCAAATAGGTATAAAAAACTGTACTGAAAAAAAAGTGCAAAAAAATATATGTTTTTTAAAAGCAAATTTCTAGACACAGTTTCAGAACTCTTTAGGAGCCTGACCACAATCCTTCATTCTGTGTTTTTTCAGTGCTTTTTGAAGGACTGACTTTCTGAGCAACTCTAGATCACAACACACCAAGGGCAAATCTGCAGGGGCAGAAACTTCAGAAACGTTTCAGGTGTAAAAGGAAATGGGTTCGGAGGAAGTTTCCACATATTTAAACCTGTTTTATCCAACCTGTGTTCCCTAAAAAAATGAACTCTCCATAATTAATATTACCCCTCTAATCTTCTAGACAATACAAATCCTCAAGTGTTACAGTGAATTCCTCTAATGAATTCTGTATGTGCTCTTCTCCAAAGTCAGAGGACATACAACTGTGAGAAATTCATCAGTATTTTAAATACAGTCACATGAGAGGCTGTCTCTCCTATATTTCTTCACTTTGGTATGTAAATTTTCCACTCAGTCCATTAAAAAAGAAAAAAAAGAAGACTATTCTGCTGAGATTTGCAGAGGTGCAATTCCAAAATACATGTCAGTGTACTCAAGTAGCCTCTCACTTGTAGGCACTGCAACATACAAGAAGATGAAAAGGAAAAAAATAATAGGGGAAAAAAATCCCTGTCAGATTTTATATGCAAACTGCATACAGAGAGCCTGGGTAAATTTGCATTCAAAGTGACCAGGCTAGAATACTGAGTGTCCTGAAATCCTGGAATTAGCAGATGTTAAAATATGTCTGGTAAAATTATTCTATGTGTTCAATAGCAGAGCTTTCACTTACGTTATAAAAGCTGGGTGTTCATATTTAGCTGGAAAGTACAGTTTAGTTTCTAGGTAGGCACCAAAACTCTAATCTAACAAAACCTATCCTCTTAACTGTGCTGTGAACTGCTATTCAGGTTCACCTTCCCCTAGAAAGACATGAATAAGAAATTAATGGGAACTTTAAGAATTAATGGAAAGGGCATTGTGCTCTGGGCAAAGTTTATGTTGTGGGGTTTTTTAATGGAAACATATTTGAATCAGTGATATATAAATGCAGTTCCTGAAGCAACTTGAAATGTCAAGGTTTGGAGGCTAGCCCTGGCAATCCTGTCTGGCTTCCCATTGCTTCCCCAGAAGGATCAAGGTCTTACAGCTTCACCATATCTGTCAATCCTCTGTGTGTATTTTGGGTGCTCAAGGAAACCTGATATAGTGCCAAACCTGATAACAGTGCTCTGAGCAGGAATAAAAGTCCATTACAGTCTATACATTCTGTCTACAGTAGTAACATTTTCGTTCAGTGGCCCCCACATAGGAGCTGAAGTTGTTCAGCCTGGAGAAAAGGAGGCTGAGGGGAGATTTAATTGGTTTCCACCACTCCCTTAAAGGAGATTGTAGCCAGGTGGGGAGTCAGTCTCTTCTCCCAGGTAATAAGGGACAGGACAAGGGGGAATAGCCTCAAGCTGCACCAGGGGATTTTTTGATTGGATATTAGGAAAAATTTCTTCACTGAAAGGGTGATCAGGCATTGGAACAGACTGCACAAGGAAGCGGTGGAGTCACCACCCTGGAAGTGGTCAAAAAACATGTGCATGTGGCACTTGAGGACATTGTTTAGTGGTGAACACGGTGGCGGTGCTGGGTTGATGGTTGGATTTGATGATCATGAGGGCCTTTCCGTGCCTTGATGACTCAATACTTTATATACTTTTTATCTATGATATAAAGTATGGCACACATGTAACGGCAAGAGGAGAAGTCCCATTATTGCTATGTATCACTTAGTGTTTTCACATGTGTTTCTTTTTAATTAATTAAAGCATTTAACATAAATATTAATGAACCACTCTGGGCCATCATTATGGCCAGATAAATTAAAGTGTTATCAAAGCACTGAGCCTTTGCCAATTAATATGCAGTGTGAAGCCAGTAATAAAACTACACAGAAAATTAGGAATGGTCAACAGAGAGCATATTAGTGGAACTGGATGCTCTGGAATTATCCCAAGATATTATCTCTTTATTTGTCAAATTTGGATCTGGGAAATGAGTGGGAAAACTTTTTCTTGAAAATCGCTTATGGTGTGATTATAACAATTGAAAGATGAGCAAACAACCCTTTATTCACCAAACAAAAATTCTGTACAGTGAGCTAGAGAAAGGTGTCCAAGAAAAACAGCTTAAAAATAATCATTTTAAATGAGATTGGAAGAGAATGCTTTTCATTGTTAGCTCACCATTAGTTTTTAACTCTGTTTAATCTTTCATCAAGCCCCGAAACAAAACCACAACGTTGCAGAGGTCTCTAATTTTAGACATAGGAGTCAAATGCCAACTTAGACTGGTTGGTTAGAGCAGCTCCATTGAGTGTACAGGAAGCCTAATTTGACTAAATACCTAACTTATAAGTAGAAGGAAAAAATAAACATACTAAACTCAACTTCAGCTAAAATTAAACAAGAGAAACTTCTAATCACCCTCAGAACCCTTATCACAACTCAGAACTGAATTGGTGTCATTGAAGAAAGAGTTGCACCAATCTTACCTGTAGTCCATCCATTCCGGTTTTCCAGGTTCAGTTTCCCCAACAGACGAGAGTGTTTTCAGTTGCAGTTGGCTTGCTGGTGTTACAGCTGCTGCTCCACATTGTTCGGTGCTATTGACCAGCTTATCTGACTCAAAGGTTTTGTCTTGAGAGGAAAAAAAAAGAATCAGATCACCTCAAAAATGGTTGCTGCATAAACAGGCAAGAATTTGCATACAAAGAATATTCCTCATGACAACTAACAGACTCAATGCAAAACTACACCAGAGGGAAAGAAAGCAGTCACAGAGGAAGTTCTGAATTGTTTGGTTTATTGGTTGGTTGGGGTTTTTTTTAGTTTTGTTTTATTTTTTTTCTTTTTTTTTTTTTTCATTTTTCGTTTTCATTCATGGTCACTGATCATGGCATGGCCAACTGCCATGGGATGGCCATACCTGTGCAATTAAACTTCAACCACAAGCTAGGCAGGGAATGATCCCTAGACTGTGCTGAAAAGGTGTTTCCACCAGAAAACCAAGGATGTGGTGCGTTCCCTGACATGTGGCATCTTTTGCAAGACATACAGGTAGCAGGATCAGATGATCTAGATGCTTTGCTCTTTCAGTTATGTATTTCAATGAGGAAAAGTAAAATCTGGAGCAGTGAATATATTTCAGTCTTTATTTATTGATACATTTCAGCTATGTGCATAATTTTTTTATTCATTGCCTGCCAAAACTTCAGCTAGATTCTATTCATTATTCATTCAGTTAAGATGATGGAAGATGGATTTTGACTATTCAGTCTCAGCTGCTAACAGTAGCTTCTGGGTGGCCTCTTTCAGGAATCTGTAATCTCAGCTTTCATGAGCAGATTCTTGACACTTACCTGTTCCTCTTGAGTCGCTGATTATGTTTCACTACATAAAATGTTCCTATCAGTCACTTCTGACACACAACTCGTCTTGAACTTTGTGCAAAGTGCAGTAAAGACAGCCTACCCTCAGGAAGGTGATTAAAAACACCCCATAAAATATCTGCACATAATTCAGATCAGACAGATGTGCCACTGCAACTATCAACCAAGACCATATGGTAAAAGCACCGAAGATGAAGCCAAAACCAGCAGAAATCAATCACTCATTAGCTTTTGGACTAAGCTGCACTTATCTTTTTCATTTTATAATGTAAAAATAAGTGTTACAGACTTATGATCTGGATCTCCTGTAGCTCCTATTTCATATCTGTTGGCCTCATATTTCAGGGAGTCTTGTCAGGATCAAAGAAGACTTCAATAAGGTGAACAAACTGAGGCTCCAAGGTGTTCACTTGAAAGGTTTCATTGACTGTGGTTGCAGAATGAGCCCATGTTTACAGTAAAAACAAAATAAACAACTATATTACTCAAGTGATAGTAATGTTTGTCAATCAAGATGTTTTGTTTAATAAAGCAGTAAAATAATAATAGCAATAATAAAGTCACTTTGTTTATATTCCAAAATGCTAAAGATTTCTTCTAATTTTAATGTCACTCTAGTAATTTTTGAGACGAGAAAAAAAAGTCCGATTAAAAATTAAAATTTTTTATGTAATCACTATATGGAGAACAATGGGCTTTCTTTCATCTCCTCTAAATGCCCATTGAAAGGGAACCTCCTGGGTTTTTTTGTTTTCACCTAGTCACAGAATACCCCAAAAGTTCAATAATTCCTTTTATCTTCCAATATCACACTACATCCTTGATTTCTGGTACCCATGTACCTTGGGACTATCTTAATGACCTTGTTCAACCTTTACTTGAGTCAACAACAAAATCCACATGGACTTCAGCAGGACCAGCATCCATTCCAGGCATTTCTGTTTATTAGCAATAATTTTTCTCCTTGTTCTATAGGATGTCTTCTTGTATTCCTTATAAATATGAAGTCTGAAGAGGATGACTTTTTGCCTTCAAAAGAGGTGGTTACATCCAGACTGTAAAATAGGAAAAGACTTTGACGTGTACTGCCCTTTTTTCCCCATGCCTGGGAGACTGCTATTTAATCCAAACCTAAACTTTTCCAGGAGTTGTTATCCACACAGAGTTTTCACAAGACTTTTTCCCCCCGTATTAATTTCTGCTCAGCAGAGAATTTGTCATATCAGGATCAGTAGTTGTCCAGATTTCATGCCCGTTTTGAAGGGACAATGTGGCACAAGGAGTGGAAATGTTTCAGTCTTTTTCAGGTGATTTTTTCCCTTACAGCTGACAACTGGTGAGGGGTTTTTTTTTCAATATTCCATGTGAAATCATGGAAAGCCATTGTTTCTGGGTTCATGAAATTTCAAGAATGAGAAAAAAATATCCTGTTTGGTCTGAAATATTTTCGTCTGAAAGTGCGTTCAGATTTGGCTCTATACACAGGAGTAGAAGAGATTTTAATAAGAAGAGATTTTAACAGCAGGTATCATTTCAGTTCAATAATGGTATTAACCAGACCTCTCACAGCAACTATGACTAATGCCTCAGAAGAAGAAAACAAATGTTATGAATAAGAACAAAGAAATAACTTCGTCTGTTATTGCTCAAGATCTTACAATATGACAATTTAAAGAGCTTTCAAAGAAATGATCAGCTGCCTGGAAAATAAACATTTCTCTTTTTTATAACTTGGTGAAGCATTGAAGCTAATTTGCTGCTAAATTTTATAAAATATGTACAGAAAAATCCACATAATTAAATGCTTAACAGTCTGGCATCAGTTCTGTTCCCACTAATGAATTATCTGACTGAGGACTCCATTAATAAAAAAATTAAAGAAGGATAATATAATTAATACTAATCAATATGAGTTTACAGAAAATAAATGCTGTCAAATGAATTTGTTTTTCTTCCTTTTAATGGGATGAAAAATTTGACTGAATTCTAGAGCACATTTAACTTGCAACCATGAGGATGCTGAATACAAATATAAGAATTAATCAAAATGCTAAATGCATTAAAAGGATCTAAAGCTATCTGTTTGAAACTGAAATGGATGAAGAAGGGAGAATGACTAAACAAGTTAATTCCTAATAGATATTCAGGTTTCAGCTCCTGCCCTGACAATAGTTTATGTTCTCATTGATGAAAATAAATAATATCTATTGATGATAACATTTGTAAGTGACTAAAAGACTGCAGGAAAACTGGTTAAAGTGAAAAATGTACCATGATGTGTGTTGTTCAACAAGCTGGATGTCAGTAAACAACTCATTAACAGATAAAAAATGGGTTTGTGTGTCTAAGAAGAAAATACCTAATTTTTCCCTTTGAAATGGTGGAGTCTGCTCTGGAAAGCAGAAGCTCTGAAAAGGGAATTGTTGGTCGCAGGGTGTGATACATCAAGTATGGACTTGAACTTGAGGGTAGAAGGTCAAGAATGTCTTGTGTCTAAATAAACAAAAGAATATAAAGTACTTACTTGTAAAGGTCATGTTGCATCTCTTGCTGACGTGAAGCAATGGGGGTTGTGAATTCGACATCTGTGTGAACATTCGCTTGGGAGTTGGACCAGATGATCCATGTGGGTCCCTTCCAACTCGGAACATTCTGTGAACATGGAATAATATCCTCCTTTTTGTTATATCCCTTTCAAGAAAGCTGCTGGTGAGCTCGATGAAGTGACATCACACCAACACATTGTCTGAGTCTTTACAGAAAATGACCTGGGCTACTGGTGGACACCAAGCTGGGCATGAGTCAACAATGTGTCCTTCCCACAAAGGTGGCAAAATGGTATCCNAATATAAAGTACTTACTTGTAAAGGTCACGTTGCATCTTTTGCTGACATGAAGCAATGGAACATGGAATAATATCCTCTTTTTTGTTACATCCCTTTCAAGAAAGCTGCTGGTGAGCTGGATGAAGTGGCGTCACACCAAAGCATTGTCTGAGTCTTTACAGAAAATGACCTGGGCTACTGGTGGACACCAAGCTGGGCATGAGTCAACAATGTGTCCTTCCCACAAAGGTGGCAAAATGGTATCCTGGGCTGCACTGGGAGTGTTGGAAGCACATGCAGGTGATCATTCCCCTATACTCAGCCCTGGAGAGGTCACACCTGAAGCACTTTGTCCAGTTCTAGGCTTCTGAACACCAGAGGGACACGAGCAGACTAGAGAAGGTCCATAGAAGGATGACTGAGATGATCAAGATTCTGGAGCATCTCTCATGGGGACAGGCTGAGAAAGCTGTGACAGTTTAGCCTTGAGAAGACCAGGTTCAGGGGGGAGATTTTATAAGTGTATACAAATCTCTGAAGGGAGGATGCAAAGAGAACAGAGCCAGGCTCTTCTCAGTGGTGTCTAGTGCCAGGACCAGAGGCCACGAGGACCCACTGAAACCCAAGAGGTTCCTGAACAGAAGGAAATGCTTAGTTAAGAGGGATGTTGAGATCCTTGAACGTGTTCAGAGAAGGGTGACTAAGATGGTGAAGNGATGGTGAAGGGGCTGGAACATAAGCCCTATGAGGAGCGACTGAGAGAGCTGGGGTTGTCTAGCCCACAGAAGAGGAGGCTGAGGGGAGACCTTATCACTCTCTACAACTGCCTGTAAGGGAGTTGTAGCCAGGTGGGGGTCGGTCTCTTCTCTCCGGCAACACCCTTCCTTTGCACAAGAGATCCTACAGTGCATAAGGGATTTTGACCCAATGGGGAACTTTGCTGACTGCTGTTCTTGCTGCTGCAACACTGATCCCTTGTATTTTCTCCCAGCCAAACATCTTCGTGATGTTCNCATGGAAAGCCACTGTTTCTGGGTTCATGATATTTCAAGAATGAGAAAAAAATATCCTGTTTGGTCTGAAATATTTTCATCTGAAAGTGTGTTCAGATTTGGCTCTATACACAGGAGTAGAAGAGATTTTAATAAGAAGAGATTTTAACAGCAGGTATTATTTCAGTTCAATAATGGTATTAACCAGACCTCTCACAGCAACTATTACTAATGCCTCAGAAGAAGAAAACAAATGTTATGAATAAGAACAAGGAAATAACTTCATCTGTTATTGCTCAATATCTTACAATATGACAATTTAAAGAGCTTTCAAAGAAATGATCAGCTGCCTGGAAAATAAACATTTCTCTTTTTTATAACTTGGTGAAGCATTGAAGCTAATTTGCTGCTAAATTTTATAAAATATGTACAGAAAAATCCACATAATTAAATGCTTAACAGTCTGGCATCAGTTCTGTTCCCACTAATGAATTATCTGACTGAGGACTCCATTAATAAAAAAATTAAAGAAGGATAATATAATTAATACTAATCAATATGAGTTTACAGAAAATAAATGCTGTCAAATGAATTTGTTTTTCTTCCTTTTAATGGGATGAAAAATTTGACTGAATTCTAGAGCACATTTAACTTGCAACCATGAGGATGCTGAATACAAATATAAGAATTAATCAAAATGCTAAATGCATTAAAAGGATCTAAAGCTATCTGTTTGAAACTGAAATGGATGAAGAAGGGAGAATGACTAAACAAGTTAATTCCTAATAGATATTCAGGTTTCAGCTCCTGCCCTGACAATAGTTTATGTTCTCATTGATGAAAATAAATAATATCTATTGATGATAACATTTGTAAGTGACTAAAAGACTGCAGGAAAACCGGTTAAAGTGAAAAATGTACCATGATGTGTGTTGTTCAACAAGCTGGATGTCAGTAAACAACTCATTAACAGATAAAAAATGGGTTTGTGTGTCTAAGAAGAAAATACCTAATTTTTCCCTTTGAAATGGTGGAGTCTGCTCTGGAAAGCAGAAGCTCTGAAAAGGGAATTGTTGGTCGCAGGGGGTGATACATCAAGTATGAACTTGAACTTGAGGGTAGAAGGCCAAGAATGTCTTGTGTCTATAATAAACAAAAGAATATAAAGTACTTACTTGTAAAGGTCACGTTGCATCTTTTGCTGACATGAAGCAATGGAACATGGAATAATATCCTCTTTTTTGTTACATCCCTTTCAAGAAAGCTGCTGGTGAGCTGGATGAAGTGGCGTCACACCAAAGCATTGTCTGAGTCTTTACAGAAAATGACCTGGGCTACTGGTGGACACCACGCTTGGCATGAGTCAACGATGCGTCCTTCCCACAAATGTGGCAAAATGGTATCCTGGGCTGCACTGGGAGTGTTGGAAGCATGTGCAGGTAATCATTCCCCTCTACTCAGCACTAGTGAGGTCACACCTGAAGCACTTTGTCCAGTTCTAGGCTTCTGAACACCAGAGGGACACGAGCAGACTAGAGAAGGTCCATAGAAGGATGACTGAGATGATCAAGATTCTGGAGCATCTCTCATGGGGACAGGCTGAGAAAGCTGTGACAGTTTAGCCTTGAGAAGACTAGGTTCAGGGGGGAGATTTTATCAATGTATACAAATCTCTGAAGGGAGGATGCAAAGAGAACAGAGCCAGGCTCTTCTCAGTGGTGTCTAGTGCCAGGACCAGAGGCCACGAGGACCCACTGAAACCCAAGAGGTTCCTGAACAGGAGGAAACGCTTAGTAAAGAGGGATGTTGAGATCCTTGAGCGTGTCCAGAGAAGGGTGACTAGGATGGTGAAGGGGCTGGAACATAAGCCCTATGAGGAGCGACTGAGAGAGCTGGGGTTGTCTAGCCCACAGAAGAGGAGGCTGAGGGGAGACCTTATCACTCTCTACAACTGCCTGTAAGGGAGTTGTAGCCAGGTGGGGGTCGGTCTCTTCTCTCCGGCAACACCCTTCCTTTGCACAAGAGATCCTACAGTGCATAAGGGATTTTGACCCAATGGGGAACTTTGCTGACTGCTGTTCTTGCTGCTGCAACACTGATCCCTTGTATTTTCTCCCAGCCAAACATCTTCGTGATGTTCACACCTCTAAGATATGACCAAGTTCTTTTTGATAAGTTGTGTGATAAGATCAGGTTGGACGGGGCTTTGAATAACATGTTCTAGTGGAAGGTGTCCCTGTCCATGGCAGTGGTGTGGAACAAGATGAGCTTTAAGGTCTCTTCCAACCCAAACCAGTCTGTGATCCTATGATTCTGTGACTGACGATTAACAAGGAACAAAGCAAATCCAAATGGATCTTCAGGAAAGAAATTGAAGTGCACCAAGGTCTAATCTCAAGAGCAATACAAGTAGGGCTGGGAAAGAGAACCCTTCTCCTGAATTCTAGTCCCCATCTGCACTACACTGAATAAGGTCCCTTCATTTGTATCCCATATATTGTAAAGGATATTCCTGGATTATGTTTTCACTGATAAACTTAGAAATAACTCTAGTGATCAGAGGGTTTTTTTTTTAAAGAATGAAACAAGGTTGATCACTCAGGGAACTGTGAAACTGTTCTTGTGATTCCAGCATGTGAGAAAACAGTTTAAGGCCCCCGAAAAAAAATAAGTCAGATGGAAATTTTAATTACTGAGTTGGAGAAAAAAGTTACCATGGAGAACTTAAATAACAAAGGCCAACATTGTCAAAATGGAGCAATAATTCTGAGAGCCATTTTTTTTTAAGGAGCGCTGTCATTGCATTTTTAGGAAGGTATTCTGAAAATCCATAAACAAAGTTGATTATCAAAGTGCAGTTTCTTGAAATTTTTTGTGTTGTAAGTTCTCTTCTGGTAGACAAATCAAATCATCAGACGTTCATCTCCGAAATAGGGGTAGGAGAAAGGCTGACATTTGAATTTTCACCTTTCTCATTTTCATGCTGGAGAACAAAATGTTTAATTTCAGAGCTGTTGCAAATGATTCATTTACACTTGCTCATTCCTATGCCTTTTAGGCAGGAAACATTGATTCTTATTGTGCTTCTGCATTTATAATAATGAAAGCAATGATATACAATTACCTTAGGATTACAACTCTAAATTGCATGTTTATATTAATATTAATATCATGTTCTATGACTAGAATGAATATTGCATGGAAAGCAGTGAGGATGCAGTTAACCTAATTTAAACAAGTTTATGTCTAATTTTTCAGACCATGTGAATCATGCGCTATGATTTAATTAGCACAAAATAGTTTATATAAATATATTACTAAAATTCAGAGGACTGAAGGAACTCTGAATCCAGATGGCCATATCCATTCTGACTCCTGGGAAGAGAGTCTTCACTGACTTCCAAACTGTGCATGGGAGCAACCTGAAATTACTGATACAGGCCCAAACCACTTCAGGATCCTGCAAACTGCTGAGAAATGTTCCTTGCCATTGAATCCTTGAAGGGAAGGGAAGGGAAGGGAAGGGAAGGGAAGGGAAGGGCCTAAACCCCTCTATTACTTGGGCTAAAGCCCTGAAGGCCACAGTGCAGTATATGAACAAACTGAAGAGAGAATCCAGGGAATGGTGTGACTCCAGATACCTTATGAGCAGTTTTAGCAGCCTGAGATATGTTTCCACTCTAGATGCATTTTGCTGACTTTGCTATATCTCCTTTCATGTACCCAGAATTTTTAGCTCCCTAAATCATAGCCTATGGTCATATTATCTGAGTGCCTACTGCTAGAAAGCAAGTTAAGAGAGCAGAGGAGTTAAAAAGAAAGGAATGGGAAGTGATACTGGAGGAAAAAATATTTCCAAAACAGATAATGGGCCAGGTTTTAATTTTTCTTCTCTGTCCTTAAAACTGATTAACCCTTTCCTGCCATGAATTTTAAATAGTTAATTCACTCTACTAGCTATGTCCTAAAATGGAAAGAGTGTATTCCCTCGTATAAATATAACCAAAACATTATGATTTTTCCTAAATCACATACAAACTGTTTGTATAAACAAATAAAAATGGAATCTCCTAACTTTCTGTCATTTTTAATATTCCATAAAACTTCCCTTTAATAGATGTAGTTTGTCCATTCTTGATTATATGTCTCTATTTAAGTACCAAGGAAAGGGAGGTTCTTTTGGAATGGGAACAATAAAGAAATAAGAAGTATGTTCTTTACTCTTATAAACACTCTTTAAGTGTAAGTATTCATATCCCAGTTGAGGAAACTGAAAAATAACCTCATGTGATTAGTTTCAAATTTTAAAGGAAACTAGTTTAGCAACTTTGCTGCGTGTTTTTCTTGGCTTCTAGGAGGAAGTGGATTTAGAAAGGATTAATTCACTTTCAAAAGGTGGATGTGAAAAGGAAAGATACACTACAGTTCTGACAGCAACTCTTGGGTCTCCCCAGAGTCTCCTTTGTGTTAAAAAGGATAAATCGTTCAGAGCTAGATCGTGCATAAAGTCTTCAATTTAATGATGTATCGCCTCACTCCTGCTTTTTCTGTTGGTCATGGAATGCAGTGTAATTAGCACTCAGGATCCATGTTCAAAGAGCAGGTTTTGGTCCCAAGACAAGGAAACATGAGACAACATGGAGAAATCCAAACTTACATGAAGGGGTCAAACACTTCTGAAGTGTAAAATTAAGGGGACAGAGTTTTTAGCTGGGCCTGGTAATGATAGAACAAGAGGTCATGGTTCTAAACTGAAAAAAAAAAAAAAATACTCAGATTAGATCGGAGAAAGGAATTTTACCATGAGGTTGGTGAAAGACTGGGCACAGGTTACGCAGAGAGGTGGTAGATGTCACATCCCTGGAAACATTCAAGGTCAGGTCAGGTGAGGTTTTGAGCAATCTCATCTAGTTGAACATGTCCCTGCCCATGGCAGGGGGTTGGACTAGATGACATTTAAATTTCCTTTCTGACCCAAATTGTTCTATGAGCCTACAGTTCACAGGTTCACAGGTTATTCTGAGTTGGAAGGGACTCACAGGATCATCTAGTCCAACTCCCAAGTGAATGCCCACCCAGGGATCAGGCCCACAAGCGTGGAACCACGGGCACCACGCTCCATCCATCCAAGTCTCCCACCATCTAGACCATGTCGCTGAGCACCTCATTGAGTCTTCTCTTAAACACCTCCAGGGATGGCAACTCCACCACCTCCCTGGGCAGACCATTCCAATGAGGGATCACTCTCTCTGTGAAAAACCTCTTCCTAACATCCAGTCTAAACCTCCCCTGGCGTAGCTTAAGGCCATGTCCTCTTGTTCTGGTGTCGTCAGCCTGAGAGAAGAGATTCACACCCACCCGACTGCAACCTCCCCGCAGGTAGTTGTAAACAGCAATGAGGTCACCTCTAAGTCTCCTCCAGATTGAACAAGCCCAGCTCCCGTAGCCGCTCCTCATAGGGCTTGTTCTCCAGTGCTTTCACCATCCTTGTCGCTCTTCTCTGGACCCTCTCAAGCAGCTCAACATCCTTCTTAAACTGGGGAGCCCAGAACTGGACACAGTACTCAGTTGCATGATGCTATGAAAAATCCTGGAGATGCGATAGGGAAACTCAATTTGCCAGAAAACAATGTAAGAACTTGGATTTTTAAGAGAAAAGTCTTGACATTATTCACAGAGAAAAGGTATATAATGCTCCAAGAACAAGGATTTTGTAAATCCATTAATAAGCAGGCAGTAAATTTTTAAGCTGCATTTTGGGACACTTGCAATGTTATGTGATTTTTTTCCCCAGTGATTTAAATTGTAAAGCTTTTTAATATAAGTACTGAATTACTAAATATACATGAAAACATACGAAAGAAAAGTGTCAGGGAAACAAAAAAGAGAGATAGTTTGGAGGAAAAAGTCTCAAGCGCATCCAAAATGCCTGGATTTTGCTAGAACTCAGAAACTTGACTTTACATAAGAGCAGCGAGCAGCAGAGGGCGCTGGGATAAACGGATTTGTTTTAAATTCCAGCCAACGATACGAATTTGGTGACAGCTGGATACTGAGGGAAATAGGTTTTTATTTGTAGAGATCCGTGCTGGATTTAAAAGCCAGAGCAGGACTAACAGTCCATTTCTGAAACAAGGACTTGGCTAGGACCAGAAAAAGTTGAAAAAAAAACCAAAGCAATAATCCTGGAAATATTATATGAAAGGAGGGCAAATAGTTGAATTTCTTTTTTGTCTTCTCACCAAAGTGGCCAACACCTTATTGCAGATCCTCTCTCTCTCAGGGTTACTAAGACATATCTCATTGGGATTATTGGGATACTCGACCTAGTCTGAATTCTCACTATTCCACAATGAGCAATGGTTACTGTATTTAGCAGCAGGGTATAAAAGATTTATTCTAATTATAAGGTACAGGTTCAAACATTCAGTGGCCTGTTAATTGAAAATTTGTGTAAATAGGAACTTACAACTTTATCCTAATGGGGGAAACAGCATCATTTCTAACAGAGGAAATATTTAGGTGTTTGTAACTCCCAGTTATGGACGTGGACCTCTTGGACCAAGTCCAGAGGAGACCACAAAGATGCTCAGAGGGCTGGAGCAGCTCTGCCACAGAGACAGGCTGGGGTGTTGGGGAGAAGGATCCAGGGAGACCCTAGAGTCCCTTCCAGTGACTAAAGGGGCCCCAAGAGAGCAGCAGAGGGACTTTGGACAAGGAATGGAGTGACATGATTTAAATTAAATATTAGGAAGCAATTTTTCCCAGTCAGTGTGGTGCGGCCCTGGCACAGGTTGCCCAGAGTAGCTGTGGCTCGCCCCATCCCTGGAAGTCTATTTTGGATGAGTCTTGGAGCAACCTGGGATAGCCGAAGGTGTCCCTTCCCATGGCAGCGGGTTGGAACGGGGATGATCTTTGAGGTCCCTTCCGATAAAGGAGGGAGGGGGCGAAGGAGCAGGTTTGGGGAGAAGCGGCTGCGGGAAGCGACGTCGCCATCAGAGGGCGCCACTGTCCCGCTCAACGCGCTCGGATCCCGCGGGGGCATCGCCCGCTCTGCCAGGGCTGGGACGGCGACAGGGCACGGACACACGGAATGGGAGCCTTTTAATTAAAAAATAATAATAAAGTATAAAATATTCCTTTGTCACCTCAGCCGCCAGGCTGAGGCTGCGGTGCCCTTGCCCAGCCCACTGGCTTTTCGGTGGAAGAGGTTGGAAAAGCGCGCCCCAAACTGCCGGGGAACGGCTGGTCTTACCCAATTAATGCGTTTAGTTTTGAAAGTATGGGGTGTAATGGTCAGTTTCGGAGTTCGTGTGGCGCTTTTTGGACCCAGGGCTGGTGGCACATTTGAAGTATAAATCTGTGCAAGTGCTGCTGTTTGGAATTGCTGGGTTAGACTCAAGGCTGCTGCGGGGGTGGGGGTGCAAAACAGGCGAAAAACACCTAAAACAAAACAAAAAAACACAAACACGAAGAGCCCTTGTTCAGTTTAATTTTCTAAATTATCTCTTGCTCGTTTTTCATGTTCTGCAAATGCAAGAAAAATGTAGTAATAGTGGGGTTTGAAAGTCAGAATTTGCTGTCTGTATCAATCTGTTAGCAAAGAGCCAGTGGACGTCAAGTCTATTTTAGTTTCTTTTTTTTCCCACTCCTCTCTTCTCCCCTCCCCCAGCACGCAGAGAATATTTAATTCAGGGTGCTACGAAATTGTAAAGCATTAGGCATCACGAAGCACATTCACTCTGCCCTGTGACAGCCTTCATGACTCAAAGACCTTAACAAAAGTGATGGCAAACTGTCCCTTTATGAGCTTGGTATTTTTCTAAGAGGGTCATTCAGGTCTATAGGTGCATAAGAGTGGCTGGATGGATATCTCCGCACATCCACATGCAAACAGCACACACCCTTTCTCCTTTTCCAACTCTATTGCTTCAGTTGAAATGATCAGTCCAACCCAAAGATGTGCCCTTTTTCTCCTCCTCCTCAATGTAGTGCTGGCTGGGCTGAGAAAAAAACTCGTATGTGCTTTAACAACTTCCAGCAAGGCCGTTGTCCAGCTCCTGCTGTAATATCTGGCTGCTATTTGCCTCTTGCCTTTTGTGGGTTGAGATTTTAGAAGATGTACACTGCGAAACGACTGGGAGGGGTGGCGGGGTGGTGTAGAGGCTGAGGGGGAAAGGGATGAATTTATGCTTTCTGCCTTAATTTGGGGCCCAAGCGAACAGAAAAGGCAAAGCCCACCCTTCCCAGCAGCCAACCACATACCAGCAACTGTGTCTCCTGATGAAGTTCTCCTCATTTCCGAGATTATATATATATATATATTAAAAAGCGTCTTTACCTGTAGGACCTTTGAAAGTACAAAGGACACTGTGCACTTTCCCACAGGATCCCATGCAGAATAACAAAGATTTGCAGGAACCTTGTAGGCAGAACTTGAAATTTCCAGAGACAGGACCTTGAATTTAGAAGCACCTTCTTTCTCTCTCTATCTCTGCCTCTGTGTCTCTTTTTTTCCCCCCTCCTGGTGCACCAGCCCACTGCAAAGCTCGATTGTTTCCTTTCAAAGGCAGAGATGGGCTCTGCTGCCTGCTCCGGCTCTTTGCCGTGTTAAAAAAAAAAAATCGGACAATGAGAAGGAAGGTTTGCCGGGGGGGACAAAAAAAAAAAAAAAAAAAAGGGTTAAAATTGGTCCAGCTCCTCCTCTGCCCTTCCAAAACGAGGGCTACCCGGGATATGCACAAATCCAACTCTGTTTTTAATCGTTTTCTGAAAGTGGTAATCGCTATTCAAATGTGTGGAGAGAAGGGTTTGCTAAACTCTTTTTTTTTCTTTATTTCTTTTCCCATATAAAGTATTTCTTACTTACAAAATATACAGTTCAAACCTGAAGTATAAGGCTTTGCAGTGGAAATCATCGATCTAAATTTACTCTTTTATATTTGCTTGAATGTGCTTTGATGAGAGGCTGTTTTGGTGTTTAACTGCATATGAGAGGATAATTTCTGGACATGTAAATAAAAGCATATTGCATCAGGGAGAAAGCATAGTATCTCGTTGGAAATGATGAATCACTTAGTGAAAAGGCAACTTGTTCTTTATTTTATTATAGGGAGGATCGAAAAAATATACATTTATTTTCTTCTATCTATCTATCTATCTATCTATCTATCTATCTATCTATCTATCTATCTCTATCCATCCATCCACTAAAATAGCAGATATATGCACTATGTAATACATATATTAATCCCTCTATATCACCATATATATATACAAGTGTAAAACCAGATACACAAATATGCATTTAAATACATTCTTACATAAACTGACCAGGTTTGTATGCATATGTGCGTATAAAACGTGTAGTATCCGTGTGCCTGCATACGGAAGAATATATATCATTTACATACCTAAAGGTGGCAATTAATATGTCTATAGATGGAAAAAGTTGTCTGTTTGGAGAGCTATATGTGTATCTGTGCGTGCCTGTGTAGGTCTGTGCATGGGCAATTGCATTTTTGGTATATATTTTATTTGCCTGCACATAAGTCTCTATATGTGTGTATATGTCTATATCTAGTCACATATATGTCTGTAGCTATATGTAACTATGTAGCAGATAATGTTTTTTACTATCCGATGGAGGTAGACTTCTGCAGCCTATTGTTTCAGACAACAGATATAAGTTGCGATGGAAGAGGAACGTCGGATTTGGTGTCTGTCCCCCATTTCCAATTATAGATGGATCATTACAGACAGAGAAGTACTGAGAATCCAGACATCTGCTCTTCACATGAATGCACTCACCTCCTAGAGAACAGCCTGCCATCATGCTCTGGAAACTGGTTGAAAATGTCAAGTATGAAGATATCTATGAGGTGAGTATATAATATGCATATGAGTAAGAGAGTATATGTATATTTAAATATACATCTTGTATATAGATACAGGCATGGCTATATAATACATATATAGCTCTACGTATAGCAGAAATAGAGACATAAACCAACGTACAAAAGTATAGAGATGAGAAACCAAGAGTAAATGCTTAAATGCTTATTTATTTGCATATTTGAATTCAGCATGCCAAGTCTTAAACTTTTTTTCTATTTCTTTTTTCCCATGGAAAAGCTGTTTGATGCGATTTAAAACATCAAAGAAATGATCTGGGGATTGGAATGAGGCAACTTAAAGGCAAGAGTTTGATTGTTTAGACCTCCAATTAGATGTAATTCGATTAAATATGGGCAAATGTCGAGAAGGGAAAAAAAAAAGAAAATAGACGAGAAACACAATCCAGTATTCAGGGACCGGATGCATTTCTTTCTTTTATTTTTTATTTCGCAATTCCAAGATAAGCTCAACCTGAATATGGATTTTTTGGGTTTTTTCTCCTTTTCTTGTTTTCACGATCGGATACGGGTTTTTACGACTTTTTACCAATAGATAAGATGTGCATGTGTACATATACCGGCATTAATTAAGCGACACATTCATTCTCGCACGTATACGAGCACACACAGCCGAACCGGTACAGCCGAAGGCAGCTCCGCACCCTCCGCGGACGCGAAAAGTTGTGAGCTTTATCCAGACCTTATTTTCGAGGTCAAAAAGCAAATCAAGGTGTGGGGGAAAATCACAGCTCAAACATCGCGAAACCTTTCTTAATTTTACACGGTTTCCTGAGCCGGATCTTTCTCAAACTGGCTGCGCGAATCTATTTCTTGTAAGTTAAAGCAGGGTGCAGGATTTGCTCAGAAACGCGGGTGGGAGGTGGGAAAAACAATGAGTGAGGAATGGCGCTCCACAATTTTTTTTTATTATTATTATTTTCGGCTTTTAATTGAGGGGGATGCATTTGCACGGCGGGCTCGGGGGCAGAATTTCAGAAGGGCGCAATCCGCCAGCTCCGGCGGGGGAGGCGATCGGGCAGGGACAGGGGATCGGGAAGGGGCTGGGGACAAGGAAGGGACTTGGAGACCGGACAGGGACCGGGGAGGGACTGGGCAGGGACTGGGTGTCTGGTAGCGATCGGGGGCACGGACCGGGACTGGGGACTAAAGAGGGGTCGAGGAAGGACTGGGCACTGAACAGGGACCGGGCACCGGGCAGGGGTTGGGCAGGAACCGGGGAGAGGCTGAGCGGGGACTGGGGATCGGCCGGGGAGCGGACAGGGGCTGGGTACCGAGCAGAGACAGGGTGCAGAGAGCGGGATGGGTACTGGGCAGGGACCGAGCTGTGGACGTGTCCTGGGCAGGGACCGGGCAGCGGCCGGAGCCCCTCCAGGGAAGCACCTTCGGGGCCGCCCCGTCCCCAGCCCCGCCGCACCGCCCGCAGCCCTCCCCTCCGGGAGCCGGGTGGCACTTACAGAGGGAAAACTCCCGGGAAAAGCGGAGAAAGAGACCGAGGGAAAGTATAGCTCCGGCTGCTCCCGGCCGGAGAAAGGACGGGACGGAGGGAAGCCGGGAGGGGACCCGCCGGCCGCACGGCAGAAATGTCTCCACTGCCAAAAGCTGCCGTCAGGCTAATTATCCCTGGCAAACCCCAGCATCTGCAGAACGAGCACACGTGTGTGTCTGTCTGTGTGTGTGCGTGTCCGTGCGTGTGTCCCTGTGTATCCCCAGCCCGCTGAGCCCTCGCTGCTTTTCCCTCCCTATCCCCAGGCACAGCCCGGCCATTGTCTCTCCCGCAGCAGCAGACGACAAAACATCTCCCCTCCCTCGCTGCCGAGGTCGGGGACGAGGGTGTTGTGTTTTTTCCCACCCTCTTTTTGAGGGGGATTTTTAAGGCGCTGCGAATTTACGGACACTCGCGTTTGTAGGTTTGGGAGAGCAGCAGAGTTGGGGGAGCGCTTGGGCGGGATGTGGATGAGTGCAGGGGAGACCCGAACTTGGGGGTGCACTCCGAGGCATTTTCTAATGTGCAGCCTCAAAAAAACCCCAACCATCCTCCCCCCCCCCTCCAAACAAACAAAAAACCCGTGTTATCCATTTTTTTAAGCGCTGAAACCCTCTAGATTTATCTTTTAAAAATAGATTTCCCTCTCTTCTTTCCGATTTATAATTAACAACATGACGGCAGAGGCGTCTCAGCCACTTAAACCGAATCTGTTCTTAAAACAAAAGTGTGTGTGTGTGCGTGCCGGGGGGGCTGCTCTGGGAAGTGTGAGTCTATTTAGGAAGGAACGTAAGTTGAACTTTAACAGAAATGGCAGACAGTCCAGTTGAACGGGTTCCTGCAACATCAAAAAGGTTTTATATCGCCTCTGGCTTTGCCTCAAAACTATAAATTTACTATCCTTTAAAATTCCCTCCATGCATTTCGCATTTGGGTGAAAATCGGGTGATCTATGTACATATATATATATATTATTTTTTTTTAATACCGGGCTGTAGATTAAGGATTCAGGGGGGAAAAAGTGGAGCCAAACTTAAGGCAGATTCAAGTATTTATTTGGCTATTGCGAATAAATACAATCTCTAACACGCACCAGAAGGGCTTAATCTTCACCTTAAATAGGCAGATATTACTGTGACTGCACATATCTTCTTCCATTTCTTCAAAACTAGCAACCACAACAAAAAAGGATTAAGAAAGCCACTTTTTCTTCATTACTAGTTTAAAAAATAAATAACAAACTAAAAGAACAAAAGCACCAAAGGCAATCAAGTCGTCGTATTAGGAATGTATAATTAAATGTATAGTATTTTTAAAAAAAAGGAAATATGCTTTTCTCTTCTTCTTCGCCTCCAGCATTGCTTCATCTCACTTCCTTGCTCCAGCTCAGCAGTGTCTCCTTTCTGTATCTTCCTCCGCTCAGAGTTAATTGAAGTTCTGCCTCTTCCTTGCTAAACTTTTTCCCCCCCTCTCCCTCTCCCCAAACTCTGCCTCTGCCAGCCCCCCTCGTCTGATTACATCTAGTAATTCTCCACTGAATGAACGTCATTTACAATAGTAGGGGAGCTCTCGAGCTGGCTGCCAGCTTCACGCTCCATTTGGTCCTGCATTCTCCCTTTAAAGTAGTCGTGTAATATTAATAGTCATGAATATCAATTATTATGAGGCGGTGTAGAGAAGGAAAGGGAGGAAGGGGTAGCGGAGCAGTCTGAGCCTAGCCTTGGGTTGAAGAGGATTGTATTTGGGAGCTCAAAGGCAAAAAAAAAAAAAACCCCACAACAACAACAACAACAAAAAAAAGGAGGAAAAAAAAAACCCCGAGAGGGAGGGGTAAATCATATATGTAGATAGAGGTTTCCAGGCTCGGTTTTGGGGGCATTGGTCTTTTTTTTTTTTTTTTAACCTTTTTTTTTTTTTTTTGATGGATAGACTTCGAAATATCTCAAGCTGTTCTCCTGTGTCCAACACGTCCCTTTGCAGATCTCCTTGATATTTTTTTCCCTCCAATTATTAGTATTATCGCCATTATTTTATTTTTAGCTATTACAAGACTTTTTTTATTTCCAGATGTTAGTCCACACCTATTCCGCCATGGTGAGTTTGGATCCATGTTGTACTAGAATTGCATGTTCTCTCTCTCTCTCGTTCTGTTGTCTCTCTCTCTCCCTCTCTCTCTCTTTTTAAACGCCTTTGGCTTGGTAATTTAGCACAATAATTGGAGGAGGCTTGCAGCTGCTTCTCCCTTTTTGCATTGTGTGTTCCCGATTTGAGCTAGGGGAGTTTGGGGGGAGAGAAGGGGGGAAAAGAACTTTTTTTTTTTTTTTTTTTTTCTTCTTTTTTTTTTTTTTTTAACCATGTGTGCCATTGCTTGTGGGGGTTTGAGCTGCACTTTGAGGAATAGATATTTTTCTTGTTTACTTTAGCCTCGCAGCTTCGGTGCGATGGAGTTGGACAAAACTCCTCTCCCACCTTTCCTCTGAAGCCTCCTCACACCTCCCC
>WEKX01027255.1:0-22559 GCA_013390025.1 Pitta sordida | reverse complement strand
CCCCCCACATCCCCTAAAGACTTTTCATTACAATTAACCCCCACCCCATTCTCCGGAATATAATATTGGAAAAGGAAACAAAAGACACTGGAAGTTGCTGCAGAAATCATAGCGACTGGATTTGTTCAATATCGATGTTTCATTTTTATTTAATTTGATTTTTTAAATTATTTTTAAGGGGTAGACTCTCTTTAATAAAAGGTCCCCCGTGATTTTTATTTTGGGTTTCCTTTTTGGTTTTGTTTTTGGGGGTTGGGGGTTTTTTCCCCCAAAGTCCTTCTTTTCACACAACTTCTCACCTCGGAGTCTTCCGAGAAGTGCAACTTTCTTTTTGGGCTTTTCCACGTGAAAATGGGTTGGTGATTTTTGGGTTACTAGACTTCAGCAGAAGGAATAAACAAATGTTTAGAAACTTCAGGCAGGAGAAGGGGTGTTCTGTTAGGATAGATGGGTGGTTTGGGGATCTTAATTTATTTTTTTATTATTTTTATTTCCTTTGGCTTGATTTGGGGGGGTTGTGAGTGGAGAATTATAGAACTGAAATTGCAGATCATACACGCATATGGACACTAGTCCTATAGTTTTAATTATGACATTTAGCAATTCTCCCTCACATCCCCCGCCCCCTTTCCCCTTCTTCATAGTTACTGGGAATAGACACGATATGGGATCGAAACAGTGGAACATTTCTAATCCGTGGCAGGGGAAGGGGGCACACCTGAATCCTAGTTTCCAACTGTTACATTTTTTATTTTATTTTATTTTAGGGAGGATGGGTTTGCACTCCTTTTATTTTTTTTTTTTTCTTTAAAGCTCACTTTTTGTTGTTGTTGCTGTTTTTCTGTCATTCCTCTTGTAGGACCGGCATGATGGAGTGCCCAGCCACAGTTCCAGGCTGTCCCAGCTGGGATCCGTCTCGCAGGGACCCTACTCCAGCGCTCCTCCGCTCTCTCACACCCCATCCTCGGATTTCCAGCCGCCTTATTTCCCACCCCCCTACCAGCCTCTTCCTTACCACCAAAGCCAGGACCCTTACTCCCATGTCAATGACCCCTACTCCCTAAACCCCTTGCATCAGCCCCAGCAGCACCCCTGGGGACAGAGGCAGAGGCAAGAGGTGGGATCAGAAACCGGGTCACTGCTGCCACAGCCTCGAGCCGCCCTGCCCCAGCTCTCGGGACTGGACCCCAGGCGGGACTACCACTCAGTAAGGAGGCCAGATGTCCTCCTGCACTCCGCTCACCATGGCCTTGACTCCGGCATGGGGGACAGCCTTTCTCTGCATGGCATCGGACACCCAGGGATGGAGGAGGTCCAGGTAAGGCAGCGCCTTTCTTTCTCCTGGACGATGTGGCTGGAGAGCCCAATTCCCTGGGCTAGGAATGATCAGGGAGGGATTTCCAGCTGGATTGCTGTGGGTTGCCATTCCTTTTCCGCGCTGGGATTATAATTGTGTTACTCCCCCTTCCCCTCCCTCTATTTTTCTATATTTTTTTTAATAAGAGAATTGATTTCCTTGCTGTCACGCACAGGCTCTGTTTTATAAACCCTCCTCTATATGTCAAGCCAGCAGAGTGCAGGGGGAAGGCAGACATACTGCTCCAAATATTCCACGTGTTTCAAAAGCTGGCAGAGTTCAAGCCTAGTTTTTCAAATTCCAGTTATTTCCCATGCAATCTCAGCTTCCACCCCCCACCCCTACACCTCCCCTCCCTCCCCAGCCAATTTCCTGCCGGTCAGAGATTTTGATGAAACTGTCGAATTACTACATTTTTCATCCGGGAGGGAGGGAAAATATAAACAAAACCCAAACCAAAAGCAATAACTGGCGATCGGGGAAAAGTCCTGTGTACATTCCCCCTCCCCTTTATTTTTTGAGTGTAATTGATGGGATTGAATTGATTTTAAATATTTTTGTTGCCCCTTTTGTGTAACAAAGGCGTTTCGCCATGCTCACAGCACAGTATTTCCCGGCTTTCTTCCGTCCCACGCGAAACTCATCATCACGTGTTATTTCCCAAAACCAGAGAGGCCCTTAACAGCTTCAGTGCTGGGGTGGTTTGCACCTTGCTGGAGAAGGCAAGGCCAGCCCGTGGAGACCCCTGAGCAGGAGGCTGGAGCCTCCAGGTCCTGCCTTAGGCTTTTCTAGTTGGGATTTTGGGAGTTCCTCCTTCGTTCCCATTTTTTTTTTTTTCAAAATTTCTGTATCATGTCTCATATATATATATATGTAGATTCATTTGGTCTTGGATAAAGATATGGAACACTGGACCAAATACGGACTTCCAAGTTACAGAAAGGGGAAAAAAAAGGAGGAAAGAGGAGCCTGGGAAAGAAAAGCAAATGCCATGAAAAAGATGCTGCTGAACATTCTGGGAATTAACGGCAGGGAAGCGGAGGGGATGCGTTGCTTTTGCTTGGGGCTCCACGGGAAAATCCCCGAGCTTTGCTGGGGGGAGGTGTTTTAGAAATAGAAAGGGTTTGCTGTTTGGATTTGCTCCTGCCTCCGAGCTCAGTGACCGTAGGGTCGCTGCTTTCTGCGGGTTTCCAAGGGGGCTTTGAGACCTGGGGGCAGCCCCTGAGCCCCACGGGCGCGATGCGCAAGTCTTGTCTCGCATTCCTGGCTCAGACGAACTGGTTTGCAAGTCAAGGCGAGTTCTGCCTCTGTGAATGCAGAGAGGAGATCGCTCTCCTTTCTCTCTGCTGCCGATAACATTAAGTAGTTTGTGCTTTGATATTTACACTTTCCCCCAAAGCCGGTAATTGTTGTGCTTTTGTGAGAAAATAAAGAGAAAAAACAGGTAAGAGAGAAGGAAAAGGAAAGAGCTAAGAAAGAGAGAAGAGCATAAAATGCAAGGGCGAAAGGGGAGAAAAAGAAAGAAAAAGAGGAAGAAATGAGGGAAAGAAGGGGGAAAGATAGAGACAGAACGAGAGAAAGGCATAAAGAAGGAAAGAAAGAGAAGAAATAACAGGAAAGGAGCTCAAATAAAGCACCTCTCAATCCCATTTCCAATAAAACATCCCTCCTGCGGGCAGGGCACAACACTCGCAGGAGGTGCCTCCCCCGGGCCAGGCTGCAGTGGGATGGGATGGGATGAGATGGGATGGGATGGGATGGGATGGGATGGGATGGGATGGGATGGGGATAGGATGGGGCAGACGAGGCTTTGGATCAGCAGGATGAGGTTCTTGTTTTGGGGTGCTGAGACAGCAGGAAATTAAACAGGCCCTTTATTTCTGAAAGTTTAGTCTCGCGTTGGGAGAGGAGCAGAAGAGGGAGAGAAGTATCCCAAGGAGAAACACATGGAGGAAGGGGTGTCCAACTGCAAGTTAACACAGGCAGGAGGGAAAGCAGCCCAGAACTCCTTCCTATGGCTCAGCATTTTCTATTCTTGTCCCCCAACTAGTGACAGATGAAGTTGGGCAGTTTTACATCCTGATATTTAATAAGGATTTGTTTTATATTCGAGGAATCCGTTCTAGCTACAGGATTTTTTATTTAGGCGACATATACTTATTATCCACGATCATTAGGTAGAATGTCCAGGAAGGGTTTCAAATACTATTTTTTTTCAGTAGTCTAAAAAGTTGCACCGGTATCTAGACATGTAGTTGGATAAAGATGCTGCTCCTCTTTGCTTCAGCTTATGTGTGTCTTACCAAATATGTGCTGAGGAGAAGGAGACGGAGTGCGTGACAGAGAGAAACAGTGGTTATTTTATAAACACCAAATCCAGGCCATGTGTGAGCCATTGTCCAGGGCTAGAATTAAGTGATTGTAACACGATAGCGCTCTGTTATTGTAAACAGAACATAGTGTATTGCTATTGCTGCCCCTTTTGAGAGGAATTTTCAATCTGCGATTTACAGCTTTCAGACAGGGAACAGAGAAACCAAGATGTACTTATTGAAAATGAATTTGCATCATGTAGTAGGGATTCTGGAAAAAAAAAATCACCATTGTAACACCAGATATTTTTTCCCCCGCTGGATAAACAAAAGTAGGGGTTTAGTAGTAGAAGATCAGATGAAGGAAATATGAAGGGGGAAATTCAGATTCCTTAGACTCTTTGAAGGAAAACAAAGAGCTCAGTTTTTAAGGTGTTCCCTCAGATATATCCATCGGTGTCGAATAGGGTGGTCTTAGACAGTATTTAGGAAGCTTCATGCAATCAGATTATTGGGGGAGGGAAGGGAGGGGAATCTTCCTCTCCAGATTTTCTAAGTATATCTGGAAATTCATCACCTTTCCCCTCCCCGCACACACACCTCCGCTCCTCCTCCTCCTCACTCACACTGCCACTACGTGCTAGCTAGAGACACGGAAAGTTAAGTTGCATCAAAACACCCAAGTCTCTTATAAAGTAACCCCTGGTATCACTTTTAACTAAAGAAGTCTAGTAATTAAAAGTCTGAGTTGTTTTTCCACGTTTCCGCATGCAGTCCTAATTAAATCTTTACGATCCTCTGTGTGACTATTAACTGCCAGCATGCTGAGCGAATATCCTGTACAAAAACCCAGCAGGAGGGCGTAATTAGATAGAAAATCAGACAGGAGTCTTCTCATTAACTACAACAACTAACCCACGTTGCTGATGGAGCGAGCGGAGTACACGCACACACATAAAGGGTGTGCACAACCATCGACTCCGGGGATGAGGTGGGATAAGAAGGAAAGATGGGGGGAAAAAAAGGGAAAGGGAAGGTGGTGTTTCATGTTTACCTCCAATTCTGGGCCACCGAGGTGCGCCACGCTGCACTCCAGCAGGCTGCAGGATTTGTTCATCATCCCTCGTTGGGAGCTGTTCGGGGGAAGGAGGGAAGACTTTGTAATTTTATTTTGTGCCCTTTAGGTATGGAGCCTATTGATTGTGAGAGAGAGACACAGCCATGCCCAAACACATCACATAAGGCACCGCTCTGCATGTGTGTGTGTGTGTGTGTGCGCTCGTTTGAGGGTGTATTCAAGGAAAACGAAAGGAAGGCTCTCATAGAAAATATTGTTCTGTCACATTTTGGGGAGATGTAATTTTCTCCTAAATCATGTGCCATCTGGTATGTCTCCGCCGAGCACGGAGACGGAGATAAGGGCTGGATCCATAGAAGCTCAGCCCCTCCGTGTGGCAAGGATAAAGTTAAAATAATAGCGAAGAGAGTCATCGCGTTGCTGTAAAGGTGTTTTTCTTATCAAGGAAAGATTTGACAACTGTCCAAATATGGAATAACACTGAAAGACCCAAGTCCTAAATAGTAGTGAGAAAAATAAAATAATAAAGCTAAGAAACCCCCAGGTCCCTCCTTTCTCTAGAATTTACCCTTCAATGGAACCTGTCGGAATTTTGCACTAAATGGCTCTTAGGACACCTCTTCTCTCCGGGAGATAATTTGACTGTGCCGAACACAGATTCAGCGGTAATTTTGGTTATTTGGGTTTATTTTTCTGTCCCACTTTCGTGTTGAGAAATGAAACCTAACATTTTCTGTGTCCTCTGTGCCCGTCTTTGTTCTGCTCCCTGCTCGAGAAGTTAATGCCATAATAACAGGTGTGCTCCTCAGGCTGAAAAGAAAGGGGGGAAAAGGGTGAAAACAAGGCTTTGAAATCGGGAGACTTTTTTTTTCCTAGGCAATCAATTTGATGGTTCATACTTTTGACAATGTATATTCCCGCTCCTCCCTCCCCGTCCCCACAAATTCAGGACATGGAAGCAACGTCGGGAGCTGTAAATCTCTTTTTGCTCGTCCCCTGTACTATGTGGGCGTTGCGCTGCACTCCGAAAGGCTCAGGCTTTAATTAAAAGTCCGTAATGTAAACTATGATATATAAAAAGTAAATGGCCCTTGAATTATTAAGATGTAGCAGGGTTAAACAAACAAACAAAAACAAATAAAAAAAGAGAAAGGAGGAGGGGGAGGAAAGGGGAGGGAGTATTTAAGTCGTCCTTAATCGTGTTCATTTATGTCATGCAATAGATCTTGCAGATGTTGCCAAATTGCCACATTTTCAAAGGAAGAAATATAAAGCTTTATGGAATGCAAAGAAGTCTATGCGATATCTATGCTTTATAAGATAACAAAAGCAGTATTGCACCCCATATGCTTCACACCTCCTTTTGTTTTATTAGAAGACTATATAATTTGTAAGAATTTCATTTCCTTGTCGATTTGGGGGAATAATAATAACAACAATAATAATACTAAAAAAAAAAAATCCCTCCTCCCCTAGTGAATTAATATAAATGGAAATAACAGGAACTCTAGTTTGCAATGACATGATTTATGTACGTGATTCTTTAATATCCAGTCAATTTGAATAGTGATGTTTTTATATCCACAGTCAGTTGAAGATGCCAATAACAGCGGTATGAACTTATTGGACCAGTCTGTCATTAAAAAAGGTATGGATTATTCCAACAAGCTAGACAAAGTTTTACTGTGTAGCAATATCTTCATGATATATTTTGACTTTGGGGCAATTAATTTCTCCGGGAAGCAGGCATACATGGCAGCAAGATGAATAGTTGATTGGATCAGCAGATAGAGTGAAGGGATAAGATATGAGAAAGGAGAAGTTTATATCCCCGCCTCCCCCGTCCTTCAAAGGGTTTAATTACACAAATGCTCTCTAATGGAGCGCCCCGTGCTCGAATGCAGCTTCCAGGGGTCCCCTCCTCTTCCCCCCGCCCAGAGAGTCCTCGATGGGAACCCCTTGGCTTTCAATGGGGGAAGGGAGTTGATTCCCTTTGGGGCTTAAATGCATTTCACAGGCGAGTTAAAGAGTGAGAGAAAAAGATGCCCATGGAAAGGCAGCCCTGACACCCTTCCCTGCTTCCTCCAAGATTCCCCCCCTTCCTCCCAGATTCCCCCCCTTCCCTCTGCCCATTTTTTACATCTTTCTACATATGCGCCCATGATTTAGTGTAACTGCAGAATCACCCCATACTGTTAAAGGGAATGTGATATTAACAAATGTTTGCAGTCTCTTGTACAGCTGTAAGCAAAATAATTAACTAATTAAACTAATTAAATGTAATTACAATAACTCATTTTGGGCGTATTGCAGCTGCTTAATTTTTTTACATTTCTCTGACAGTCCCTCGAAGATGCTTGGCGATTAGTGTTGTGTTATGCTGATAGACATTAAACAGATCACACGCTGCAAATGGAGGGAAAGCTATCTTTAATTATCTAAGGAGTTTCTATTTCTAGATTCAATTTTAAGTACCAGAGATGAGGTTTAGAAATGCTGTCCCTTATGCTTGCTATCAACAGCACTTATCTCCAGGACCTTGTTCTTTGTCAAATGCGCACAAATAGTTTGATAGCGATGATCTGGTAGGATGTAATGCAAAATAACAGGGAGGGTGTTTATTTAAAATGTGTTGAAGGCAGCATGAGGTCTTCCAGTGTATTTATTGTTTGTTTTGTTGTTGTTGTTCTTTTGGGTGGGTTTTTTTAAAATTTAAATCGTCACGTAAGGTCTCCAACACGTACCATCAAGGTCTAGTTTTGAGGGAGGACAGAGGAAAACTTTGGCAGCGCTACTTATGACTATCAGTTGAAAGGTCTAAGGTTGGTTTGAAGAAACAGAAAGTTACTTACCTTTAAAAAAGAAGGGGGGAAAAAAGATGTTTGTTACTGCTGTTTTGGTTCAGTTTGAATGTTTAAGTGTCATTTCTACTCGGGGTCTGTAACTTGATGGTTTCTTGTTGTATTTTTAACATTTTTTTTCTCACTCTCCTCCCCCTTCCCCACCCCCACTTGACACCTCATACACGATGTTTCCTCTTGTGTGTATTTGATTAATTGGTGCTTGATTTGTGGTAGGGAGACTCCTTTCCAACGTTGTTGCGTGCTGGATTTTGACAGAATTCACAGTCCAAAATCCCTTTTATTTTTTTTTCCATTTTCTTTAAACACACTTCTGTATCTCTCCTTCAGCTGACGAGGACAGCAGAGACATTCCATGTGTGTTCTGGGTGGTACAGTTAGATAGTGATTAGCATTAGAATGTGAATGTTAACAATTGTATGTATTAGGTATAGATTTTTTTATATATATTAGGTATATATTTAGGTGTGCTTTTTATGTGTGGGCATCGCAACGGCCCCAGGTCGAGCAGCTGCCACCAAAAAACACCCAGTCCCGTCTAGGTGGGATTACATGTGCCTATTTGCAGTCATAAGAAGAGATACTCTGAGTTTACACATGATGAACAGGAGACATATGCACTTAGGAAATTAGGTTACTAAAAAAAAATCCTGAGATGCGTTTTGCAACTGTTTAAAAGACACTGCAGCTGCATTTTCCTCCTTGGAAGTAATGCTGAGCTCTAAGAAACTTTCGAGCATAAAGAAATATTGTATTTTTTTTCACACAATGGTTTTCCTGGGTGCAGAGGAAGAGAAATGGGTAATAAATAGCAGGTCACATTTGTGGCAGTCAATATTTAATCAGGACAAGAGAAGGAGCGACACAGAAAGTGTTCAGTATCAATTTCGCTTTGTTCCCTGCAGTTTGTAGCTGTGAGGATGTACTTTGAAGCCAGAATAAGTTATTTAAACCCTGTGAGTCGTTGTTGTAGGCAGATGGCATAGATAGATGGACAGACAGATAAGTATTGACCGATTTTGTGCAGTGGAACACTCCCGTGATACATATTTGGTAGGTGAGGCTTGGAGGGAGTTTATTTCCTTAAATCCCAGTTCAGTGCCTAAAATTCTTTAGCTACAAAGTAGTGGGAAAAGTATGATGGGGACTTGAAGTCTAAACTTAATTATGTCATCCAGACTGCGTCTGTTTCTTCATGGTCTTTGAGGCCTGCAGAGGGAATTATCTATCTATGCAAGAGGTTTGCCAAAATATTAAGGAAATTATATAGGGATTCATACACGGCTATCGATTTATCTCATGGATCGATCCCCCCCTCAACACATTACATACACCCAGCCTCTTGTTATGTTTGCTATCTGAGCTTACTTGACATTTCTGAAGTAATTTAGTTAAGAGGAAATGAGTTGTTCCCAGTAGAGAGAGCAAACGAGTGGAGTGAAGGTAGCCAGCGTGATAAATGGCTCTTTCATTTGGAGATCTCCAGAGCTCGTTTAAGGCTAATTTTCTGTATTAGCCCCCTTTGAGCTATTAATGCAATAGGCAGGGACCGTGGCCCCTCGTCTCTTAGCTGCCCCATTAGAGCGAGCATTAAGCTACCAAGCCTGAACTCTACCGTGGTGGTGGTGGCGGTGAAATAATGAAAGGTGCTTTTTAAACTCCCCTAATCTAAACTGGCAGAGGGTGGTTAATACGATTTGAAGGGGGCTGGTCAATGAACAATCAATAAACTAATAATGAGAAGGATGCGGTACATTAACAGCCTAAAAATCCAACGAGACATTAAAAAATCATCGTTAACTCCTCGTTCCATTAAGATTTGGGTGGTGGAAGTGGGAGGGAGGGAGCCGGTGAAATCATCAGGATCATAGTAATAATCACCAAGAGCATTAATACCAGTGTTAAAGCAGCTTTCAGGGCTTACCGGCTGCACGGTCTGGGGTCTTTCCCCCGATTTCTGCCGAAATTCAGGGAAGGTTTTCCATGTGTCAGGAATAAAAGATCGGGTCCCCTTGTCAACTGCTCATCTGAAATCTGCTTAGCACCATCTATGGCGAAAGAAGTTGTCCTCTTGCAAAACCTTGCATGGCCCGAGTCCCAAGTTAATTTTTTGTGACTCAGGGGCACAGTCAGTGACCTTAAAATTATTGTGGTGTATTTATTTACTTTCAGCTGGTTTTGATGATCGTCTGCACACCCACGTCTTATTTGGCATGGAAGGTTATTTTAACTCGAACACCTTAATTCGTGGTCCCCTTACAAACACGTTCTATTGTCCCTAATATTTTAAGGAAGCGTATGAAAGGAGGTGTCTTAACCTTGTGTTTTCAACTCTTAATAATACAGCACGAGTTTCTTCCCCACTTCTCCAAGTACTGGATAAATGATTAACTGAAACTCACTCTGGCCTCAGCTTTTCAGGTGACAGATCTGAGAATCCGAGATGTTAATTCGCTGCCACTCAGTTTCGTGCTTATTCCTGGGTTGCCCACTGAAGCTTAGGATCCCCCTTTAACTGAATGCAAAACGATTTCGAGGGAATACATTTCGCTTTGAAATTTAGTCCCGGCTTTCAGGGGAAAGGGGCTGCAGTGGAGGAGAGGGGCAGGAGGAGAGGAGGAGACAAGGGGGAGAGGAGGAAATGGAGATGAACACGCGCTTTCTGTATTTGTTCATTAAAATTAAAATAAGATCCGGGTCTTTTGGTTTCAGCATGTTAAGACACTGCTCCCGCACCTTTTAGGCTTGGCTGCCAAGTCAGACCAAATCGTCAGTTACAGCAAAGTCCTGCTGTTCTAATGGACAAAGAACTTTTTTACTGATTTTCACACCCGGAAGGCACATAAGAAAACAAATTAAAGCAGTTTGATAGTTGATTATTAATTAATTTGTCCATGATGTTTGCTAGTAAGAAATACAAAAAAATATTTCTTTCATTATTTGATTGATTGATTATCATATTCACTGAGGTTGTTGCAATGATAGACATAGCTTAAACCCTTATTTCCAGCTATTTTCAGGACATAAACCTATTATTTATTTATGTTTAGTGCCGATAAACCAGTTTTTATTTCCATTTCCTCTTGTGCGTTGACATTTATGCTCATTTCACACGTTTGTGGCGAGCAGCCCACAAGAGAACCACCACCACCACCACCAAAAGATAAAAAAAAAGAAAGAAAGAAAAAAAGAAGAGAACCCTAAGACTTAATGTATGCACAGAAAATTGTAAACATGTAAAGAACTGAAAGCTTCACGCTGAGTTTCGCCATGCTCCATTTCCCCACCATTTCCTGCTGTCGTTTTAAAGCGATCTCACTCATCTAGAGATCCCGTTTGCAGGAACAGTATGCTTATAATTACTAACAAATCAAGCGGCTACTGTTGCTCTTCCCGGTTTATTGATAAGCTGAAGAGAAATGGAAGGGGGACAAATGACAAAGAGGTTGGGAATAACCACAGGAGGAGAAAGGGAAGGAAAAGGAAAAAAAAAAAAAAGAGGGAATAAAAAGAGACGCAGGGATGGAAAAGGAGAAAGGAGGGGAGAAAAGAGAGACAAAGTAGATATATAAAGAAATATAAAGGAAGGGAGAAGGCAGATATTTTGAAAGGAGGAATTATGTATTTGTGAGTGCTCACATACACACAGCAAATAGAGTTTGGGAGTGAAAGAAAATCGAACAGTTTCTGCTGGGGATAACAAGAAGTAAATGGGATAAAGTGAAAGCGGGAGTGGTGGGGAGGCTGCATGGAGACGTGTGTGTTATTCTGTATGATTTCAGCACTTATGGCAATCCCTAACCAACTGGGAAAGTTGACGTCGGCTAAAAATACACCCTGCATTAGGGTTTATTTACATGCACGCAGGGATTTGACACATGCAGCTGCACACACGGACGCGCAGATCCCTTCACCCACCAAACCTCCACGTTCTGTTATCTCTGGTGATGTCTGGGCTATATCTGTAAAGCTCTAGCCATGATAAACATATAGATATGATATAGATACAGATAATTCATTCCATGGCAAACACTTTTTTGAGGCAGCATTAGGTAATTTACAGAAGATACAGAGCCTAGATAGAATACATCTCTCTGAAGCTATGAAATTGCAATAGATATGCTTACACCGCCTGGCAAGGCTCTAAAATGGGTTCAGAGTTATCACACTCCGGCTGATGGGTACGTTCCTACAGTCCTTTTCAGGGAAACTGTGCTAGGAAGAAAAGCTGAGGCGCTCTCATCATAGCAGGGAAGGGAGCCAGCCTGCTTCCCAAAAGCAATTTGCAAGTGAAAAAAAAAACCCAAACCACCGAGCACGTGAAAGTCCATATTTCAAAGGTTAACTAATGTAATGAGTGCTCCAAAAGGCCAAAGCGAGTGGGGCGAGGTACATTTAAGCATTGCACGGGTCCTTCTCTCTTTAGTGAGTTTGGACTAAGATCAGATGTTCGTGGAATTGCTGCCTCTTGTTTAATTTCTCAGTTCACTGGACAGTGACCTGATAAACTGGTCACTAAATATAGCCACGGTAAAGGTGTACTCGAACCACTGAGCCCGTGTGTTTGTCCCAGGGAAAAAAAAAACCAGTCATGAAAATCTGTCTGGTGGCACGGATTTAATCTATTTTCTTAAAAAAATATCAATATTTCCTTACTTGATGCTTCAAATAGAACGTCGTGCATGAAATAAGTGATATATTTATGTATAATGGGGGAAAATATATATATAATTTTTTGGGCTGCTGGTACTACCTCTGTTACAAAAAAAGTCTTCTCCTACAGAATCAATGGAATAAAAAAGCCTATTAATAGCAACGAAGGCAGGAGCGGGCCTCTAACTCTTTTATAACTGTTTCTGAGCCGGTCTCAAACTATTTGAAACCGCCTTTATGAGCTGCATAAAGTGCCTAAGTAAAAATAATAGAGAAATAGGAATCCATTTCACTTTCTGATTCCCTGAAGTCAAGCCACTCAAAATAATTTGTTTATACTGGAGACTATATACAAGGCATATGAAGCAATATGTATATCTAAAATCGACATGCCTTTTGGTTTTTAGCTGTTATAGGGCTTTTATTGTGGGGGTCTGGTCTGGCAGTAGGAAATGATCTGTAATAAAAACAGTGAAACACGGTTGTGTCTATTCCATACACTGAGGTTATAAAATTGGCAATTGCCCAGTAGTTAGCACTTGGTAATATATTAGGATACCCGATCTTATTGTTTAGCAGCTCCAGACGACTTAAATATCCGCTCAACCCTAATGGTTTGATTCTCCAGATATGTTGCAAATAAACAGGACTTTTATGACTAAACTGACATGTATTATAACCACCTAAATAGCTGGCATATGTGCATAATAGAACCCTATTATTTGCCGAATTGGTTTTGCAATTGATTGAGTGGAAATGGGAGATTGTGAAGTAGTATCTGCTCAAGGAGAGTGTGTAATCAATTAGTCTTCTCCTCTGAAACATGCCCGCTGGACTGCCAGGGCTCTACCGCCAGCAAACCCCCCAATTTTGGAGTAGATTTTCTATAAGGAAACGCGTGTTGCCGTGAATCCAAGAGGAAGCAGCAGTAGCAGCTGTCAGCTCTTATTAACTCCTGCATAAAACATACCTTAAGTATGGTTTGTTATCAATTACTTGCAGAAATGAAACAACTGGGAAAAATGCAGCGAGGCTCCCTATAAATTAAAGTGATTGGGTGATTGATTAGAGCACCTGCTGTAAATCATAACAGTTACACACAATTATGAGAGAGCTATTTAAGTTCATTTGTAAACAAAATTCATGTCACTAGGGAATTGCTCTCAGTTTTAGGTTAGCCAATTTTTTTTTGTTTATTTCTGAGTAGGTCTGGTAGCTATTATAGGAATTTGTTCATTATAATCCCCTTGGTTACTCTTAAAATAACCTCACTGGTTTCTCAGAGAAAAGAAATATTTCGTTTTATCTTAGGTAGAACAACATGGTTGTTTTGTTGTTTTGGTTTTTTTTAGTTTACCATCATAATTTTATTTTTATTTTTTCCCCTGTAACTACCTTTAAATGTATGTTACAGTAACTAAATCAGCTTTATTTAGGGGCAGGAGAGTTCCTAATAATTCACGGACAGCACAATACGATCAGAGTAGAGAACACCATGGTAGAACCAGATATTCTTCTCCTGGTGTTCATTTTTTCTGAAGGAAAAGACTCATTTTATTTCATAAACCAGACTTAATAAAAACACAAAGCAATAACAGAGCTGTCTTCTCGTTGCTGTATCCTCCAGCCTTGATACTTATTTAAGACAGCAATTCCCTTCGTGTAGTGAATTTATTCCTGGCTCAGCTGAGCAGTAATGGAAACATTAGCCAAAAAAAGTAAATTTTCCTCTTTTTTTCCCCTCCAGAAAGGCGCTGTCCGTTGTACAAAAGGCATCGGGGGGCTCTGGGTGAGACACAGGCTCAAACCCGAAAGTTGCCAGGTGCTTGCCAATATGTATTTTATTTCCCAATGATTAAACCCTGCATAGAGGCTGTACTGTACCACCCTTCTCTCCATCCATCATTCATGGAGCAGTTTCCTAGAGGTTGGGGGAGCAGCACCCTTTAGGTTGCTGGAGGCAGCCAGAAACTCAAAATTCCCTTTCATTCTGCTGTTCTGTGCATGTTAGAGAGACTGTGATTATCCTGTGCTCCTTCCTGGCGTGATGGTTTCTCTCTCCCCTCTTCCCCTTCTCTTTCTCCAGTTCCGGTTCCTCCAAAATCTGTTACTTCTTTGATGATGAATAAAGATGGTTTCCTGGGTGGAATTTCAGTCAATACCGGAGAGGTGTTCTGCTCTGTACCTGGCCGCTTGTCTTTGCTTAGCTCAACTTCAAAGTATAAAGTAACTGTGGGAGAAGTTCAGAGACGCCTTTCCCCTCCAGAGTGTCTGAATGCATCCCTCCTAGGAGGAGTACTTAGAAGGTAAGAGGCTGGGGGGGGAGGGAAGTGTATGAACATGCCCATGTGTGGGTCTCCATGAGTACACCAGAAACACTTGGTCAACACTAAAGATGATTGTAAATATGTTTTGATCTTATTGTCATAGCCTGTGCATGTAATGGTGGTGATAAGGTGAAAATATTCAGCATTCGCTCATGGAGATGAATGCATGGAGAGGAGAGAAAGATTTGGCCTTATTCAGTCACAAATGATGGACCTGAGATGGAAGGATTTTTTTTTTCCTGTTGTACATGCGCACACTTTCTATCTTTTCTCCTCCTCACACCTCTCACTTAGAAAATGGACAAAATAAAACGCCAGGATGGGCGTGTTTCAGGGTGAACTGGAAGTGCAAAACCTGATGAATTTCTAGGGATTTCCTGGATAAATCCATAAGGCTTCCTCTGTATGGCAATAACGATCTGGCAATTATGTCAATTATGACACGTGGTGTCACAAACAAGACATTATGGGAATTGTCAGGGGACTAGGAGGCAAGCTGTAAGGTAGGGAAGTACCTGACTAGAGGAAAACCACCAACAGGTAGCTCTGAAAGTCAGAAACTCAGCACCTCATGCAGAGAAACCTGGTGGAAGAGTTACTCACTGTTGGCCTTGAGGCCTTTGCTGTTTAATATTTGTGTAAATCGCCCATTAGTGTCCTGGTGGATTTTGCTGAAGACCTCAAAATAGTTGGCATTATTGGTATTGAGGAAAATGGGGAGCAAGGGATGACCTTAAGGTCTACTTGCCACCATGTCATATTAAGTGGTAGACCGTGCTTTTATTTGAAAGAAACAAGAATTTAAGCTCTGAGGTCATTAGGTGGAAAGACTAACAGGGAGAAAGACCTTTTTCTTCTTGATGGTGACTGAAAGACTCTGGATTGTCAGTGTGAGTTGTCTGTAGAGAAAGGTGAGCTAAGGGTCTATCTCTAGTCAGAACAGGGGAGAAGCCATGAGCTACCAGTACAAGGTACCAGTTCACCCAGTCAGGCTGAGAGGGCATAAGACGTCATTTTCTATATACGAAGTAGACATCAGACAGCAAAGAAAAGCGTAATTTTTAGACAGGAACAAAATATATATGAACATTTAGACAGGAGCAAAGTGTATATCAACTGACAGTGAATAAATTTAAGACCACGTTTGAAAGTTGTTAATCTTAGAGGAGGAAATATCTTGACAACTCCTGTGGCAGCAGCTTGGATATGTTGGCTCTAAGGTGTTTTAAAATGATGCTGATATTTGGGACAGCCCATCAGACCCCCCAAAAAATCTGCGAGGACGACAGAGGGCTCTGGCTCCGTGTCTGGAGATGAGGGGGAAAGTTCTGCTACATGCAGCCAGTCACCCAAACACACACGTGAGAATCAGAGTCTCCTAAAATAGATGCTGTTCCACGTGAATGTCTGTAATCATTGTTCAGCTGCGAGCCTTGCCAGTGAGAGCAGCAGAGATTTTTACTTACAGATGCTAACCTGCCTGCTCCTTCTGTGCAACCACAAATGGAGCAGGGAGAACATCTGAGAGATACCCCGTAGAAAATATAATTATCAAGGTAAAGAAACGTTATTATTGAACTTCAGTGGATTTCTGGAGGTGGCCCAAGCCATAATCATTGGCTGCTGCTGACTTCAGTTCCTATCTTGAATCTAAATTTTAGACGAGCTTTTGGTCCATAGCAGATGAAATATAGGAAGCTGTTCTCTTGCAATTCTGCCATCCAGCCCTATTTACTTTGATATAAAATAGTGGGAAGCCAGTCTGGCTTCTCTATACTTTCTGGTTTCCTTTCGCTAAGTTTGACTGCTAATTCTTCAACAGATTTTAAGTAAAGAACTAAGAGGTAGTTGGGATAGACTCCTCTGTTAGATGCCAAAACTCTCCCTGACTTCGCAGGTGGCAAGATTTTACCCCTGGGGGTTTACATGTGTATGGGCGTTCGAACAATAGCTCTGAATTTCCCACCTATAGCTCACTCATCCTTTTATTGCCCTTATCAGTAACCTCCAACAGACATTCAAATCTTCCCCCAGGCGATCCATTCCCTCTTTATAACGCACCCTGCCTCAGGTGAGCTCTCCCTTTCAGCATCGCCTTTCCGCACAGGAACATACTCACACACACACTCGCGAAATGGTTTAATAAATATTTTCCTCTCTTTCTATTTATCCACAGGCGCGCACTCCCTTCGAGACTTTCAGATTTTTTTTTTTAATCTCCTCTTCCCCTTCTGTCTCTTTGCTATAATAAGAGAGGATTGAATCCTCCTCTACCTTTCTGCCCACCTCTTTATTCCATCTTAATACTAGTTGGCGTCGTACCATAGGAACCCATTTGCTCTCTAGATGAGAGCCTTTCCATTAATTATTGCTGTTTGGCATTATTTGATTTCCCTTGATAAAACAGGGAGAAAAGTGGGTTCATCCCCGCTCCTACCCCTGGGAGAAATTAAGCAAATCTCAGCAAAGCCGAGCAGAAATCAACACCCCCAAAGTCCTTAACGTGGAGTGAAAACCCTCCCAGGCTCCGCTGACTGCACAGACTAAACGTTTCTTCCAGGAACACTGCGGGGTTAATCACGATGTTAATTTCTTTGCAATTCTAGAGCCAAATCGAAAAACGGGGGGAGATCTTTGCGAGAAAGGCTAGAAAAAATCGGTTTGAATTTACCAGCCGGCAGGCGTAAGGCAGCAAATGTCACTTTACTCACCTCCCTGGTGGAAGGTAAGCCGAGGGTCGCAGTTCCCTTCACACCCCTGCCTGCTCTGAACTCCTGTCTGACATTTTACGAACCTGAAAAAACCCCTCACCAACTTTCGGGATCAGGTGGGAAAACCTTGCAGAGGTGAAATTCAGGGCGGGTTAGGAGGAACCACAGGCACGGTTAAGGATCCCATTCACAAAAAATGAAGTCCCTGGCTGGAGGATCATTGATCCCTCTTGGTGGCAAGAATGAGGGAGTGTGTATGTGTGTGTATGTGAGGACATACGTGTGTAAGTGTAATTCCGCAGGGTGCTCCCATTCCTCATGGCTGTTCATTCCGGTCTGTGCTCTCCGACTCCACGTCTACTCCACCCTCCCGCTTGTTCGCTCTTCCCGAGCTGATTTATGGCCACGACAAGACTTTCAATGGGGAAAAATAATACAACACTATTCTTTTCCCAAGAAATCAGAGCAATTTAAGAATTCCAGAAGTCGGTTTCCCTTAAGGTGGCTGGAGCTGAACAAATAGATCAACCATTCCTGAGGAAGGAGAGAGGGAAGGAGAGACTGAAATTTCAACTCATTTCAAGTCAACTAATGTTATTTTGGTGCCCGGCCGTGTTTCTTTGATTTGTTGTTACTGTACCGAAAAGGAAAATTTAGAGCCAATAATAAGTTTAGGGTATGTGCGTGTTTATGCTGAGACAAGCTGGACCTTCTCCAAAAAAAACCTAGCCGGAATAGTATGGATGTAATTATGAATTATACGTATCTGCATTACACATACACACCAAGAGGCGTATAAATAATCCACTTATCTCTTCTGCATATAAGCGTGCATAAACATTTGTGCTAGATACTAACTTTTCAACTCTTTTGATTGAGTTATGTGAGCGATAAGACCTGACAGCACGCAGAGCTCAAGGCAGGCTCGCACAAAGACGGGGGCTGAGAGGCGGGAGCTCCTCCTGGTACCCGCATGTAGGTGATGTGGAACTGCAAAGCACAGGGTGGGTTACACATATAGGGGCCTCGCTATAGGAGATGTGAAACATTTCGGAGGTAACTAACACTTGAGGACCCGGGTTAGTGCAGCTTCACTCTTGTTGTGTGTATGGAACATGGTGCTCCCACCTCATGGGAGCATCAGCCCCTCCCCGAAGCTGGTGTGAGGTTCAAAAGCCGGTGGGGTTGTCTAGCGATGCTAAAACCTGTGTTAAGTGTGCAGCAAGGTGTACATTCCCCTCCTCTCCCCTGGTTCCCTTACAAAGCAACAGTTTGCCTCCAGAGAGCTCCCTCCTTCTGGAAGAACCTGCACCTGATGGAGTTTGGGGTATTTTTTTATTTTTATTTATTTTTTTCCTCCTGACACCAGCCAGGTTTTAGCGTTGCTGCTCCTGTATAGCCTGGAGCTGGAACGCTCCGGTCGTTCCCGGTCCCGGTTGCCCGAGAGCTGCCTGGGAGGATCTTGCCCGGCGCGGGGACCCCTCCTCCAGGCTCTGCCGGCTGCTCTCGCCTTCATTAACCGGTTTGATGATTAGCGAGAAGCACTGGAAAGCAGGAGATGACGTTGGAAAGCAACTCCTGATAGTTAAAGATAATGTGGTCCTGGAGTTATTAGACGTACCTATTTTGCGTGTTGGAAATCTTCCCCCTCGCCCCCCAGGCGATGCTTTAAAGGATTTAATGCTTTATTCTGGAGGGGTTGAGCTATAATCTGGTGGAATCCCCCTAGAGTCTGAGGTGGGTTTTTCCCCCCCCTCCTCTTTTCCTTATTTCTGCAGCTGCTGTCTTCTTGTGGCATGAAGTACATCAGTAGGAGTTGGATGACACAAACCTCTGGAGGCAAGAAACCTGAAACCAGGCAGCCACGAAAAGTGACAATTAGAATTAGAATAATACTTTTTTTTTCCACAGAAAATGTTGCCATTAGTTATCTTTCCACTGCGCAGAGAGGAGTTCCTGTTGCATGATGGTCAGTTAAAAATGCAGATGATTAAATTGCCATCAGGCTGAACGTAGTCATCTCCATAATTTTATAGATGTGGCGATATCTGGGATCATGATGCAAGTGCTCCGTGTGTAGATAAAGTGTGTCAGTAATGTCCCACAAAAAATTAACGTTAATATTAAGAATATATCCACATCTGTGAAGTTTTGGACAATGATTTGACGTATTGAAACAGGAGTGGTTTCTCTGCCCTTAAGAGAAATTTGAGTCCTTTAGTCTCTCTGGATTTGAATACTTTTCCCTGGCTCTTTTTTCCCCACCAGCTAATTCAAAAGTTTTCTCAGTGTGTGTGCTGTGTGTGTGTGTGTGTATGCACTTTTCTCTCCATTCTGGACAACCAGCTGTATGGGTACAAACCAATATAAGTGCATCGCAGCAAATACTTATCTCATCAGCTCAAAATCTGTCCCGTCAACTTCTGTCCCCAAAATAGGGCTTGTGGAGGGAGTCTATACCTGGAGCGTGTTAGGGATATATGGAGCCTGTCCCTAAGGTGGAAAGGATGCTATTAGGTTTCCAAACACGGCCCGAAGGAGCTGGTCTCTCCCAGGGGAACAGTGAGCTCCTGCCGGTGCCCCGGGAATTCTGAGCCAGGCCAGCCCGGGGCCGGCGGTGCCCGGAGGTGTTAATTTCCCTCTCGTTCCCTCCAGGTGAGGCCGTTCATTTAGCTCGGGATTTTGGGTACATCTGTGAAACGGAATTCCCAGCCAAAGCTGTTTCTGAGTACCTGAACAGACAGCACACGGACCCCAGCGACCTCCACTCCAGGAAAAACATGCTGCTTGCTACAAAGTGAGTGTGAATTCAACTACCCCTCTTCTCTCCTTCCCTGGGAAAATGCTCCCCGTCCCTAAACCCTTCCTCTGAGCTCGCTTGGAAAGTAAGGGGAATGTCTAGTCCCTAAATTCCAATGGCCTCGCGGGGAGGAAGGATGCTCATAATACCCCATGGGCCTCTGGATCCCTTTGCAGTGGGATTCCTGCCAACAGACCCTGCCCTTAGAAAGATTGTCCTCTAGCTACTGTACGTCATTTCCAAGTCACCTCCAGTTAAAAAAATCTTCATGGAAAGGGGACTAAAAATCTGCATTTTGCTTCCACAGCATGTCTGTCTGTCCCTCCTTCTGCTTACACACACCTGTCTACCCGTAACCGAATTGCAATGTTTCTCCCATTTGATTTCATTAAAAAAATGAAGAGTAAAAAAGGAAAAAAAACAAAGACTGCCACCATGTACTGCTAATGACTCTGGTTTGCCCTCCTACCCCATCCTCATTCTCTCCCTTGGGAATTCCTCGATGGATGTGCTGTATGTGATGATTTACACTTGGCTGTGCCTCCCAGGCTAGTAACTGGGTGCTTCATGGTTGGCTCGGGTCCTCGGCAGTGAGTGCTGAGTGTTCACACATCTTCGTCTGACCCGAAGAAAAAAAAAAAAAAAAAGAAAAATACCAGCCCAAACAGCTCTCATTTATTTCATGCTCTGGGACGTGGCTTGCCTCCGATGACAGTGTAATTTAAAGAAATATATGGAGGGTTGAAAAATCATTTGCTCAAATTTGTCCAGATGTTTTTTAGACGTGATTGGAATTTGATTGCCCTTTTCCGCAGGGTCAGAAGATATTAATGTCCCAGAACTTTAATTGCTCACAGGCCCTGCTTTGCTCTTTGAAGATGTAAAATGTTGGACTCATTACTGTTTGTTCTCCAAATTCAAAGTTTCCTCTCTTGCACTTTCTTAATGGATAATACACATAGAAGTAGACCTTTATCTTTCCCCACTTTCTGAAACCTTTAACCCACTGGGAATTTCAGAGAATTTCAGAGGATGAGAGCTGAATGTCTTTTTTAGAGGCTTCTTTTTTCTATTAAGAAAAAAATTCTGGCCTTTTAAATTTTTTTCTTCTGCAATCCCTGAGTAGGCATCTGTCTTAAAAAACTGTTCCTTTGGGAACCCTTAAAGAAACTATTCCTTTGGGAACCCCACTAACCCTTAGGCTTTTGACATTGCCTGGGCACTTGTTGACTTGAAGGTCTTTTAGACCAGAGTAATGTAAAAGAAAGTGTGTGTGAATTCATTAGAAAAATCAAATCGGAATTTTCAAAGGTGCAAGCAAATAAACACGAGCCAGATGTCAACTCTGATGTGCTAATTTGGGTCTCCCTTTCCCCCCCTGTAAAAGAAAAAAAAAAAGAAGCTCACTTTTCATGCCATGCGTAAGGCAACGTGGAGTCCCAAAATCCTAGGATTTCTCAGTAAGGCAGCCCTGCCTGAGCAATCTCAGAGGAGGCTCCGTATTGGCCTTTGCCTGCACTGCATCCAGTAGCTCTGAGGGCACGGTTGTGCTTTCCTCTAGCAACAGCAGTGGTGGGAACTCCTCTGACCCAGAGTTAGGCCTCCAGGAGGATGCCCCATGCTTGCCCCATGGCACATCTCCCTTTCAGCCTGGTTGTTTCTAGAGCCACAGGACTCGGTTCCCACAGTTCTTTGGAAGCATCCGTGTGGCTACTGGAGAGATTTTAGCCTCCAGACCTGCAAGTGCAAAAGCCTTTCCCCTGAAGAACCTCATTCTCAGCAGGGAGGTGCTGGCTCACTATGGCTGGTACCCAAGCGCTGTTGGGGAAAGAAGATGGGAAAAGGGTGTCTTGGATTCAGCTTAGGCCTTACCCTGTCCTTTCCTTCAAACTTGATTGTCTCAGAGAATTGTTGAGCGAGCCTAACAAGCGCTTTTCTCTCTCTCTCTTCCCCTCTTTGCCTTTCCCTCTTCCATGCAGGCAACTTTGTAAAGAATTTACAGATCTCTTGGCCCAGGACAGGACGCCCATTGGAAACAGCCGGCCCACCCCTATTTTGGAACCAGGCATTCAGAGCTGCTTGACTCACTTCAGCCTCATCACTCACGGCTTTGGGGCCCCCGCTATCTGTGCTGCCCTCACGGCCCTTCAAAACTACCTGACTGAAGCTCTCAAAGGCATGGACAAGATGTTCTTGAACAACAACACTGCTAACAGGCACACATCTGGCGAAGGACCAGGTAGTAAAACTGGAGACAAGGAAGAGAAACACAGAAAATGAGAGAGAAAGAGAGAGAGAGAGAGGAAAAAAAATTAGAGAGAAAGAAAGGAAAAGAAAAAAGTTAAATAAATAAAAGGAGAAAAGAGAGAATCTTTTAAAACAAAACCGTCTTAATTTTAGCTTTAAAAATACTGGATTGGGCTTTGGAAGAATTCTATTAGGTAGGACAAAAAAATAATA
>WEKX01027239.1:7316-42964 GCA_013390025.1 Pitta sordida | reverse complement strand
GACTTGATGAAGAGCTTAGTGACATGGGCCAGCTGGGGGGTGTGGGGCTGGATGTTCCTGTGGGTCCCTTCTGGCTCAGAGTGGCCTGTTAGCCTGTGAGGGAACTAGGTTTATGTTTACCACTCTGGGGTGTGTGTTTGGTCTCTGTACGGGTGTTAGATGGTGAGTTGGACTAGATGATCCTTGTGGGTCCCTTCCAACTCATAATATTCTCTGTGTGTATTCTGTGTGTAATATTTTTAAAATTAGTTTTAGTGGTTAAAAATAGAAGGATATGCACCCCTCCTTTTATTGTTAGGGGGAGCAAAAAGTTCATACTTCTGTAAAATATTGCTCTGGATCAGGTGGTGAACAAGAAGCTGTAACAAGATATTTCCTTGAGACTATCCATCTATTCAGATCTCATAAAAAAGTTTTATTTGTCATTGAAGAATAGGATGCTAAAATATATTAATACAGTAATGTCCCGTTACTCGCTGGCTGTTGGGTCTAGTCCGCTTCCCGTGAGTCGTGAAATCCGGAAAGATAGTGCACCCACTATGTAGTCGAGTACGCCACGCCTGTAGCCACGCCCCCTCCCCTAATAAGGTTGGAAGGAGGGTGAGTCCTGGGAGCGGGACTTGTTTCAGATGTCTGGCTATGCTCCGCCGAGGTGGGCGAGCTCTGGGGGAGGGGGGGCGATCGCCAAGGATGGGACCGGCGTGGGGCAGGGGAGCAAGCAGCAGTGCGGGAATGACGGGGACGGAACCGAGATCAGGATTGGGGCGAGTNTATCACCCGCAATACTGAAGCTCACAAATAGCGGATCATGAATACGCAGGGGCTCACTGTATTTATTAATACATACACCTCTGGAAATGCTTTTAAATTGTACTATTTGTTTTCTGACATAAAAATTATGCCATTGATATTCACTGGAGGTCATGAGCAAGTGAAATCTTCAAAGCTTCTTTATAAAACTGTATTTCAAAACAGTTTGTGGAGGCTTTGGATTTTAAAAAGATGAATACTTCACTTACATATTATATTTTCATTTTGATGTCTATACTTTTCCCCCTCCATGCGAACATAATTAAAATATGGCTCAAGGGATTTTCTTTAGATGTTCCAAAAATTTCACCTTTAGTCAGAGGCCAAGTGTAACAAATCATGGCTATTTACACCCGGCCTACAGGGTCACCGGTAGAGATCAGTTGTAGGCAAATTACATTTAGTCTCTACTGCTGGAATTAAAGGAACACTTAAAATAAAACCTTCCAGCTCAAAAATGAATGATGAAATTGATTCTACCGTTGTGTGGGGTGGTTCACTATAAAATAGCTTTCAGAACTGCAGTGTCGATATACCAGACACTTAAGACTAACATTTCTGATGCAAGATGTATAATGACTTATATAAATGATGAACTGGCACTTTTGATCATGTTCCTCTAAATGGCATGCACCGATGAGATTAGCATGTATTATTAAAACTGACTGTACACTCCATAGCCAAATACATATTTCTTTTTCCTCTGAGGGAAGGAAAAAAAAATATTAGAAAGAATCATCTCGTGGGCATTCTCATTGGAACCTATGAGTTTTGAGAATAATGGATTCCTTGGTGTAAGAAAAATAAACACTTCAGTTTTACACTCCAGTATAATGCAGTATGGAGGCTACTTGCCTGGAAAATCATGCATACTTCTTCACAGCTCTGGTAACTGATTCAAAACAACAGTTTAAATGTTACAGTAACTTTCCAAGCAATTTCTCTTCTTTACTATCAGTCAGATGTGTAGTCCTGCATAGTGAAATAGTTCCACCAAGAAGAATGGGAGGATCTCCCTTCAATAGCCAATCTGTAAGACATGTCGTCTTCTGAGACACAAAGGATCCTTGTTCAGCTCTCTGCTCCAGATTAATAGTACAAAGAAGGAAGACCTGCTGCCCACAAAACAGCCAAATGCCTTTTGCTATGGGTCATTTTGAAGTTAATAAGAACAATATGATTTTAATGGCTTTGAATGTCATGCTTTAAAGGTTTTATCTCAATGCAGGCTAAATAAAAAAAACCTTAAAGTATCTGGTAATTCTTTAACTAGGGGAGAATAAAAGAAATTTCAATGGCATCCTATAAGTGACTATAGTTCACTGCCACTCACAAACGCAGTAATACCTCGTTAGTTCATGCTCCGAATTTCACGTCCTCACTCCTTTGCAGATTTTCTCCTTATGACCATCTCTAACTTATTTAGTAAGCCTGTAGTTTGTCTTATGAGAAAAATTCCTGCATTGATATGACCAGGAGGTGGAAGCAACACTTCTTACTTTGAGAGTGGGACTTTTTGATTGTTTCTAATAAAAATGACTCTCAGAGGGTATCCATATCATTGTGTCAGTAAGTATAAATCCTGAAGTGACCACTTTTAGTAAAATTTAGCAGTTAAATTTAGAGGTAAGAAGGAAAGAGGAACATTGTTCCTTTCAGCTCAATTTGCAAGTGAGCTGTTTCTAAAGGAGTTTTGAAGACAGAATACTGCCAGTGTTGAGTAAACTAACTTACTGTTCCTTCAAAATAAGAACTAAATGCAGGATTTATAAGTACCAGACTTGCTTTAGGGTGGCTGTTTATTTGGGGATCAATTCTGCAGCTCTAGAATTAATAGAACTTCATTAATTGTACATCATGGGAAGTGAATTAAGCTCTCAAATGTTCTCAGATCCCCACAGAGTAACTCTATTCTTCAGAAAAGTCAGATATCACAGCAGTCAAAACCTCTATTGCAAATCTGACATCCACTTTATTTAAGGAAAAAAAAGTACAAACTTTAGAGCATAGAACTTCATCTGAAGATAAGCATATTATACAGTTCTTAGCGTTATCACTATTCAAGCAGCTCATTTCAGATCATGTATTCACATTAAATAAGTGATTATCTTAAATTCTAAGAGCAAGTGCATTAAAGTGTCATAACAATATATAAATCCCTAACAGTAGTACAACTCCATGGGAATAAGGTATCAGATAAAAAACCCTATGCTAGTTTTAGGACATATAAACTATAACTCCATTACAGAATGCAATATTGCAATACTTTGGCAGGTTCAGAAGAATCGCCGGAAGCACATCTAGGGCAATAAACAAACACAAAAATTGTACCTAGAAGGAATTGTTTTTCTCTGCACCTTCCTGTAGTGTTTGAGAGAATACTTACCTCTAGTGTGTCCTTTGAAGACTTGTACACATCAGTAGCAAACTGGCATTTAAGATAATATACTGTATTTTAGTCTGTTGATTTTGATACGAAGATGGAAGGCCTCTGTGCGGATCTCCTTCAGCACAGCCAGCTGGAGAGCTCAGTCATATAAAATAGAAAAAGATCAATTTGCATGCACATGCAGGAATACTTACACAGTGCAGAAAACCTATGAATGGCCTCTGAGAGTCAATGTGTGCAGTACTGAAAGAAGGCAATATAAGAAACAACAACTCAATTTTACTTAGCTTTCCTTGAAAGAAGTGACTCAGGTTAACACTTTTTTATATATTTAAAATGAAAACAGATTAGGGATCATTAGGCATATAAATGAAACATATGTATTCAGACTTTAATCAGAAACAATTTCAAACACAAAAATGTTGCCACTTTTTAAATTTCTCAACTTCTTTTCTTTCACATAATATAGAAGGTATTTATGAACTTGAAGACTGAACCTTATGTTTTTTTTCATTGTATAAGTTTGATGAATCACGCAAAATTGAATTTGTTGCAAAAAATATAGATTAATTAATCACCCTTAACATTTTTAGCTTGTGATAATACGAATATAACTAACTGTATCTCTCAAAGAATAAAGGTCTTGCTCATAAGAAATCTAAGCATTTTGGTGAAGTATATTGTAAGGAAAAGTAGCACAAAAGTCAAATAGAAAATTAGCTTGGCAATCTCTTCTATTTATGCATTTTAGTGTGGTCTGCATGAAAGGCAACTTGATCTTTATTTTGGAAGTTACTAATGACCTCGTATTTGTCTGCTCTGTTAATTACAGAAATGGCCCTGAGCAGCTTGAATGGCCTGGCTTTTATGTTTCAGCTAGCCTCCGGTGAAAGTATGCATAAACATAAATATAATTTACATTATTTCAAACATTACTCTATATGGAGTTTTTTCAGGTTACATGCAATCACAGTAGCTGATTACAGGATTTATTAAAAGGGAAAAGTAACCTGTTGTCCCATAAAGTGTAATTTAATCAGAAACTCCAAATAGTTTAAGCACGTGCACTTAAAATGTACGTACATGTATATAGATGTGGAAGTATACATAGATACAGGTATATGTATGCATTTATGTGTATACATATGTATTGTCACCCTTCCCAGGTATTTTGTTTGCAATGTAGTGTATTTAATATTACTACAGTATATTTTTTATATATATGCATATATATATAGCATTTGCATACACAAAAAAAATATCGATAGCATAAACAGAACTTAATTTTATAATTACACATTTGTAATCCATGTAACAGTAACACAGTACAGTTAGACCTATAATGTGTGTCTACCTAGGACTCACATGGACACCTTGTTCAGAAAAACAGAGATGGAAATGAATAAGTCAAAATGGGAACTATGAAGGATGTATTCATATTATTAAAAATTAGGACAACTATATAAGAAATGTTGTCTCTGTTCTTTTTTAAATGAGACGTATTTGAACGGTTTGACACTCACCATATTGTGTCTTGTTTGCAATGTAGTTTCACTTAGTTCAAAATAGCTCTGCCACAAGATATTCTATTTTTTGTTTTGCTTTTTTTATAATAAACTAAAAGAGAAAGGCAGAATTTATAACTATAAAGATACTTTCGGCAAATAAAGACATGACAGGGCATCTCTTTATGGAGAGTTATTGAGAAATATCTGTGTCAAGAAACCATGGAAACAAATAGCATGATGTTTTCAAATGAAAATTTTGAAATAACAATCAGATCAGAGGGCAAGGTGTAGTACCCCGTAGACTATCAGAGTTACTATTTTTGTACTAAAGGAAGCAGTACTTTATTTGCCTAGAAAGCGTTTGTTACTCTGCTGTTACTAAATATATGTGTACCCTAAAGGAACGTTCTCTACCTGGAAAACTATAATTCCCATCAAAATTAATGCAGATTTTTCACACACTTAAGGACAGGTGAAAGCTAGCTGGAACCTAAATCAAGTGTGTTGCCTGAGGGCTTTTATTACTTAGAAATGTATTGGAAACTAATATAACTGCAGTTAGAAGCAAAAATAAGTTCTCTCTATATGTGTTGCCAATAATAAGATTGTTGCTGATTAACACATCTGTGAGAACTTACCAGGTGCTGGGACCATTCCCAGAGACGAAATGTTATTTTTGCTGACTCACCTCCATAATCAGACTAGGAAGGTTTTACTAATCTTTCTGGACTGAATCTTATCCTTCTTAGAAAACTCAGACTTGTTCTTTAGCAATTTAAAGGATTTACTTACTGCACAAAGTCCATGGAAACACCTTTCTAAAGGACAGGAGGAGGATTTCAGGAGAAATTTCAACATAGACTCCTAGCTCTAAAGAANAAAATTAAATATAATAACTAAAGATAATCTTTAAAATCTTCTGATAACAATTGAACATCAAAATTAAAGATACTAACATTATTAAAAAGACACAGTAACCAATCTGTGTTAAGAAAAAAATCTATAGGCATTGTAGTTTGCCTTACTACAAGTGTTTTTAGCATAACTGACTACTTTGAGCATCTTAATTATCGAGAAATAAAATAGGATCAAGGACAGGAGGAGGATTTCAGGAGAAATTTCAACATAGACTCCTAGCTCTAAAGAAAGACACTTGCTTTTGGAGAAAATGGAGAAAATCTGGGAAAAGGGAGAATTCTAAATACAATGTTCATCACTGTCTTCCCAAGGAAGCCAAGAAATTTATAGGAAGTGCTGTATTACTGTAAAATAAATTTTATATATGACATGAAATATAAGAGTAGGGGTACATTCTGTTGTACAAGTATAAGTTTGAGAAGGAATATGTAGAGTGAAGAGCATGGAAATAATGAAAATATGATGCATTCAACCAACAAACAAGATATCCACACTTGTGGTTCTGACTAGTGCAATCTGTGAATCGAAGGAAACAGGCTGATATTTCTAAAATGAATGAATATAATTATGAATAGAATGATTAGCTATTCGGGAAGTAGTCTGGTTGAAATAAGATAGGATACTGTGCTTCTGTGTGGGTAGGAAACAAAACTGTATTTTGCCACATCACAGTCCCAAATTGTTGTTCTCAGCTGAAATAGGCTGATACTGTTTGACCTCCTGGCAATACTATCTAGTCACACTGCCAGTAACCTTGTTGTTTTGTCACAACCGTTCAGTCTTCTGTCTGGCAGGTGAACTGATTTTGTAACAGAAATCAGTGTTCAGCATCAAGTTGCTTTTGTAAAATTTTTAAGGGTATTCAGGATAACTCTTATATTCAAATGTAAAAATGTAATGTATATGCAGCTAACACAGGTAGAGAGTGACAGGCTTTTTCCAGTTCCTGAACTATTGATTTGAATTAAGCAGCTGGGGGTGATTAATGTTAACTGAATATTAAGGAAGGTAAGAAAAAAAAATCCTGGAATTTCCACAATGAATTAATTTCTTTATATGATGAACCTGCTTTTCACCTCACCCACACAGAACTTCATAATCTTTAAGTTGAAAGATAGTACATTGTTACTGGGGGGGAAATGTGAAGTGTGTTGACAGCAAAAATGTGTTTATTTTGGCTCTACAAATTCTCTGATGTTCAGAAGCTGAGGGCACGTAGGAGAGTTGCACTGAGCTTGCACAAAGGAACAAACAACTGATCTGTTCAAATGAGCTGGCATAGAGATCTGTTGGCAAATACTGGTGGAATGCCATTCTTCCCTCTGGTGCTAATTTCTTCAGAAGTACTTGACTGGGCCTCTATTTAGAAGTTAAGTTTTAATTAGTTCAAACTTGCTTGGCATTATGACTGTCTCTTGAGAACTGTTTTCTTAAATGTATATATTTTCAAATAATTTTGCAAGTGTTTGTAGTGGGCAAAGTATTTGTTTATTTAGGACAACTTTATAAGTACAGAAATGTAGAATTCTTCTGAAGAAATCTGAGAAATAAAAAAAAAGTCTGTGGTGTTTTTTTAATGTTACAAAAAGAGGTCAGGGGAAAAAAATAAACTTGGAAGTCTCCAAATGTAACTGCAGAGGACAAGATAGAGTTCTCTCAGACTGCCACACCAGAACAAGAGGCCATGGCCTTAAACTGTGCCAGGGGAGGTTTAGACTGGATGTTAGGAAGAGCTTTTTCACAGAGAGAGTGATCCCTCAGTGGAATGGTCTGCCCAGGGAGGTGGTGGAGTCGCCATCCCTGGAGGTGTTTAAGAAAAGACTGGATGAGGAACTCAGTGACACTAAATAATGGGAGGCTCAGATGGACAGAGTGTAGTGTCCATGGCCCCAGGGCTGTGGATTCTATCCCTGTCTGCGCGTTCGCTCGGGAGTTGGACTTGATCCTTGTGAGTCCCTTCCAACTCAGAATATTCTGTAACCCTGCTTTGTTCTCTTTCTAAACACTGCCTCTGTATATTGGAAGGGTTAGCAATAAAAATCATGAAATCATAGAATCACAGAATGATTTGGGCTGAAAGACACCTTAAAGGTCATCTGGTTCCAAGCCCCCTGCCATGGACAATGAAAAAATTTTCAAAGGTCAAATTCAGTATTCAGGCATAACACCCAGATTTGTAGCCCTTGAAGGGACATTGTGTCCATGGGGCTGAGGGTCACTATTATAGTACTCTGAAGGATATTATAGTATTCTGAAGGATATTGTAAAACTGGAGTTTAATGGCTATTGCTCATCTCATGATTTCTCCAGGCTCCTGAGGCTTAACAGCATAAATTACATTTCACACCAGCCAGCCCAAGATGCCAGCATACTGTTTAGATTTAAATATCAGGCTCTGGCTTTAGGAACAGCTAAATACAAACAGGAGTGTATTAGCACTTCTGTATCTGCACCAGGGAAACAATTTCCACAAAATGAAAACACAGCAACTTTGTACATGCTCTTGGAGAAGAAAATTACTCAGACTGTCTGACTCTGCTAATACTACGTGAACTGGTGAAAAAAGAGGGGAAAAAATGATGAATAATAATAATTTTATTTTGCAGTGTTAATACTTCCCAAATACAGGCAATACTGCAGAACTGCACTTTTGTAATAAAGCAATGACAGAACCTTCCAGCATATACCTCATAGAAATATGGAACTGGCAGCTCATAAATGCAAAATAAAGTTTTAGAATTTCAAAACCTGAAGTTTTAAGTAAGATACTGGAGAGAAAGTTTTGTATGAACAAATGTTTCATTACTTCAAATATTTTTTTATATATCACTGACCCTTGTTCTTAAATTTCCAGTGGTTAATTTCTATAGTCAAAGTTACTGAAGGAAGTCATGCACATAATCACTGAAATACCAGGAGTGCTGGAAAGTTCAGTGCCTTTTGAAATGCTTTAAGTGATGATTCCCCTCCATGAATTACCTGAGGAGAGCGTGACTTAGGAGTTGGACTCAGAACAATTTTAACTCTTATGAAATGTGATCAGAAATAATGCTGTTTTGTTTGTTGCTTGTTTTTTTTTTAGCTAAGAGCAATAATTGCTTGACTATTCACTAAATTTGTTAACTCTTCCTTTACTTGTGAAGAAATTTTATTTCCCATTTTTCCTCTGTTGAGAGACTACCCCAGATAATTCCTCGTTCATATATCTTTTATTTGCTTGCTTTTGTCATTCTGTGTTCAAGAAGCCCCTTAAAACAAATTCACATCGCATCCAAATGTCCTTGCGCTTTCTCTCATAGGCCTTGGCCACTCAACTCAGGATTGTGATCCCCTTTAATTAGTAGAGCACTGAAAGTGTAAATGCTTCAAAGATGGACATTGTAACCCTGAGGTGATCACTGTAGCTCTGACTCTAGGTAGAGAAGCACATTCCACACTTCTGAAGTTCAGGCCATTCTTTCTGAACTTGTATCTCCAAGGTAAATACACAAATATGTGAATATTACGTTCCAGAATAGAATTCCTAATTTTGCAACTCTTGCTTCTCAGAATGAAAATTGCATACTGGAATGGGCTGCCCAGGGAGGTGGTGGAGTCACCATCCCTGGATGTGTTTAAGAGAAGACTGGACGAGGAGCTTAGTGACATGGTCTAGCAGGGAGGTGTAGGGCTGGATGGCCCTGGACCCCTTCCGGCTCAGAGTGGCCTGCTAGACTGTGAGGGATCTAGGTGGTGTTACGCTCTGGGATGTGCTCTCGGTCTCTGTACGGGTGTTAGGTGGTGAGTTGGACTAGATGATCCTTGTGGGTCCCTTCCAACTCATAATATTCTGTGATTCTGTGAAAATCTTTGGCCAAAATCTCGACTGCATCATTCTGTGAAGAATCAAAACTAGAATTTAGAACAGTTTCCACTCATATTTTTACAGCAAGAGAGCAATTTCATTATTTTGGAAAATATCATTTTGCCAGCTGTTGTGGGTTGATGTTGGCTGGATGCCAGTTGTCTACCAAGTCACTCTATCACTCCCCTTCCCAGTAGAAAATGACTTGTATGTTGAGATGAGGCTGTTTACTAAAGTAAAAGTTAAAGTTTGCGCATGCACAAGTGAAGAGAAAAATAACAAGATTTATTCTCTACTTCTAATTAGCAAGTGATGTCTGCTTATTTCCCAGGGCACAGGGCTTCAGCACGCATAGAGTTTGCTCAACAGTCAGATATTGTAAAAAAAAAAAAACCACTCCTCCTTCCTCTTCCTTTCCTTAGCTTTTATATATATGTTATGGAATATCCCTTTGTTCAGTTTGGGTCAGCTGATCTCCTTGTGACCTATCCCAGGATCTTGCCCTCAACGGTGGGATAGGAGTGTTGAGAGACACAGCTGGTGCTGTGCCAGCTGTGCTCAGCAGTAGCCAAAATGCTGGTATGTTACCAAACCTTCCTAAAAACCAATGCAAAGCACAGCATTGTGAGGGCTGCGGTGGGGAAACAAACTCTGTCTTAAGCAGCTCCAATATGCCAACTCACCACATAAGAGCTCCTAATGAAGGAATAAACTTCCTCACCCAAAGGGATTTCTGGTGCAAGGATTCAAAAGAGAAAAATGTTCCGAAACATAATAGATCTGAGATTTTACATCCAGTTTTTACATTTTTTTAGATCCAGGTCCAGACACTGGCATATAAAAATTACACTGCATTCAGATGTAGCATCAAAACCCTGCTGGGGAAGATAACCTATAGAAACCAGTCTCAAATTACAAACACTACCTCTTCATTAAATCTATATTTTAATTTTCTTTAACCAGAATGAGAGGAATAGAGTACACACAAAAATAAGTAGCAAATTTCTGTGTGATGGCAACCATCTGCATAGGGTAGGGATTTGGGGCTTTTTTAATGAGGTTTAATAACCAACAGAGTCACGTACACCTCCATCACTAAGTCTATATATTTAAGAAATGTTTGAGGCCAATAGCAGCTGCTGCAGTGATGGCAAAATACACCCATATATATACACACACATATATAAAATTCTGAAAGCCACAATTGCTTCATTAATGTTATTGAAGGCATAAAATAGGTTTTAATTGTATGGCTGATTTCCTACAGCAATTTAATGGGGAAAGTATTTGGCAGAAATCAAAAGCTGTAAAATTCACGTTGCTTGTTCATGAAGTTAGAAGTGAGCTAAATCCTTCAGCTATTACTCAGGCTAAAATCCTATTGAAGTGCATTGAAGTGAACTTCTGTTTCCCCTGAGGACTAAGGTTTGGAGCATTTTTCTAAAAACAAATAGCAATGTTGAACCTTTGGGAAGCTGTCATGATCAGAGAGCCCTGAGGCAAGGACCGAGTCGCTCTAAATTTGAAACATTTTTCTTTTTTTTCTTCTATTTTTGCTTTTTTTTTCCCCTGTCATTTTTTTCAGTGTGACAGATGCAGCAATTTAGGGAAACAGCTCGAGATTGCATGGACATTTATTTTGATTAACAATATAGAAACAGTCAGTTGATTTCCATAGGTGCTTCATTTTTAAATTTTCTGTTGGAAATATCAAACGTCTGTCTGGAGTGAATAACTGATAGCATGGTATCTGTTCCTATTTTAGGCTTCCAGAGCCAGAGGTACTTGAACACCCATGTAGGATTCTAGGTGCTCATGGAGACTTGGAAGCTGGAAAGACCTAAGCCATATAAGATCAATTGTTCCTGGCACTTAAAAGGCTAGTAAAAACAGGTTATAATGTTTACATGACTTTTTATGGGTCAGAGTTTATTATAGCTCCTTTCTGTGGCCTACAGCAGTGGAGCATTTTACAAGGCTTTTGCTGTGCTTGACAGATATGTTTCAGTGAGTTTGCCAAGGCAGGCTATTACAACTGAGCCCCTAACATTTACAGATTTCAAAAATTCTCTTTGCAGTGAAAGATACTTGGAAATTGGACAAGATGAAGCCAAATTGGATTGGACACAATTCATGACAATAAATAAACTCTGTGACTACTAATCATAAGAATGTTTATACATGTCAAAAGACATTATATGCTGCACTCAAAATGCTGTATTGAAGCACATTGTGAGGGCTACCGAGTTAAGCTATCAAAAATTAGGGAGTGCCAGAATTAAACTTGCTTGTTTAATTCCTTCCCTTCTCTTAAAAATAAATAAAAAAAAAATCTTGCATCATGCCTGGCACAAGATTGTCTTTCTGACTTCTGTGAGTGTTCTCCAGCAGTTTATGGTCTTTTCTTGATTCAGTTATTAACCTGTGTCTCATTTGTTTTGCACAATACTGAAGCTATTCTCAATACTGATTTATTGATTATCCCAAAGAGTTTTCTACGGTATTTATAATGGAATTATCTGAATACATTGCAGTAGCCCACAAATTGTCATGGTTCAGACAGATTTTCATGGTGTAAAACAAAGAAAAAAGTATTGTGATGAGGGTAACAAACTTAACCTTTTAAGAACAAGTACTTGAAATAGCTATTTTATTAGTATCATGGTAATGCTTAGTGGCAGTTTAATAACGGACCCTCAATATCTCAGTAGTCCAAGGTCCTTTGACTACTTTCTGGTAGGAATCCAGGATAAGTCTGTGAGAAAGAGGAAAGGAAAGAATTTGTTTTAAGGGAAAGAAGCATTTCTTTGACCCTTTTTTTGTGTAACTAACATCACATCTTTCTACTTAAATATTTGTTAGATGTGATAAAAGTGTAACAAACATCTAGGTAGAATGCTAGTGAGACCTAGAACCAAAACTCAAAGTGATAAGCCTGACATATAAGGCTCCATGTCTGTCTGTCTTGCTTATAATGAGTTTTTTTAGCTCTCCTTCCTAGATGGAATGTTTGTCCAAAATGGAATTATTTCTTCTAGACTGTGATACCTCTAGTTGTACCATTGAAACTGGAGATTAAGAAAGTGAAATGTATGTGCAGTTCGTAATTCAGTCTCTGGTTATAAACTGCTTAATATTATTTGGCCAATGGAAAAGTAAAGGATTATTTTTTCCTGTGGGATAACTCAATAACAGATGGGAAACCTTAACAGTTACAATTAGATGAAACAAATTCTAATTTGCAACAATCCTTTTTATTCCAATTTATTAAAGAAAGTCAGTAGTTTTTCAGTAAGCATTTATTTCTAGGAACTTTCAAATAAAAATGAGCACCATCATTTGAAAATATTATTGACAAAAGAATCACCAGACAAAATAAACTTATAGCTTACTTAAACCCCAAAGTTTTATGCTAAAATACAGTGATTTCCCACCATCAATTTTAACAATTCCTACTTTGTGAAATTTCTAGTGTAGTTATGGAAATTCTGACAACACATACTGTTTGTAGCCAGAAAGCTGACTTTCATTAAAACAAACAGCCACACCATACCGTACAGTAGCATTTTATTGAGTTTGAAGTATCTGGCTTGTTAACTCTATTTAAGTAGTGAGATAGACTAAGTGCTATCTCACTTCAGTCTGATCACAGGACTGTTTGAAATGAAAATAAAACCTGCTTTGTTTACAGACTTCTTTTAACTACTATGGATCAAGAATTGTTTGTTCTTTCTGACAGCTTTTACGGGCCTTTGTTACATTTTATTCTCACTGTGATAGATGCTAGTAATTTTCTACTGGGTTTTTCTAAGTCTTTTTTCTACCAGCCACACCACAGGGAGCTTATCAGAAAAGACTGATCTTTCCTAATCTACTACCCCATATGATGTGCCCTTTGGAGAAGGTATGCTTTCATATCACAGGGTTCAATATCATATACTGTTTAATAAACAGTTTCTTTTTGGTTTGTGGCTTTTCTTTCTTTCTTTGTTTCTTTTTCTTTTCTCCCCCCTTTTCTTTTATTTTTTCTATTTCGAAGAAAAATAAATTTTCTTTGCATGTTGCATGTGTTTAGACAGTTACATTTTCGTTCACTGATGATGCAGGAAAAGAAATATCACCTCAAAGAGTAATTTTAACTAGCCAAAGAATCTTGCTTACTGTGACAATTTCTCCGACATGATGTCATATTTTAACATTTCTGTGTGGAATAACGAAAATACAAACCATATTGACATTAATTAGGTTCTATTTCTTAATTGTAAGCATTTTTAAAATTCTTGAGTGACATTTCAGATCAAGTTTATACTGAAATAACTACTTAGGAGAACATATCAGTAAACTTAATATTTAAATAAGGGTACAGTACAAACAAAGGTGATAAATTTATTATGTCTTAGTGTTTATTTTAAAATACTAGGGTTTTTTCTCTGTTATGCAAAAGAGAGAAATAAGCCAAACAGTGGTTGTTAGGCTAAACCTCATAACGGCTAATCACACAGTGATTTTTTTGCTGTAAAAATTACAGTTCCTTGAAGGTGTGTGAATAGCTGTCCATTTTTCATCTTCAAGGACAATGTAAGAGATTTAGTAAGAATTTTGAGATTAATCAATAATATAATAAGTCAAGTGTTATACATTTGAATAAAAATAACTTTCTTTACACAATCTGTACTTTAAAAAAACTTCTTATGACTTTTATTAGTTTCTATTAAAATAATTAATAGATATACAAATATTAATAGAAACATGCAAACATGTGACTAATAATAAACATTTTCCAAAGGCAAGATTTGAACTTTTAAATTATACATAAGTCTCTAGTTGCATCATGAATGTAATGTTAATTTTCTTCTGACACAGAGAATATCACATCAGATTTAGTTATAAAAAAATAATATTTGGATGCATGCCAGACTCTAAGTAGATGGAGTTTGTTGCTAACCGCATGCTATGAGTATACCATGTATGGACTCTCAAGAGCTAGAGAAATGTATTTACAGTGAATATACAGCATTTAGTACATTGTGTGAACTGCATAATATATATATTAATATGCTAATAGAAGAAAATTGCCTACTAATTATATATGTAGTTATTATAGCATAATTAGTACGGTTTAAATTGTATCTCTAGACACAGGGCTGGACGAAGGGTTCATGGAGAACCAAAATTTTTAGAATAAAAAAATAATAAAGCTTTTTGACACATCTTGTGAATTTTTGAAGAAATTTTACATGGTCTTATGTAATCAGTTGATCAGAATATTTTTATACTACAATGAATAACAGAAAAAATCAAAATAAAGGAAAAAACTCTCCTGATTTTGTGGCAATTTTGTAGCTTTGTCTCCTTTTTCTGAAAATTTGTCTGTATGTAGCTGCACCCTGGGATGAAAAATCTTCCTGCATTTGAGAATAAACTGAGTCAAGTTCAGCAATAGAATTTTAGTTGCAGGAATTACCTGTTGCAACTCATTCAGTCTGCAGCAACTAGATAATTTCATATCTCACATTTTAAATAGATAATATTTCTACTGGGGCAAGATATTGTGAACTTGTAGGCTGGGACCAGACGGAAGTTCTGAACATTGTTCTTTTCTGAGGTCTTTGGAAGTCTTCAGGCCTGGAGGTGGATTGAAACAGGTCGGAAACCAATGAGCATTTTTGAATGTATTCTTTGATAAATAGTGTTACCTTTGATAAGTTGCAGATTACCGTGCAATCCTTAAAATACAGTCATACTTCAGTAATTCGGGCTGTCATATTCACAGCTCTGGTGATCTGCGGAAATTTTTTCTGCGGTCCTTACTCAGTGATTTGCGGAGCAATGCATAGCTCCATGGGACAGCATGGTGCCATGGTGGTTGACCCCGGCTCCTCCTGCCTGCTCACCCCTGTCAGGAGTGTGGAAGCCTTAAACTGTAACACATGGACCCACATGGGTCCCTGTTCCAGCCTTTGGCCGCAGCAGCCAACCTGGACTTGCCAGCACATATGTGTATATGTGCACATGCACATGTGCGTAACCTCCAGCAAAGGACTCCTGCCTGTTCTAGTCACTGCATTTAAAGGGAAAACAATCCTACTCCTACTGTCCCTGTGCCTTAAGAGGCCCCTGGATGTTGTAGTGTTGCAAACTTGCCATATTTTGCCATATTAATGTCCAGTCCAAATTCACAGACTTAATGTTTCGCAGCAGCCTCACAAGACCCAAACCCCTGAATCTGGAGGTATGACTGTACTTACTTACTAGCTACCCAGCAATAAGATATCAAGGTTTTAGTGGCGTTCCTTTGGTACCTTAACACCAGTTTAGTTCATGCTTAATTCCACTATCATGTGTTAGACTGCAGCTAGTACTCAGCGGTCAAGAAATATCCTTTGACCTATGTCATTAAGTAGTTGAATGGGTACTAAACTCAGAGGACACTTTACGGCCTGAGGGTCACTCAGTAACACATTAGATAACCCAGGAGCTCATGCTCCTTGATTACATTTCAAAAATATTTATGGACATCTTTCTTCTCTTTCTTGAAGTGCTTTATTCTCCATGAGTCCTTCTGACTGACTGCTTATGGTGAACACAAAATAACATTCCTATGAGAAAGAGTGTAATGTTATTAATTTAACAGTGTTTCTGGTAATTCTTCATATACATATGTATATGCACTCACAAACACACATATATATGCATATCTATCTATCTATATATATGTGTGTATATATGAATGACATATTGTGTAAGTAAATAATGAAACTCGGTTATGTAAAATAAGATTTAGAATCCATCTGACTGATTTTCCTAGGCAGAAACCCTGTGCAGGTTGTGTAACTGTAGGAAAAGTGTAATTTCTTATCAGTTGTTTTTCCCTACTCTCCTTTATATTGCAATATACGTGCTCAGTTCTATTGAATTTTCAGTATGGGGGTTTCTAACCTATGAACACATCTATTCAAGTGCTGTTTCAGCAATGAAGCTGAAGAAAAAACAAAACACAAAAATGAAACAAACAGAAAAAAGGAGTTAGATGATTTTGGGGAAAAAAAAAAAACCCAAATCCTATTTATAGTTCAGCGTGAACTTCTTCTCACCTGCATGCAATTCAGAATCCTCCTTAATTTTAGAACAAAAGTCAGTAGGATTCTTCCTTCAGAGAAAGGTTGAGCTATAATTGTCATATTGGACATAAGGATTGATTCTAGGATTAGCAACATTAGAGCAACTTTTTCCTGAAAACCCTATGCAACAGCAGAGTGAATTCCTGGGAAATTAATGTACTTCTAGATGACACTGAAAATTTAAATTTCATGTCCACTGAGTCTGGTGAATTTAAGGAGGGTCATATATGCCAGCTGACATATTCGATATTGTTGGCTTCAATCAAGGCATAATATGTGTAGTTAAGGATTCTGTATGCAGTAATAAATGGATTTCTCCATAATTAAATGACACAGTGATAGCACGTATTTGTCAAGAGCAAAGCTATTTAGAGAAAACAATACAAGATGTATTTAAAAGAGGAAAATGGTTCAAGGGGGAGAAATGTTTGAACTTGGGCTGACAAGCTATAAAAAATAAAAAAATTTTAGTCTGATAAAAACTCAATGAATTTTCTTTGTCGTTGTAGTGTTATGGATATCTAAGCAAAATTCACCCTCCTCATATATTTATATATAAAACATATATTAATATATATATAAATATACATATGTCATATGCTGGCATTGTAATATGAGTGTGATGAATTTATTTCTGTATTTCATATTGCTGTGTGTGGGTGGTGTTTTATGCGGACCCCCCCCGGTATTCTGTTGTAGTGGAGGATTCCAGTACGTTGGTGACATGGTGATGATGGCACAGTGGGGAGGGTTTTCGAGGTAGCAGTGGCAGCGACTTGTGCAGCTCTTCGTTTTTTTCGGCTTTGCCTGGAGAATCAGAGGAACTGTACTCTTTGCATAGAAATATCTGAACCGTAAAAAATCTCAGCCATCTGCTTGGAAGGCTTCACATTTAGATGGGAGCTTGTTTGCTGTTTCTCCTTTCCCCCCCTCCGATCTCGGGGGGAAGGGGCCGAGCGAGTCTCCATTGTTGTACCTTCGGATGGTTGACAACCTTCCAGGTTTACTCTTTGTTGTTCCTCAGCTCTCTGAAGCATGTTTTTGAATCATAATTTTGTGTTTTAGTTAATAAATAGTTTTTTCCTTTTTTCTTAACTTCCCTTTGAGGAAAGAAATTATTTCATTGAAATTGGTTGGGAAGGGGAGGGATAATGCCAGAATCTCATTCTAAATTGAGACTATATTTATATGTATATACACACACATAGAGTAATCCCTTGCTACTTAGTGGTTCATCATTTGTGTCTTCAATACATCCCAGTTTCTCCTCCCCCCGTGCCTTTACCGTCTTTTCCATCTTTACTGCTACTTTGCAGATTTCACTTATCGCGGCATCTTTCTGGAATCAATGCCTTGTGATATTCAAGAGATTGCTGTACATATATATACTGTATATATATATATGCACACTCACATACACACATGTAACTATATGTGCATTAGTCACTCACTAGAACGTGAAGCCTGTCTGATGATATCTCACTGGAAGCAATTTTCTCGACTCTGAAGACCGGGAAAGAGGACATCACTACCAGGGATGGTGTGTACCATCGCCACTGTGACAGGCTGGGCACATTTCCTGCCACAGCAGTGCCATGCACATAGTGGCAGCAGGTATCTGCTCGGATTCTTGCATGGCTGGCAGTAATAAGTGGGCATGTTACGGAAGTTGCCATTGCACAGTGATGTAAGCTGCCATCTCTTTTGGTGTACAGTAGATCCCCGCTGCATTGCAACCTCTCTATTACAACCCCACGGATTTGTGAGGAAAATTTCTTGCAACTCGGTTTCAGGGATTTGCGAGGTTTCCTGGTCGATGCATGTGCAGTGCCTCTGCTCACTGAGGGGCGGTGCTGGCTCTCCCTGTAGGTGGGACAGGGCTGGCCCCCCGGGGAGGGCATGTGGGGAGGGTGTCCAGTTTCTCCAGCTCGCAATGGCGTTTAGAGCCCTGTGGCTCTGTGCCCCAGTCCCTGACCCAGTCCTGTGTGTCTCCTGTGTGGTCTGCTGGGACCCAGCACAGCACCATCACAAGACATGCTGTTCTTTGTTACTCAAAGCCCAGTCAAAGCCCGGGCAACACTGTGTCCACCAGGAGCAGCAGATGTTAAGGGGAAAGAAACTCCGAAACTGACGCCCACCCCCCCATCCCACCCCTGCCATAAGCGGCAGGGTGTGTCACAGTGTTGCAAAGTTAAGGTTTTCCAGGCTCCAAGAATGCTGACCAGAGCTCGGGGATACCCCTTCCCTGCTGTGGAGGTAGGGTGAGCACACGCAGTGGCAGCAGCCAGGCCAGCGTGGGGCTGGCGGGACGCCACAGGCATGAGCACAGGCAGGGAGGGGGCTGGGAGGAGGAGCAGCAGCCTGGGGGTTGGGCTGCAAGTACACATGGTCACAGCAGCCACTCAGAAATGGTTCCCTTTGCTCCCCTGTGCTGAGAGAGACCATGGGAAGGAGCGGAAAAGTGTCTGCAGTGCTTCGGAGTGCTGGGGGCTGGTGCAATGGGCATGGCCTGCATGCATATTTATGACCTGCATGTCTTTGCGAGTTTGACACTCTGCAAGGGCCCCGGCACTACCCGTTCCTAGCAAATGCAGGGGTACAACTGTAAATGGAAACGAGGACAGAAGTCTTAACCTGCTGCTTTTGATTGGCCACTGGGGAAGACTGGGCATGCTGATTTAAATACTTTGGGAGGAAGCAATCACTCTCTTCCCTTCAGATCGTTCCAGAGAGAGAGAGAGAGCTGTTGTCCTGGTTCCAGCTGCTCCATGGAACACTTCACCTTTCCCGGTATTTTGGCTGATGCCTGTTCCCACTACAAAAGACTGTATCTTTACCCTGTTCCCAGTGACAAGCAATGAACTCTGGACTCTGCCTTGCTGTATGAATGCTTTGTTACAGTTTTGATCCTTCTTTTGGGTTTGGGGTGTTTGCGGCTGGTGTGGGTCTGGGTCCCAGCATGTTGGGGTTTTTTTGGGCCTTGGGGGGACTTGGTTTATACCACATGCATACATTTTCATGTATATTTCCTTTTTAATAAATCTTGTTGCATATCTAATGATCTCTTGTCCAAGGAGTGATAAATAACTGTCTCAAACCGAGACAGAACTATACTTTTCTTAGAAAGGAAAATATGGATGAAATTTGTCCCAGTAGCATCATAAATGGCTATTCACACACAGAATCACAGAATACTATGAGCTGGAAGGGACCCACAAGGATCATCTAGTCCAACTCAACATCTAACTCCCGTACAGAGACCGAACGCACACCGCAGAGTAGTAAACATAAACCTGGATCGCTCACAGGCTCACAGTCCACTCCGAGCCATTAGAGACCCACAGGACCATCCAGCTCTTTTCAGTACTCATTTAAGCTGTAAACCACACAAAGGTTACAAACCAGCACTGACTCTACTAGTCAAATGTTTGTATTTTTAATGCCTACTTTATGTAGCAAAAAAAAGATTTGTAAAAATGATGCAAGCGGGGGGAAGAAAAATAGAAGGAACAAAAGTTGAGTAGTTATACAATATCCACCTGAAGCTGAAATCTGTAATCCCCATCCAAATTTGAATATGTCATGTTTCTTGAATAGTTTGAATCCAATTTTGGTAGAATAAAAACAAAAAAAATCAATAAGCTTTCATGATTCTGTAAAGAGAGAAAAAATAAAATTTATCTGATAAGAAGTCTACTGAAAAAAAGTAAATAAACAGCTAAAACATATACAAAATATACTTCTTGCCCATGTACCCTGCATTTTATGAATCTCAGAATTTCAGTGTTGAATGATAAATAGTACTGGATTTAGTACCAGCAGGTACATTTTATGGCTGTGGTATCATGTGGGATTTTACTTTGTTTAGGTAAATAATTTGATTTTGAAAAGTAGGAAAGTTGAATGATCTCATCTTATTTCCAGGCTATTTAATCATAGAGTGCAACTTCCTTGAACAGTGTGTGAAACTGCTACAGAAATATTTTAAAGCATTTACATAGTTACAGCATTACCTCATGGGGCTGACAAATTGCACATAAATGCTTTCTTGGGGCATGAGACAAAGTTAGTCTTGCTGTAGACAAACATTTGCTTTCATGTTCTTTACACATACTTGCCTGCTCACAGGCTCACAGTCCACTCCTGGTTGAACTTAGTGAGATTATATGAGCCTGAACTTAGTGAGATTATATGAGCCTTCTCTGGAATTAGATTTATGAACATTTTATGGAATAGCTCAAAAATTAGAAAGTTTTACACGAAATTCATATTAATAGTCATTTTTTGACTATCAGGCAAATGAAAATGAGAATTAAAGAATAAAAAGCAATTTGTGGAAAGTAATACAAGTTGCATACTGGAGATGAATAATGACTAGTCACTGGCTTTCTTCGATAACCAAAGAACTCGAGTTCTTTTATAATCTAGTGGCTTAAAGACATCTTCGCTCTCCAGAAATTTTGAGAAAGACACTTTTCCTCTAAGAAATCCTATCATACCTTCTTAAATCTTTCCTCCACAGAGAAACCAGCATCTTCTCTACACTATGAATTTGCTGTCTCTTCTCAAAAGCAATTTTGTCGTCTATCTCCCTTTAATAAAACTATTATCAACTGTTTGAAAAACCTTGTAAAATTTTCCCTTCAAATGTGTATTTTAAAGGCAAAATCAAATTTCCCTTCACTGGAGGTATTTGCAAGCATATTTCATGACTCAAAACACTAACTTATTGCATAATATGAAAACAATGCAATATACCATTGCTGCCATTTCACTGTTTTTCACTCTTTGAAAGGAGCTGAAAGTGAAGTTTAATGTATTTTACCAGGAAATTCAATCAGGCATTCCATGAGCTTTGTTATTCTGTGTCCATACTACTTTTTCATTGCCTTTGCAGATCTAATCCAAGCAATATATGCATGACTAACAGGTAAAATAAGGAAATGGATATATGGACAAACATGATGAAGAACCATCTTTATTTAGGTTTTGATTCCATTTTTTTTAGCATATTTCAATGAGGCAAAAATATAGACATTATGGCCTCTCTGGAATAAGATGTATTACAGAATCACAGAATCACATAATATCTCAGAATATTCTGAGTTGGAAGGGACTCACAAGGATCATTGAGTCCAACTTCCATGTTAATGCCTATACAGGGATCAAACCCACAACCCTCTTCATTTATTCTTTGTCCAGTATATGAAGGCTTTTCCTATTCAAGAAATGTTGTAGTAAACTCAAGTAAGTGGAANTCATTGAGTCCAACTTCCATGTTAATGCTTATACAGGGATCAAAAACAGTATGTTTTATGCCCTTATTTTTTCTCTCTGATTCTCAAAGTTTTATAAAAATAGTGTTATGTTTCTTTCTCACACAAATTATGAAGATTGTTCCTGTTTCACATCTAGAAGTTATCTCAAAAAAATTGCTAGGTACCAAAAATATGTGAATGAGGGAAGAAATTAATCCTAAAGGATAAAGCTTTTCTTTATTCAGCTTGCCTGTATATCAATGTCTCTTAGTGCTTGGTTAGTTCCTTAAAAGAACTTCATGGTTCTCCCAATATAAGAAGTCCCATGTATTCTGGAATCCAGTTAAGGTTGCCCAACACTGAAATATCCTTTTCCTCATTAATTATTATTTTATTTGTTATCGTTGTCTTTATTATTTTTATTTTATTATTCCTTGAATTAAATAAAAAAATGAAAATATCACCGCATTATACTTCTAACAGCGTCATAGTTTTTGCTAGTGTTAAAATCACGAGTACTTCCAAAACTGAATGATGCCTTCTTCTAGCACTCAGTTGAAATTGAAAGGAAGAAATTTCAATGGACTTGGCCATGCTTTCTGTATATTGGCACAGGATATGGTGCCAGTATGTGTTGCAGTTTAACCCCAGCTGGCAGCTAAGCCCCACACAACAATTTGCTCAGTCCTCTAGAGTAGAATGAAGGAGAAAATAAGAAACTAAAATTGAGAAAACTTCTGGGTGAAGATAAAGACAGCTCTATAGGTGAAGCAGAAGCTGAACACATAAGCAAAGGAAAATGAGGAATTTATTCACCACTTCTCATGAGCAGGTAGGTTTTCAGCCATACCCAGGAAAGCCAGGCTCCGTGACACGTAACAATGACCTGAGAAGAAAATTACTGAAAACAGTCCCTCCTTCCTTCTTCTTCCCAATAGTTTTCATATGCCAAGCATGGCACCGTATGGTAGGGAATGGGAAACCAACTCTGGTTGGTTGGAGTTGCCTGTCCTAGCTGTGTCTCCTCACAGCTCCTTGTGCATCTCCAGCCTGATTACTAGTGGAGTGGGGAAAGTGGCAGAAAAGGCCTTAACTCTGTACAAGCACTGCTCAACAACAGCTAAAACTTCCTTGAGTTGTCAACAGTATCCAGCATAAATCCGAAATTCTGGCCCATACAAGATACTGTAAAGAAAATGAACCCTATGTCAGTCAAAACCAGGACAACATAGAGCTAGAATCTTTATAGTGGGGAAAGATTCTCTAGATAAAAATACTGTTTTGAAAAGATATTTGGTTTTTGATTGGTTTTTTGTTTGTTTTGTTTTAATTAAGTTTTGAGATTTTTTTATTTTAGAGAAAAGAGGGATGTCATTCTTTTCTAAAAGTAAAATGAGGGGCTGAGTATTTTTAAGTATTCGTAAGTATTTATAATTCAAGAGTTAAGACTAGTTTAATATAGATATATTGCTGGCTTTATCTTCTACTTCTAATGTCAACACTTTTTTTGTCATGTGTAGATCCACTTATACAGTAAACCCTCATTACATTGTAGTTCTATTCTCAGAGGTTCACTTCTTTGCAGCACCTGGTCTCACTTGTGAGTGGGGGAGGGTGACAGGGCTGTGACCAGTGGCTGTATCTGCTCTCCCCTTCCTCTCCCATCAGAGGTCGCTTCTGCCACTGCCAACAGCTAAATGGGGGAAGCACAGGCCTTCCTCACTGCCTCTTTATGTGCAGCGAGGGCATCACAGTGCCCTCGGGTGTCCACAGTCCAGTGATACTTGAGTGTCGACTGAACCACAATTTTTTTTCATTAATTCTTTTGTCTATATATTTATTTATTATTCCCTCTCTCAATATATATCTAGAAAATTGATTTTATAAATAGGGCAAATTACTCTAAACAGATGACTATTTGCATTATATGATGTTATTTAGAACTGGATAAGCCCTACAGATGTCTGTAATAAGAATCTAAAGAACAGTTCAAACAATTTGGCAACAAACCAAAGATTCTGTGACTCCTAGGCTCTTGCCTTCTCAGTTTCATACTACAATAAACCCTCATTACTTCATAGTTCTATTATTGTGGATTCACTTCTTTGTGGGTTTTTTTCTCTGTGAAGAGGGCCCTATGTTTTGCGGTGCATTCGTGACTGCACATGTGCTGACAGTCATGAATATGCAAAGACAGTCATGAATATACAAATTAGCCCTGCTAGTCACACCACTCCCCTCAGCCCCAGCGTGTTCTGGCAGTGTGTCAGCTCCACCCAGCTCATTGCAACACAAAGGGATGGGAGGCTTCCGGCACCTGCAGGGAGGGTGCACCAAGGGAAAAATCAACTTCCTTTAGCCGCTCTGCTGTGTGCACTGACACTGGGACAAGCCTGCCAGCCTGAGTCATCACAGCACTGGGGGACCTGCCCACCTGACTTCCTGGCACTGAGGATGTTGGCTCTGCCTTGCTGTGTCCCAGCTTGTGTGTCAGTGACCCCCCTCAGCCCTGGCATGCTTCAGTGGTGTGTCAGCTCCTCCCCACTCACTGCAATGCAAAGGGACAGGAGGCTTCTGGTGCCTGCAGGTACATCGTACCGGGAAAATACTCACTTTCCTTTGCTGCTTGGCCATGGGCACTAGTGCTGGAGGCGGGTGGTGTGATGGGTGGGGCTAATTTGCATATTTATGGGCTGCCTATTATCACAGAGTGATGGTTTTGTGGGAGCCATGGAGATCCACGGCTCCATGATCATCGAGGGTTGGCTGTACCTCTGTGAACAACTCTGTCTCTTCTCTTCAACATTTTAGATGATCACTGCTTCCAAAGTTTGTCATCATGTATTTTTTGTGGGTGCAGATGTGGTAGTTTTAAACAATTTAAACACACTATATTTCAGCACATAATTTGCCCAAAAGAGAAGTACTTTTCCCAACTTACTGATGATGAATGAATATGCAGAGAACTCAAGTGATTTGTCCTAGAGAGGGTTCATTGATTTGAGATTAACTCTCATTTTGGGGGTTTATCTGGCCCTGTTTTCATAGGAGTTTGTTATGGACATTCTCTGAATACTGAAATGAGACAGCAAGAAGAATGAATAGCCTAGTGGTCCTAGATGGAAAAGACACAGTGACCTAGACAAATATGCTAAGATAAGATTTAAGATCGTGTTTTATGAGACTGTGGGATGCGGCAGGATGGTTCCATGCTGAATTCCTGGATGAGGTAGCAGAGTATGTCCATATACATAGACTGGGAGTATTACTTTAGAAATATAAATGGTTAAGGATGGAAACGCTAAAATAAGGAAATGAAAGGAAAACTGATATGCTGAAACAGTAAATGTAGAATGGAAAATGACTCAGTTTAATTCTAAGGGGAAAACACCAAGTATAGCCCTTACCTTTGAAGGACATCCTAGACTGACATATAAGCCTCAGTATAGTGATAGATCATGGAAAGAAAAGTTTAGGAGGACTTTGTATATGAAAAGTTTACATTGAAAAAATCAGATACACCAAAAATTTATTGTAAAGTATCTTGAACTCAGAAATTAATTAAATATTTCACCATTACTCACAAACAAAACTTTTATTTGTTCTTTCCTTAGGAAGATTAGGACGAGTTTACACCTTCAGCTTCAAATGCTTCCAGTTTAGCAAATGTCTCTCAGGAGTGTCTAGATTGCTTTGGTTTAGTAACAATGGCTCTCAGCAGACTGGTGAGTTAATTGAGCAGTTATTGTGACAGTTGGTGGAAACAGGAGTGCAGAAAGCCTCTAGGACACGGATCAAGACTGTGTGGGAGTTCTTGCTCAACTCAAGGTTGATGGTAGCATCCCAGGGAGAAGATGGAGATACAAATTGACTTCCAAAAAGAGGGCATAGAAATCCAGGTGTCAAACTCTTAGGCTTCCCTGACACTCTTGCCAGTGGTAAGGGGCAATGGCAGTCTCAGCTCCGCTTGAGTGGCTGTGCCCCTGGTTGAAGGGGTTTAGAAGGAGACAAGTAGGCATCCTGCCCTGTGAGATGAAGAGCAGATCAATAGGGTCCTCATAGAGATTCTTCAGAAGTCTCCTTCCAGCTATTACATAGCAGGAGATATATAGAGAAAATACAGTAGTTCCCCTATTACTTGTATGTTGTTGGGTCTGGCTCTCTTCATGTGAGTTCTGAAATCCACAAGGAGAGTAAACCCACTAAATATTCAAGTATGCCATGCCTGTAGCTACACTCCCTCCCCTAATAAGGTCTGGAGGACCATTCTGAGAGCACGGCTCCCTCTGTAATGCCTCATTAAAGTGGAGGAAATGCCTTTTGCTAATTCCCAGCTGCAGGAAGAGAACTACTTTTATGAGCACACAGAGCCCACCCACAGATCTGAGCAGGCACGGAGCCTCCTACCACTGTCCTTTCCCTGACGTGTCTGTGCTGGGTTTTATCGGGGTTTCTGGTTGCTGGTCGGTGTCACTTGTCTTCAAACATAGCAGACGCAGCACACCTCTCCAGAGTAGGACTCTAAGGGAAGCTTGGGGAATGAGTTCAGTGTTGGCCGGAGCAGCACCATGGGTACCCTGGTGCTGTGTGAGGGGAGTGACATCACAACAGTCCCTACTGTTCAAAGCGGCTGCTTTGTTTGGGGTTTCTTTTTCTGGGAATGTAACAGCACCGAGCAAAGCTTTTACCTTTCTGGCAAGAGTGGGTGCGATCAAGCAGCACTGATCCCACTGCCCCATCCTGGGCAGGCAGCAGTCAGGGTCTGCCTCCCACCGAGGCTGTCTGCAGGAGCACGGGTCAGCAGCAGCTCTGCAGGGTGAAAGAGCTGGTGTCTCTGTGATCTGCTTTTGCAGCTGCTCCTGAGATGCACAGGGTGGGGGCAGACAGGAGCTGGCGCAGCACCAGGCGACAGACGTGTCCTATGCTGGGAGGCCCCACAGCCCTGCTTGTCCCTGCACCTGCTGCCCAGCCTGCAGCTCTCCCCTTCCCTCTCCAACCTTCCCTCCACACCTCCTCTACCCCACACATCCTACAAGGGAATGTCAGTCTGACCTCAGTCCCATCCAAAGTCATGAAACGGATGGTCTTGTGTGCTATTACGCAGCAACTACAAAGTGACCACNGTGTGCCCAGGTGGCTAAGAAGGCCAATGGCACCCTGGCCTGTATCAAGAACAGTGTGGTCAGTCGGACTAGGGAAGTTGTCCTTCCCCTGTACTCAGCACTGGTCCGACCACATCTTGAGTACTGTGTGCAGTTCTGGGCTCCCCAGAGAAGGGCAACGAGGATCGTGAAAAGGCTGGAGAACAAGCCTTATGGGGAGTGACTGTGGGAACTGGGGTTGTTCAGCCTGGAGAAGAGCAGGCTCAGAGGTGACCTCATTGCTGTTTACAACTAGCTGAAGGGACGTTGCAGTGAGGTGGGTGTGAATCTCTTCTCTCAGACTGATGATAACAGAACAAGAAGACATAACCTTAAACTACTCCAAGGGAGGTTTAGACTGGATGTTAGGAAGAGGTTTTTCACAGAGAGAGTGATCTCTCATTGGAATGGTCTGCCCAGGAAGGTGGTGGAATTGCCGTCCCTGGAGGTGTTTAAGAGAAGACTCGATGAGGAGCTTAGTGACATGGTCTAGCTGGGGGGTGTTGGGCTGGACGGTCCTGTGGGTCCCTCCTGGCTCGGAGTGGCCTGTGAGCCTGTGAGGGAGCTAGCTTTATGTTCACCACTCTGGGGTGTACGTTCAGTCTCTGTACGGGCGTTAGCTGGTGAGTTGGACTAGATGATCCTTGTGGGTCCCTTCCAACTCGTAGTATACTGTAATTCTGTGATTCTGTGAAAAGGGCGCCTGGTCATTGATAAGTGTTAGCTCAACAAAGAACAGAAGATAAAAGATTTGTGAATCAAAAAAACAGAGAAGAGACTGCAAAAGGATTTCTACAAGATTTTGAAGTGGGAGAGAGATATTCTGTGTTCTTCATCAAAGCTGAAAATTTGGGAGAAAAGATTATCAGGGGTAATGATGAAACACTGATTATAACAACACAAGAATATTAGAGGCATAGTATCTTAATTAAGGTTAAGCAGTAACTTGGTATCTTAACTAAGGTTAAGATATAAAGGATAAAATATTAGTCTTAAGTGCATGGAATGTTCACTGATAATATACAGGTACAGATTTAATGCATGGTTGAAAATCTGTGAAGTGTAGTGGAGATTTATAGTCATAAAAGAGATGATAAAAGGTACTGAAAAGGCTAGAGAGAATCACCTATTGATTGTTCTTGGGATCAATCTTAAGGTTTTAATTTCATTAATGACCTTGGAACAAGTAATGAAAATGTTCTGATGACATATAATTGCTAAGGTATTGCCTGCATGATAGAATATCAGTATAGATAATGCATGGGATGGTGCTAAAAGACAGGAAATTATAATTGGAATGAAATGAAAGAATACTAAATAGATCATGAACTTAGGGATTAATTACAAGGGTCTGGTGTATAAACTAGGTTAAACTGAAAAACTATAAAAGCAAGACCTTCATTTATTAATTCATCACATGATGTCTGTGAATTGTGTTTGTGATACCATGCAGAGCAGAACAAGAACTCTATTAAGAAGCATATTTGTGCGACCTATAAGGAAATTTTAATATCACTCTGTAAAGCTATTAGATTCTGCTCCATACAGCAAAATTCAGAAGAAAGCATATTTGAGAATATATCCCACAGGGTTAAGGGAAGAGAAGATCAGACAGGAGGTCAAAAAAAGGGTTTTTTTGACACAAGTAGGCTTTGTCTTCAATGTGTGTATGAACCATCATATTTCCATACATCGGTGAAACCTATTATGGAACATACATGCTTGTAATGGACACTGATAGGAATGTTCACAAAAATTACATGAATTAAAAGAGAGGTGAGAAAGATCATAGCAATAGCTCAGTAGTTCACAGATTTTGTATCTTGTAGGAGAGTCCTAGGCTCCTCCCCACTTTGACTTTTATTTTTATTCCTACTAACAAGCCACAGATTCCAACAAAAGGGTCTGCAATTTTGTCTTATGATCTGTGATCTTTTAAAATTGTGTCTGTGGGTGTTTTTTGTTGGTTGGTTTGTTTGTTGTTTTTTTAACTACACTATTATATATTAGTATTCTGGAGCTACTTCCAATTCCGAGTGGAGTCAATTCACTCCTAGAGAAGTTTACTCATTTTAAGTGGTAGCCTATTGCATTGTGAATTTAGTAATAAAATAAACCAAAGTGTTGTCCTAAACACTAAAACTGGAGGCAAGTTTTCAAGTAAATTGCTCCACTTTTCTAAATACAATCCACATCTTCATTGTTGTGTAGAAGAAAAGTTGCTTATCTATCAGATTGTTTGAGACAGGTAGGAAAGTGCATAACTCAGAACCATAACTACACCCCCCCACCACTGTCTAAACAGCTGAAAAATGAACTAATACTTTTATATTCTCTGGTGAGTTTAAAATTGAAATATATTAAGTTCATGAGCCACAATATATTATGAAGCTATTTAATAATAACTCAAATGTGTTCATAACTATTATATTTGGGAAAGAGGTTCACATTTTATTTTAATTTTAAACAGAATTCAAAGAAGTCCCTAATATGGCATGGCCCCTCAGATATAATTGCGGTTCTCCTCACCTGATTAAAAAAAAAACTTCATCTAATATTACTGCCTTGGATAATTCTCTAGGTTTACAGGTACTACACACTGCTCCATGAATGTTATGGCTTTGATTTTCGTTAGTGATGTTATTTTAAAATAGAACTCATTTAACCTTTTTTTTCTAATATGACATATTCCATGTCAATAAAACAGTAGAATTCATGAAAAATTGTAGAATAGTGGAGGCAAAGATATATTTCCATTCTAATGAAAAATGACACATTACAGCTATGAACACAGCTAGACCAGTTTATGTATAGAAATAAAATGTGTTTTCCCGCTCCATGAGTTTCCCTTTTCTCCCACCTATTTGTTTAACTTAATCTAAAGCTCAGTGTATAGATGAATCAATCATTTAAAAATTATTTTACTAGTGCAAAATACACTTGTGTGAAGGTCTGAGGCAAATTGAGGGCTGAGCTGAAAAAAGCCACCCCTCTCCTCCTCACCAGGTTCAAAAAAAAGTAAAAGAAAGTGTGGAAAATATAAACTATTCACTTCAAAAAACATACAAGCCAGAATACAATAGCATTAAACAGCACAACCTATTGTTATGAGAAAACGTGAGATATCCCACAAGTCCTGCGATGTAGACGATCNCTGGCTGCTACACCCAGCCCAGCTCCACTTTCCTGTGGCACTGCCTTCCCCCCCTGTAGCAATGGAAACAGTAACACGCGCCCGCGGTGGTGTCAGTTTTCCAGCTGTGCTTAGAGTAACAGCGAACACCGTGACTCATGACCCTCCCCGTTGGGCTGGGCCAGCGCTGCCCCACAGGGCGCTCCAGCACCGCCTCTCGGTGGAGCAGAGGCAATATGCATGTGCGAGCTGTATAAATTCGCAAATGGTGGAATCAAAACTGCGATAAATTCACATCGCAAATGCGCGAGGACATGAAGGAGAAGTCGCGATACAGAGAGGACTCACTGTATTATGTACTTTAACATTTGTATTTTTCCAATTCTTCAGTTTTATTCACAGTGATAATAGGAAAAAAATGTCAATCATACCCAATACTTTTTCGTTTTAATATTACTGACCCTAATTATGCACAGTATATTAAAAATCATCATAGATCATGCAATATAGAAAATGAGGGTATACACTCATATTATAAAAATTAGATAGAATTAATAGTTGAAAGTACCTTTTTAAAGAATAAATCGTATATTCACTGTCATTAGAAATGTATTAGCTTAAATAAAAGCATATGAAGCATATTCTCAACTTCAGATCTTTCATGATATTACCATATACAAATTCCAATTAGTTGTGTTTGTCAAAACTTGTTTTCCCTTTTTAAAGTTGAAATGTAACTCACTTATATTCCTCCAGGTTAGTGGGACAGGGAACCAGTCAAACAAAACAACAAAATGCTTCAGGTTTAGTAAGTTTTAAGAAAACTACAGGCCTGCATTGAGGTAGAGAAAGAAGAGGGAAGGAATTCAAGAAGCACAGCAACAAGTTCTTTACTATACGACAATCCAACATACAGATATGCATCTGAGCATTGTTATATTTAATAGAACCATGGTCGGAATGGAAACCTTTAAAGAAAGGCTTTATCTCTACGTTTGGTTCAAAGTTTTTTTTCTGGTAAAAGAAAAAAAAGGGCTAGAGGAAGGAGAAGTGGAGGGGAGGGGAAGGGAAGAAAGAGGATAAAGGAAAAAGGAAAAGGGAAAAGGAAAAAGGAGAGGAAAAACAAGAGAAAAAGGCAAGGCAAGGCCCTAATTATTCTCATTAGTTCTTACTTTGGTACCCTCTAAACACAACAAATTTCTTAATGCAGATTGGAGCATTACTGGAGACACCTCTTTAGAGATCAGCAACACATTTATATCTGAGATGAACTGGAGTAACTTGTTAAGAATTGTGAAGACGTGTAAATAAGCTTGTCTGGAAAAATGAGGAGGATTTTAGTATGACATGAGATATACACATTATAATGGCAACTTTAGACTTAAGCAATTTTGAAAATCCTAATAGACAGGATATGTATCACATATTAAACTGTTGATCAGGTAGTACCAGATCCTTATTACAGCCTATAAATTCAGCTCAGGTTTCTGTGTGAATGTGTGAAAAAATATGTGGAAATATTGTGTTACGGTGTTTCTTAAAGCAAAGAAAAATAATATAGGAATGCAGTCTGAAGTTTGGATTGGCATAATCATGTGGAAAAAGTTGATCAAGAGTTAAAGCTCTGCAATCTCTTCAACATACAATTCATAATATTGTGGTATTTGCCTGGTTTAATACTTAAACACATACTTAGGATCTTATTTAAATGAAATCATTGAGTGTTGTCTGACTTTTTGCCAAATATAGTCTAAGAAGCTAATACTAACATGATATCCAGGTCTGACTTGGAATGGTGTGAAATTTTGAGTTCTTAGGTTTGGATGGGCTCAAAATATGAGCATCCATTATGAAGGAATATCTCTGGTATTGTACATCCTCTTAGAACAAAAATTAAGAAAATTGTGGTACTGAGAACCCTTGCAAATCACATTTCAGCCCAGCACAGAGTTTTCTGTAATACAGAGAGATTACACAGTCTGAGCTGGAATAGTTTCTAAGAAACAAAAATAATGATACTAATTCTGATAGTGAGATCAGAAGTAGTCATATACATAGAGGGAAACAGCTGGGGGGAAAGAATTAGGCAATTTTAAAATAAGTCTAGACTAGGACTGCAGAAAAGAAATCGGATTATTGAATCTGAATTGCAGAACCAATTTAATGGTCTCTCGGTGACTTTAAGAAAAATATTTTCCATACGAAAATGAGGAAAAATATTCAGCAAGGTACAGGATTAATTGCAGTTCGAGCTACCTAGTTCATCATATGAGAACAGATGTATACTTTCAGACTAAATCTAAACATTTGATGATATTCCAGCCTGAGAAGCAGAATGATCTAACAATAAAAGAATATTAAAAAAACGAGAGATGCAAGACCATTTCAATTGAACAAATCCAGGAAATGTCAAAACTGATAAAAAGAAAAAAATATCTTCATTGGTACTTAGATTATTAAATGTTTTGCTTTTGACTGAGAAAACAGAAACTTTTCAGGACTTAAAACATAAATATCAGATCAAAAGGATATATAAAGTAATATTTTGGAAGCATCATGCTATTGAGAGAACTCCTTCTCCAAATAATAACATGAAAATAAAAAGAAACAATTGTGCAGAAAAACATTAGAAATGAACTGCCACATATCTAATGGTTGGGAGCTAAATTTCTTTCCAGAATGAAACTACATATTAAAAGTGGGGTGATGTTACATTCTGGTTAAAGAGATAAACCGGTTTAAAAGTTTTTTTTTTTTTGTTCCCATAAGCAAAATTAAGATCAAACAAGGCCAGATGCTGGATTTCAAAATGATACAAGGATTTTCATTACAGTAATGCCTCGCTGCATTGAGACTCCTCCATTGCGACCTTGCTGATTTGTGAGAAATTTTTCTCACAGACCAGCCTCAGCGATTCACAAAACTTCTGGGCCAACACAGAATCACAGAATCACAGAATCAGTAAGGTTGGAAAAGACCATTGAGATCATCAAGTCCAACCTATCACCTATTACCTAATCTAGCCAAACCTGTTACCTCACCTGTTCCCATCCTACTACCAANAAGGGGAGGTGGCGGCGTCTCCTGCACTCAGGACTGGGAGATATATGTATCGTAGCCACCACAGTTAAAGGGAAAGAAACTCCGACATCACCCCAGCGGGGCCCTGGGTGTCTCCGTGTTACAAAGTTAAGGTTTCCCAGGCTCCACAAGTGCTGACTACAGCCCCTGGACACCTCTTCCACCCTGTGGAAGCAGTGCAAGCATGCACGGTGGCAGCAGCCCTGCTGCAGCTGCGGAAGTACCAGCTTGGCTGAAGAGAACCCCAGGGACTCTCCGGTGGGTCTCCCCAAGCAGAGAGGGCTCAGAAACGCTTCCCTTTGCTCCCCTGTGCTGGGAGAGCCCATGGGGAGGAGCGTGGCCTGTATGCATATTAATGACCTGCGTGTGTTTGTGAATTCGACAGTTTGCGAGACCCTGGCAAGACCCCTTCTTTGCGAAGGATGAGGCATTACTGTAATTATAAAGATAAAGCATAGGGAAAGAGGAGGAAAAGAGAAAAGACATAGAAAGGTTGGAAAGAAAAAACTAAGATTACTTAAGAAGTATAGAGAAGTTACCAAACCACCAACTTGCTACCTGATAAAAATGTGGTGTGTGTAGGGAAAGAGTCCATTCCCCTCCCCCCAGAAGCAGGACGTGTGTCTCTCGTGTCTGCATTGCCTGGTAGCACTGGTTCTCAGTTTGAGGAGAGAGGGAGGATTCTGCCTTGCCTCTGTTCAAATCTCCTGTGGGGAGTTGGAGTCAGCTCTGCATCATGTATGTGTCTCCTGGCCCTGTGACCTGCACTGGATTCAAAGATCTCACTGCAGCATGTGCTCTGGAAGTGACCTGGAAACTCAGGTTTCAGACGAATGTAGGGTAGGGGGATTCACAGGATATTCCGAGTTGGAAGAGACCCACACGGATCATATAGTCCAACTCCCAAGCGAATGGCCACCCAGGGATCGAACCCACAACCCTGGAGCCATGAGGCTTCATGACTCACGTGAGAATCAGCATCTGTGTTCCCTGTAGGCTGGCTGGCTGGTTCTTCTCTGTCTCTCTCAGCTACAGCAGCAGGCACTCAGGCTTCTGGTGGCTTTTCCATGATGATGGTCAGGGAGAAGAGATGAGCAGCAGCAGGCAGAGCGAGAAGGTGAGGGAGAGGGGGAGGTGATGGAAGGACCTCCTGCAGACAGCAGTGTCCCTGCCCTTTCCTCTCTTCTAACCAGCAACTGCTTGCGGTTGCTTTCTTACAGGGCTTGCTGTTAAGTTGTTGTGAGCTAGGTGCTTGTGTTTTGGCATGTAGCTTCTTGGGTGTTTTAGGTTACAAGGGGGCCTTAGGACATATTGTTAAAAACATCTTTGAGGCCCACCAGAGAGATAACGGTTCCTTGAACAATAAGAAGCAAATTTTGTGCATATTTAAATATAATGAAGACCTTACAGGTGATTCCTGTCCTCTGTGGTACTGCAATTTCTGAGTCTATCTCTTTTGATTTTGGATTTTGAAGTTCTTTTGAAAATGTCTTCCCTTGATGTGAATAAATATTTTCTCTGTAAATTCAATAATTGCAGTTCATAAATTAATAGAAGATGGAAATAATTATTGTTTACTGTTTCAAGTATTAAGTTTACATAGGTTTGTTTGTTAAAGGGTATTCCATAAGCTCTAGGTGCTCTATAGAATCAACTGAGTTATAGCTGCAAATGATAGTGATGGAAAATATTAACAAATTTAAATAGTCAATAAATTAAAGAAGCAAATCAACACTCCTCAGAGTGCCCCAAAGATCTTACTAAATACTTTTTTCCCACACCCAGGAAGGTAAGTTGTTCCAAAATAATGAGTGTGACATTAATTGCTTTTATATCTGCTAAAATAATCTGGATTTCAATCCATTCTTTGTTATGAGAGGGGAAATAGGACTTATGATCTGGTTTTGGAGTGTAACTGGTCCTAATTGTAGAAATTGTTTTATATTCTTACTAATTTACATAACACTGCAATGGATCCCAAAAGCTGATTAGAATTTGGCTTGCAATATTTAAGAAAGATGGAAGAGACAGTCAAATTAATAAACAAAATGAGAATTTTCATTTCACAGAATCACAGAACATTATGAGTTGGAAGGGACCCACAAGGATCATCTAGTCCAACTCACCACCTAACACCCGTACAGAGACCGAGAGCACATCGCAGAGCATAACACCAACCTAGATCCCTCACAGTCTAGCAGGCCACTCCGAGCCGGAAGAGGCCCAACGTCATCCAGCCCTACACCTCCCGGCTAGACCATGTCACTAAGCTCCTCGTCCAGTCTTCTCTTAAACACCTCCAGGGATGGTGACTCCACCACCTCCCTGGGCAGCCCATTCCAATATGCAATTACTCTCTCTGTGAAAAACCGCTTCCTAACGTTAAGATTGAACCTCCCCTGGCGTAGCTTGAGGCCGTGCCCTCTCGTTCTGGTGTCGTCAGCC
>WEKX01027238.1:0-18751 GCA_013390025.1 Pitta sordida | reverse complement strand
AGCCTTCCTCCAGTATCCTCCAGCTCCGGCGTGGAGTCCCTCTCTGCAGCCACAGGTGGATTTCTGCATCCCTGTGCTCTCTCTTTATTCCATGGGCTGCAGGCAGACAGTCTGCTTCACGTTGGTCCATTCCACAAGCAGCAGCGAGATGCCTGGAGCACTTCCTCTCCCTCCTTTGGCCGCCCTGGCCTCGGTGCCTGCATTTGCTGTTAAACCTCTCACAGCTTCTCTCTGGCCATCTTCTTGTTGTTATGAGGTTTTTTCCTTTCCTTTCTTAAATATGTTATCACAGAGGTGCCTCTATCTATCCTGATTGGCCTGACCTTGGCCGGCAGCAGGCCCAGCCAGGAACTGGCTGGTGTTACCTCTGCTAGTTAGCACCCCCCTCCCCTGCCGCCACCAGAAGGAAAAAAACCACACTCAAACCAGCACACTATCCCATGGGATGAGAGTGTGAAATGGGTTCTCTTCCCTCTAACCTTAGCAACACGTAGTATTATCCACAGGGGAGTGTGTGTGAAAATATGTTCTTTACCAATACAGGAATGCCTGTTAGGTCAGTCTGGTAAGCAGGCAGCACTGTCTGTGCTTCCATCTGCCTCCAGAGCTAACTAACTTTATTCAGAGCAACAAGCTGAAAGATGAAAAAAAGGTGCATTCTAAAGTGATACAGAAGTGTTACATCATATGCTAAAATAGTATGTGTCCAACTGCTGTTATAAACCAGGGCTTTGTCTAGCAGTGTGTGTTTTCCAATCCCTCAGTAGGATTTTATTTGCAAATGCACAAGCTGTAACTTTGATGAACAGAGATAATCAGCAGCCTGGCATAGTCAGCTGCAAACAGATTGCTGCTGTGTTTTTGTATGCTCCCCTCTCTGCCCATGATACATTTCTCACAGTATCCTTACCTGTAAGAGAACCTGCCTGTACTGCAGGAGAAAGGGTCTCACAAGAGATTTTTCTCCAATCTTCCTGAAAAAAAGTATATGAATAAATAAATACAAAACCCCCCAAATAAATTTGTGAATGGTAACTTGGGGAGTTTGGGCTAAAACATCATTTACAATACAGATATGTATAGGCTGTCAGAATGGATTTAAAGGGAGAAGTTGAAAAAAAAAAGTAGTAATTCATAACCCTTGCTGAACAGTAAACAGAGGGAAGCAGCTTCCTACTGTCTGGGACTTGGAAAAATTTCTTCCTAATAAAGAGTAATGCAAGGTTTCTGACATGGAAAAATTAGAGACACAGCAGGGAAGCAAAACTAGCAAAAGAGGTCAGAGTTCTGGGAAATGAGGCAGCAAGGCTGATTACCAGCTAACAGAAAAGTTAGCAAGGTTTTAATTAATTAATTGAATATATATGAAAGCAGTGGGTGGGAGAATGTATTCTAGTACAGGAATAAGCAGGAATTGGAGGAGAACATGGGATGGAAACAGCAGGGTATAACCAAAGCACTAATTTAAACCTCTATGTGCTGGAGGGAAGATGTCAGGTAAGGCAGTCATGACTACATCATATAGGCATGCAGATCTCCATCCTTTTACTTAGTTACTTATTTTTAAATTGACTAATGAATCCTAGGTCTTGAAGAAAAACAGTGATCTACAAACTTTGTGAGCAAAGAAAATCCACAGGCCAGGTTGTGCACCACAGGTTTTCAGTTAGAAGCAACCAAAACCAAACCTGAGCTTTGATGATTGAGTTCTTATTTTCACATTGTCTGTATTTGTTTGTTTTCACTCCCAAATACTAGCTGGTAAGGTTTTGTTTTGCTTGTTTACATGATTTCATAGACTGCCTCTGTGTTGGTAGTAGGATGGCAACAGGTTAGGTTAGGTTAGGTAACAGGTTTGACTAGATTAGATTAGGTAACAGATGATAGGTTGGACTTGATGATCTCTAAGGTCTTTTCCAACCTTACTGATTCTGTGATTCTGTAACACTGGGTAACAAAACATTGGTCAGGAAGGTATGGCTAGAGAGATGGCCCAGATGCCAAACTCACAGTTTTTCCCACAAAGTCCGAAAAGCCACGAGAAACAAAAAGATGTGCGATGTATCTGCTAATCTCATGTCATGCAAGTGGAGTGGTGTAACAGCCGTAGCCTCACGGTGCCTGAAGTTCTGTTTGGAAGAAACGCCCACAGAGTCACAGCCCGTAGACACCACGATCCTCCAACAGCTGCTCCTCTCCAGGATGTCTGCAAAGTGATTACAGGGATCGTAAATTTAATAAGTGGACTTTAAACCCGACCTCCGAAGTGCCACAGCCCTCCAGAGGAACCAGCCGCTTCCCCTTGAGAGCCCCGTGGGAGCCAGCTGAACACCCGCCCCTCCCCACTACTGCGCTACTGGTCCCACTGGGAAATCGGGAAACGGTCATGGTCGGTTTAGGCTGTTGGGGCTTTCCTCTTTAGGCTTGCACCTACAATAAAACCACAAATAAACAAAAGAACCCCCCAACAGTCTGAACCACGCAAACCACCAAAACCTCTTTCTTTCCTTCCTTCCTTCCTACGGAGGCTCAAGCCGTTGATGCTCCGGAAAACCAGGAGCGAGGCACGGGCTCTCCCAGAGCCCCGCGCGGACGCGGCCGGTCCCCGCCTGGGCTGCCGGGAAATGTAGTGCGGGGAGGGCTCCCCGCCGTGCCCGGCCCGGGGCGCTCCGGGCTCCTGGTGCCACAAAATGGCACCTGCTGTTCCGAGCCTGTGGGCTGAGCGCACGGCTGTGTCCCGGCCCTGAGGGCGGATAAGCCGCGTTGCGGCAATGGGAGCACTTGAACAGTGAGGAGCAGTAGTGCAATAGGCACCTGATACAGCAGTGTGGGTCCCACAGTGTTCTCTCTGGGCCTCGAGCTTAGTTGTGCCCCTGTGTGACCGCGTTTCCATGGGTGGGAAACGCACCTGGGCACTTCCATGTGAGCAGGTTTCCACCTTGTACTCTGGCAGGTTTCAGTGTTGCAGGCCATGGTACAACCAGACCTGCTTCTCCCTGTTACCAGGACTGGAGTCTGTTTCTCAAGGTCTGTGATGCTTGAAGCTTGTCGTCCACAATTCCTAGCTTGCCTGTTCTTTCCCACAGCCTTTCCTTTGGTGGTAGTTTCCTCAGCTCTTTTGAGATCAGAAACAGATCACAGTCCATCCTCCCTTAGGAGAATCTTACCTACTTCCACTGAGGAGATGCTTTTCTAACCCATACTTACTACGTGTTGTGATTCTGTCAGCCTCCCAAGCATCGCCTCTGACATTTGGTTGTATCTCATACACCATTTTAAGGCCAGATTCTCAGCTCTTCTCACTACTCCCTTTTTTTGTGCATTACTAACTTCAACACTCCCAAAACCTCTACAGTTCTTCCTACTCAGCAAGCTGACCACTGTTTTGTTCTTTCCACCCTCAACTATTCCCTTCAATTTTGTTTTTATTTCACCTCTTTAAATCTTAGAAAGTAATCCTTTATTTACCAGTTACATCATTTAAATAGTATCTATGTCTCAGTCGTTCCCATTGACCTCAGGAATCTAAGAAAATACTTTCCTCAGAGGAGGTTCCCCCGACACTCGACTATCAGGACAATGAAATGTGTAAGAGATTATGAGTCTGGTGGCAGATCAGTACCCAACACAGCAAAGTCAGAGAACCTCTTAAGTATCAGGGATATAACAACAGATGATGCACCGTTAATGACCAACAGGATCTGTTTCTTTCTTCATTCCTTGTGTTCGTTCTGGAATGCAGGGACAGAGAGGGCTCTGCTGAACCTGCCAACTTATGCCTCAGAAAAACCTCTTTTCTGACATGAAACAACAGTAGTCAATGCTAGGATAGTAAAGCACATAGGAACATGCTTTGCCAGCCACATTTACATGGTCAGGACGGCAGTATAAGAGAGCTTTCTGCTGCATGGTCCTGAACAGGAGCTAGTGGGGAGCAGCAGTGTTGTACTGACACCTGTGCCCTTTGCCTCAGCTCTGGGAATGATGCCAACCATGAAGTTACTCACTGTAAGTTCCAACAAGATTACTGTAAAGTGCAGAGCTTCTCTCACAAGAAATTATGGGAGTACCTTGCCCTCAGTGAAAACTTTTTCCAAATTTGACTTACATACTCTTTGTGCATCCTGATGAACATTCAGATATTTACATCTGTCTCCACAATTTGCTAATGTTTGTTGTCCACCTCTTCATCAGTTCTGTTTCTGTTGTATCTAACTTCTATATGACTGTTTCTGCATGTAATCCATCATGAATGAAATTTAGGTAGGAGGCAAAGGGCTCAAGAACAATTCAGTCAACTACTTGCTTGCTTTGTTTGGGTGCTTGCTTGATTGGTTTTGTTTCTTTTACAGAAAAAGACCTGTGTTCCTTCATCTGTCAAATATTTATTCTGCCATCACAGTGTTCAGATATGATAGGAAATGAAACTCACTGGAGTTTGTTTCATGTACTTCCCTGTAAACCTTCTTCATGTTTGTCAGACTTGCTTTGCATGTGGAAAATTGAACTGTAAACATGTTGAAACTAGCTTGTCTTTTTAACTTTTCCTCTGAATCATTTAACATGCTCCACAGAAAATTTATAATACTCAACATAATTTTGTGGCCCTATAATAATAAAAAAAAATTAAAAGCTTCCTGAGTGTCTTAATTCAGCCATATTGACTGTTTGAAGAGGTGATGGTCATTAGATGTTGCTGGAAATTACTGAACCATTGAATGTACCAAAGTCTGTGGTTTCGGTTTTAATAGGTTAATATGATTCACAAAACAATCTCATTTAAAAAAGGATATATTTATGCTAATATAGAGAAATTCCATCTGTGTGTAGTTTTAAAATTATGTACTGCTAAATCTCCTATGGTTATCCATCCTGAACAGTTGAGCCAGTGCTGAGCCTCATTTTCAGATCTAATGCCCACACTAATCAGTCCTTCCAGTAGAACCATTATTTGTCTAAATGTTCTCATCATTATGTCCCTTTGTAGAAAGTCCTTGAAGCAAAATTCCACCTTTATTTAGTTTCTCCTGTTTCTCCTTTATCAATATATCCTGTGAACTTCTTGTGTGTCCTGCCAGCTCCTGCATAAATGTCATGATGTATTTCTTCATTTGTTTAGGACTTGTAGCAGCCACAATAAAAGGCACTGTTGTAGTTTAGCGTAAGATTCTGGCCTTATTTCTCCCTCCCCCACCAAACCCAGTGGAATAATTTCTTTTCTCAAAGGGAAGTGAAGAGAAAGAAAAAAATTATTTATTAACTAAAACACACAGATTTATAACTAAAACAACCTGCTCCAGGGAGCAGAGGAACAACAAGGAATACACCTGTTTAACTGTCTGAAAATGTCCGCTCGGTTTTCCTCCTCCAGGCTGGAGTTGGGGGGGAAGGGAAGAAACTGAAACCTAGATGTGAAGCTAGATGTGAAGCCTCCGGAGCAAATGGTTGAGATTTTTACAGTTTAGATGTGTCTGTGGAAAGAGTCCAGTTTCTCCGATTCTCCAAGGAAAAGCTGGAAAACGAAGTATCACTCAGATTGCCACTGCGCCACAGCACCGCTGCCGCCACCACCACCTCGGAACTCCCACTGCGCCGCTGCGATGTGTCATTCCACTTTCTGCGATCTACCATTGTCACTGAATATTGGGGAGTACTACAGACAGCACCACCCGAACACAGCAATATGAAATACAAAAATATATTCACTACATACACACTACAAGGCCAACCTATGACAGGTACACACCAAGATATTTGATACATAGTAAAATGACACCTTAAACTGATTTATTTCCAAGAAAAATAGGACACTAAGGAAGTCCCGGGCTTTCACATTTGAGCAAATATACATGCGGAACGGAGCAAGAATGATTGTCATCCTGCTGTGTTCAACCTTACCTAAACTCACTGTAGTTCCAGTTGCCAGTGTCTATCTCTCAAGGCTTGACAGAATTAGAGATAATATTTTCCAGTATTTCACATCAGTTTCAGATGCAATCATATTTTTTTATACAGAAAAAAATATATATTGTTTGTACTACAGAATAGTTTGCATAGCTAAAATACAAGCTTGTGAGTCTTATGACTAAGTTTACAACACAAAAGGATATAATCCACAAGCTCTTAAAACCAGAAAAACAGGACCAAATGTATCAAAGACTTGTGAGATAAAAATTGTTTCAATTTATCTGAATGTGATTATCATATGAGGGAAGAGATGATTGCATACAGAAGGGTGAGAAACAAGTGGCTGAGATTGTGAGTTAAAAATCTTGGCCATTAGCTCAATAATCCTCCTGGTTTCATTACAGAAAAATGTGCTACCACATTGTCAAAATTTATCTGTAATGTCCTATGCTCTTTCAGGATGTGCATTTCAATAACATTCTTATCTATGAAAGCCAGAGTGAGGAATCAAGGTACATGCTAATGCAACCTTAACTCTTCTTCATTGAAGAGGTGATGATCACTTAGAGTTCTGGGCTCCCCAGTTTGAGAAAGATGTTGAACTGCTTGAGAGGGTCCAGAGAAGGGCGACAAGGATGGTGAACAGACTGGAGAACAAGCCCCATGGGGAGCGACTGTGGGAGCTGGGATTGTTCAGCCTGGAGGAGAGGAGGCTCAGGGGTGACCTCATTGCTGGCTACAACTACCTGAAGGGAGGTTGCAGTCAGGTGGGTGTAAATCTCTTCCCTCAGTCTGCCAGCACCAGAACAAGGGGACATGGCCTTAAGCTGCGCATGGGGAAGTTTAGGCTGGATGTTAGGAAGAGCTTTTTCACAGAGAGAGTGAGCCCTTGGTGGAATGGTCTGCCCTGGGAGGTGGTGGAGTCACCATCCCTGGAGGTGTTTAAGAAAAGACTGGATGAGGAACTCAGTGACGTGGTCTAGATAAGGAGGTGATGGTTACGTCCAGGGAATTAGGCTATGTCCATGGCTCTGGGGTTGTGGGTTTGATCCCTGCATGGGCATTCACTTGGGAGTTGGTCTTGATCCTTGTGGGTCCCTTTCAACTCAGAGGGTGTCCGGTTGTGTCCCCATTTTTAGATGATGCTGAATTGAGGGGTTAGGGGATTAGCTAAAACAGTTTGAGACAGATGAGGTGATGAGATGGGACATGAGATGATCCCTCAATACTGGATGAAGGCCTTTCTCTGAACGCTTTCCAACAGGAGATCATGAAGATGATTAGAAGGATGGAATATGTCTCCTATGAGGAAAGGCTATGTCTCCTATGAGGAAAAGCTGAGAGAGTTGGGGCTGTTCAGGCTGGAGAAGAGAAGGCTCCAGGAAGACATTATTACAGACATTGAGTACTTAAGTGCAACATATAAAAAAGATTGGGACAAACATTTTAGCAGGGCCTGTTGCAATAGGACAAGGTGCATCACTTTCAAACTGAAGGAGGGTAAATTTGGACTAGATATATGGAAGAAATTTTTTTACAATGAGGATGGTGAAACACTGGAATGGTGAAAGGTGGTGGATGCTTCATCCCTGGAAACATTCAGGTAGGATGGGTCTTTGAGCAACCCAAACTAGTTCAAGGTGTCCATGCTCATTGCAGAGGAGTTGGACTAGGTGACCTTTAAAGGTTCCTTCCAATCCAGACTATTCTATGATTCTATGATTCTATTCCATCCCATTTATATGATCAAAAGAAGGCTAAAGAAATTTCCTAAGAGGTCCAGAACGGTCAAAGCAAAGTTTTATACCATGTATCAGTGGTGGATTCCTGTGGTCTTTTCAGGGCTGCTGATGAATGGCATAGGGCAGAGTGGGTTCTGGGGGTCCGTGGTAGACCTATGAAAGCGTAAATTTGTGTAAGAGTTTCGTACCTAAGAACAAAGTAACCGTTTATAAAATTTAACAGGGTTAATTCTGTGTGCAAGATGAAAAGTTTGAGTGCACAGCTGTGTGAGATGCCTTGATTTAATATGTCTCATGTAAATATATGCTTACATTTAGCAATGAGGTGGAATCAGTATCAGAACCTCAATTCTAGAACAACATAATCTTCACAAGCAAAATATATTTATGTTAATTAAGATGTAGATGCTCAAAGAGAGCAGAATTTAGGTGATTTGTTGTATATGAACTCATTTTTGCTTATATTCAGGAGCTTGAAGGATTGTGAACACAGTGCACGATTGATGTGTGATCCTATTCTGATCTTTCTTCTCCCTGTACACCTCTCTATAATAGAACAGGGATAATGATCAGACTTTGAAACAGCTAAAATGTGTTTCTGTGAGAGAAACAAAAAGTTTGGTCTAAATCTGCCAAATCGCCACAGCATACTGGGGATATCCTTCTCCTTTCCACTTACCTTCTCACCTTTCCCTCAAATACACCATCTTTATGCCAGGCAGCATTCCCAGATCATCCTCCTTAATTCCTGTTGAACTTTTGCAAGTGGCAAAGTTGCAAATGTATTAAAAGGTGTTGCTTTCCATCTCACATTTCCTGTTGCTGGACACACCATAGACATCAATTTAGTTTGGGGTTCAGTAGTTCTGGTTTGCCAGAGATGTCTGATGTGCTGCATCTGGAGACAACTTCTTTGAAAAGGAAAGGGTGAGACTGTTCTTATATTCAGCCTAGTGAATTTATGTCAAGATCTAATTGAGGCAGAGAATGCATTTTTTGCAGCAGTTAGATCAAGATAAATCAGTGCATTGGGTGGAAGATGAGCCCAGATTATTGACTCCTCAGTAATATATGCACAGCATTGGTATGCTAACAAAGAGCTTGTGATCACCATAGTCACCCAAACTATGTACAACCATATGGGTATAAAATGCTCTTAAAAGAAATAAGAGGTCAAATTTTTCTGGCAACAGCTTCTGGAAGGAGCTCTATTTGTCTGTAGTGAAGAGACTTATTTAAATCTCATGAAAGTGGAATGTGCTGCAGTTTTGCCCTTCCCAGTCTGAGGGTTAAATTTGCATTTCCTTCAACGTCTCTCCAGCTAACATGAAAATGACTTCCATGTGTCATTTCTCTCTTTAAAAATTGTTGAAGTTCCTTCTCAATTCTTTTTGGTATTCAGAATTTACCCCCAAACTACAAATAAACCAAACATTCAAATATAATTTTAACTTCTTGATTTCAGTATGTTCTTGAGAGCTACAAGAACTTCTCTGTTCTTCATTTGATAAAAATTGCAGTCTACCAATACACAACCATTGTCTTAAACTCCCAACACCTTTCTGTATATTAGTTTTAATAGGCTCTTTCATGTTTTTGTTACATAGACAAAGAAATGAGGAGCAATGTCCAGTCCCTTCATGGGGAGCACAGTGAAAGCTGGCTCTTAGTATGTGTTGGGATCCCACTTGTCTCACAGGACACTTGTCTCACAGGCCAGATTTCTGGCCACAACGGCACTATACTAACCAAGATGTCTTTTGGTTGCCCTGCTGGTAATATCATCAGGAATATTTGGCAGAATGGCATAGAAGTTACATTTCTATACTTTTTCTGACGAGCTGTAGGACAAAAGAGATTTGAACTGAAGAAAATATAGGAAGAACTGAGTCATTGCCTGCTCCAAAGCCTTCAACACTTAGCCAGTCCTGTAGTGCTGTCTGGAGAGGGTGCTCTCAGTCCCCATCCAAACTGGCAGGAGCTATAGAGATGACACACCAAGGGTGTGAACTAAGTAGCCTGAGCTAAGCATGCAGAGGTGGACTGAAGGTGTGGCAGCGTCCTGCCTTGGTGGGGAAGAACTGGAAGAGTTGAAAAAGGATGTGAGAACGTGGACAGAGACGCTATGATGGTGCTAGTAGAGGGATATGGAGGGTGTTGTGCGGGATCCATTAGCTGTTGCAGCCCATGGAACAATTTATAATTTAGGAGCTCTGATTGCCATTCAGAAAAAGAGATGAGAAGAAAACAGGGATGGCAGAGATTAGTTCTGTTTTCGTTTGTGATAACGTGGGATTGCAATGAAGGGTGCAAAACCACATTTAGGGCCAATATTATAGCTTTGTAGGCTCTTTCATCAAGAGTGTTTTTGTTTCTTTGAAGATGAGATTAGTAGATGTGACAGAGCTGTCTGTCTCCATGGTAGCAGAGCAGGCTATGAAGGGGACAAATGCAAACCCAAGTTTTCATTTCGGCTAACGTTGTTTTCTCAGGGCTTGCCTGCACTAGGACAGTTTGGAATGTTAAACTGAAATAAACTAATGCACATATGCATTAGTTTATTTCAATTCATGCATTAGCACAACAAAAGTTGTGCTAAACAAAAGTTGTGCTAAACTTCTGTGCGGATGCTCTCATTCACTGTAACTTCAGTCACCATATCTTAGCCTACTGTGAAATAGAACTACCTTTCTTCTAAATAAAATGTAATAAAGCCTCACGTGTTGTTGAGTTAATTTGTCTGAACAAGACATTTTCCTTAGTGCCCCATGTAAATGAAGCCTTAAGTGAAGACAGTACTGGAGACCTGGGTTCGATTCCCACCAGGGAGGCAGTGGTGTCGTTTAAGAGTTCGACTCAATGATCCTTATGGGTCCCTTCTAACTTGGAATATTCTGTGTGATTCTACTGGAGTCATATTGTTGGGCAACAAAGTTCCCAAGCTTAGCTGAGTGTGGTGTTAGGGTATGATGGGATCAGATAGCAACTTCTCCTTAGGAAGCTTTTGTTAACACAGATCTAAAAATATCTCCTTCTTGATGTGGACAGGCACATCTATTGTAAGACATTTCAATCTGCCTTTTTGAAAAAGTTTATAGTGAGGCAATTCTGGAAATATTTGGATGCTTCATATTTCCTAGATCCCCAGCAAATTGGTTTCAGGCTTCATTATGGGAGGGAAACTATAAGACTGTCTGTCTTATTAACTTACTGCCAATAGTCAAAGACTGAGTTTACATATCAATTATCCACAAAAATTGGGTCAGGAAGTTTAGGGACATCCATAGTAGACAAATATATTTACTAGGCAAATGTTTTTCAGAAATACATGAATACCTCTTTCAGTGTAGGAGGTCATGGTGAAAATGTCAACTGACCTTGTCTTGCAGAATTTTTTACATGATGTTCGACAAGGTAGAATGAATACAAAGTCTCATAAAAAAAATGTTACAGAAATGACTCCACTAACTGGCAGAGCTCAGTATTTAATTTTTTGTGATCATGAATAGGTATATGACTTTGAATGTATCTTAAATATGTACTAGCATTTAGTTTGTTTTGGCTCTTGAAAATATGAAAAGCTGCAAAGACTCCCAGCTATAGGCAGTCTTGCTTAGCCAGAAACCAAGAAACAATTGCTCTTGTTTCCCACAAGAGCAATGAATAAGATAATTAAAATAGTCACTTAAGTTAAGACTTCAATTCATACTTTTCATGTCACATGGACCTCCCTCTCTTTGTCAGAAAGGGCATTCCCACAGGATGATGAATGTAGGTGACACCTTTGTTCATAAGTGAGGGCTGAGTGATTCCCAGAAGTCCATTATGTTCTGAAGGTGGAGATGTAGGAGAACCACGTGAGTCAGCAATAGTTCTTGGAAAGATCCAGAGCTGAAGACTCCAAGTATCTGCCATGTTTTTCAGCCCATATAAGTATGTCTGGATCTGGATGTTATTCACATTCTGTAAAGAAAACTTTTTTCTAAAGCCCCCAGGAAAATAAGGGATAAAATCTAGGAGAGTTCAACTAAGATGGAATTGTTGCAATGGAAAAAGCAAGACAGAATCACTGAAGAGTAAAGAAATACAAACATAGATTATACACTGAGGCCATCTACTGGGTGTTGTTACATTTGCAGAACAAATAGTAGTACAACTGGAAAGTCAGTTGGCAAGAGTCCAAAACATAATAATATTGATATATATATACTTCACAGCTTTATCTGTATTTCAGAAAATTATATATAAGTGCTGTACAATGTCTAGCAACACAAAGAAAAACTAAAAGCGCAAGCACTTAACTGCCAATATGTAGAGAAGCAAGTTATCCTACTAAATATTTTTAGCTTTTGTTTTTCTTTCCATTAACTCAGTTAACCTGCACATCAAGAGCACTATCTTGCTCTTAAAACCAAAACCAACCAACTGAACAACAGCCAAATCAAAACAAATCAAAGAATAAAAGGGACTCTGGGATGTGTGTTCAGTCTCTGTATGGGTGTTAGATGGTGAGTTGGACTACATGATCCTTGTGGGTCCCTTCCAACTCGTAGTATTCTGTGAATCTGTGTGAATCTGTGGAGTGGAGACCACGATAAAAAACCCCGAGGAAAAAAATAATTATAAAATCTTTTATTTTGGAAACTCAGAATTTTTTAAATCCTTAAGAATTTCCAGAAAAAGAAATGGAACTTGTAATGGAGTAGCTTTCCTTCCTTCCTTAAATTTGTTCAGACACTAATGTACTGTAGGTAGTGCTCAAGGCTGCAGGAAGAAGCAGGTTCCACACGAGGTCCTGCTAATGGACTCTCAGTGGTGGCAAGAGCAGTGCTGTGGCTCCAGTCCTGCTCTGTGGACCCTTGTGTACGTGGTGGGATCATGACAGAGGAAAGATGTTACAATGCTTTGCTGTAAATACGCCAGAGATGGGCTTTGGTGTGTCAGAGGATGAAGCAGGAGCCGGCAATACTGTGTGAGGTTTGGCTCATCTGAGAGAAATGTTTTTTAGTGGGATGAAAAGGAGATTAGCTTCTAGGCTGGCTGTCCTAGGAGCTGTAGGAAGAACTCTTATTTAGTCATTGCTGAACATGTCAAGAAAAACTGGGTTATGGAATTTAGAAAAGAAATGGAGCTGAACTGAGTGGAAAATATTAATAAATCCCAGCCTTCATGACAGGGATGGCCAAAGCCTACTGTGTGATTGCCCTGGGTAATGACATTGGAGGGAGCACAGTGCATCCCCTCCTTTCAGCCTGTATGCACAGCTCAGTCAGACATGAAAACTTCAATTCAGCGGGAGGGTTTTCCATCCTGTAGTGCAGGGCAAGAGTCTACCCCTATCTAGCAAGAACTTTTGGCCTCGGCTATCATGATTTCTCCTTCTAGTTGTTTCATAACTAAGTAGGAATGGAGATTACAGAGCTCAAGAACTAATTTCACAATTGAAATCGAACAACATGGGCATGTTACAGACATGGCTGTATTGATGGGGGGAACCCTGAGCAAAACTGTTTGGACAAATGACAGGAAAGGTTCCATTTTTCGTTCAGAGCATCTGAGTAAAGTCCTGTGCTTTCTGGTGCTGAAACATCAGAATTAGGAAAGGCACTGTCAAGGCTGAAAGTCTGCTGTGTGGTTTTCCAGGCATTTCACTGCAGATTTATGGTCGGTAAACTTGGCTTCAGTATTCTAGGGATGTATTCAATTTTTTTCCTGGCTTCAGTATGTTGCTGATCTTTTGTGCACTATTTTTCCTTCAGAAAACTTTCCAGGTCCTAGTGAATAGATTTAAGTTCTGTTTTCTTCCCTGCTGAAAATAATATGCTGGTCTTTGACTGGTCTGCAAAAAGCAAATCCAGCTTTCAACATATGTATTACTTGGCATTTACTGGATCCAATTATCGATGTGATAATGTAGTCACAGCCTCATAGAGGATAACCAAATATACTCACAATCTCAATGAGTGGCTCTTATCTTCCTGAATTAGGTGAAGGACACATTGTCATGTTAGGGAACAACTCTCTGATATCTCATAATAGAAATTTGTACAATGCTTGACCACTGGAGAATACCTCACTCAACACATCTTATGTGTAAATTATCTTATGTGGTAAATTTGTTCTTTAAAAAGACAGTAGTAGAATTGGATTAATACATTACATGGAAAATCTTCAGAAATTTGGGAACTACACTTTGAAACTGCAAGTGGTATTGAATGAAAGTATTGCAGACGGTTATGCGTGAAGGTCTTTACCATCTAAAATATCTTAAATTACTATTATAGTTAAGAACTCCAGTCATGAGAATTTTCTTCTTTTAGTGTTGTATTTGATTAATTGTATCTCAAAAATATCCGTGTTTTAGTTGAGAAGTAATTTTCAGCACTGAAATACAACATGCATGTCAAATATGAAGCATTTTCATGAAATAATTAATTTTTTGTCTAATAAGTTTTCATCTCACCTGTAATGTGTTGACCCTCATATACAGTCAGGTTTACAAAAAAATAGTGTGTTAATGGAATCAAAAGTTTTTCCCTGATGTAACCTTTCTCAAATGTACTTAACAAAACTAAAATTTGACTTAATTAGAATGATAATTTTTCCTCATGCCATTGACATAAAAATTTTTTCATAGAAGCTATATATATTAGGCCAGCTTTCATGCATAAACCACAGGAACTCAAAACAGGTTATGCATTTAAAATATAATGTTGAGGTTGAAGTATTATTTTTTTAATTTAAAGAAGAATCCTATGTAAAACTAAATTCACATTAATTCTCATTAATTTATAATGGGTTCATCATAAAATACTTACCGGAATTCCAGAATAGAAATAATAGAAATGATCCTCTTAAATACGTCTGATGTTATTCTATCTTATCATACACTCTGGAATGTATAGGTATGTGGCCTAAAATAGCGTGTGATTGATTATGTCATCCCAAGAAAATAAAATTCATAGATTCTGATTTTAATGACACTGTTGAAGACCACTGCTGAATCCCGTTAATTGTTTGAATATGTGGTGGAAAAGCAACCCAATCATTTTATCTTTTATTACACTGATAGTGCAGCAGTAGAGAGTGAGTCCAGGGACATGGAGAAATTTCCTTCCAGTTTTCAAAAACTCTGTTTGACCATGTAGTGCTGAGTGGAAAGTTGGGTGAGAAACACCCAGAGATAGCTTTCTGTCGATGTGCCTGTAAATCTGTGATAAGTCTTAATATTTATTAATATTAAGATAAATCTGTGATAAGAAAATTCTGCCTGCCTGAAATGAAAGCTGGCAAAGTGCAACTGTGCTTAGTACAGCCCATGAGTATTTTTCATGTGATTTAGGAATTATTCCAAACACAGTGACATCATTCACACAGCTCTGGATTGTACAATGGCTACAAAGAATCTCTGCTATCATTCTTTGGCTGTTGATATATATCTACGTGGCAGAAATTTAAACCAAAGTACCTGTAAAGCCCCTGCTCTCTTCATCCTAGGTTACTTGTGGATGTGTGTTCCCTAAGAATTGTTTTTTAAATGATTCTGCAGCACGTGGCCCATGAGTCACAAGAAGGAAGTGATCAGTCATCACAGCCTTCCCTGGCTCCCCTGGGAGTGTGAGAAGATGCATCATACCCGTGGTTTTTGTCTTTATCAATCAGTGCTTGCATCTGTATTAGTAAAGAAAACAGCATCAGAGCTTGAGCACCCTCACACGCTTGTCTTTGCTGTGGCATTTTTAGTGGGTTTTCTCTTTTCAGTTAGCACTCTCCTAAACAATGCGTGGCCATGGTTGTGAGGACAGTCCAAGCCAGAGATGGTTCCCTGAGGCCAACCAATTTTTGAGGGGTAGACAACTCGGGTTTGTAGACCTCAGTGTCTTGCCATCCTACTCATTTCTTATTTTCATTGCAACATACAAATGACAAAAATTGTGTATATCTGTGATGAGTTAAATGAGAGAATGTGGTTTCTCAGATGTCTCACTAGAATAGACAAGTTCCAATCAGTTCCAATTTAAGTAGTGTAAAATCTGCTCATCTAGTGTCTAAGGTTATTTAAGAACATGAAGCTGTTCTTCTGATGAAAACAAGCTGTAATGATATACCTATTTGGATCTACATTGTATTTTGTTGCTAGTACCATTTGATGACTCCCAGATGTTTTAGAACATATTTTCTATTCACCTTTTTCATGCCAACCTTGATTTCTTGAGCTCCTATATTCTTAACTGTCTCCTCACCGGGATTATTAACCCTAATCTATTTTGCCTCTTCTTCATAAGAAGGCCACTCTGTGGTTCAAAATTACCCTTGAGAAGTTTCTCTCTACCTTTTGATTTCTGCTATGCCCTTTCAATCCTTGCTTTTCCACAGCCCTCCTTTTCTGAGCTTTGAAACCCATCAGGACCCATGGTGCATAGGCTAGCATGCTCCCACAGGGCAATTGGCACAGTTTTGTTTCCGGGTGAGTCATTTTGTTTTGGATTTGTTTTTTTTGGGAAGGTAACGGACCAGGGTTGGGGCCACCACTGCCAGCGGACACAGCACTGCCTTGCAACTGTTGCCTCAGCAATGGGACCAGGCTCTTCTGTAGCCAGTCCCAGCGCTCAGAGCATCTCCAGGATGCAGGCGCGAGCCTAAGCATTGAGCACAGCCTTTGAAACTCCACTTTAAACGTATGGGCTGTGGCAGCACATGAAATGAATGCTTCCCAGCGGAGCCAAGCATGCAGCCCTGCTTCTCCCTGCCTGCCCCTCCACAGCTCTGCCTGCTGCGCCTGCCCGCCCCATTCACAGCTCCTTTCTCCTTTTCTCTCTCCTCTCCTCTCCCTGCACCTCCTCCCCTGCCTTTGCCCATACCTGACATTCCAGAGGAGAGCCCCTGGCCCTGTCCAGCCTCTTACACCCCTTCCCCAGTTTTAAGTGTTTCTGATATGACCACAAACATCTCCTGTATTAAAAACAAANAAACAAAGTGTATACATAGTGCTGCCTTGTGACAGCTTAAATTTGGGTGCCCACTCCCTCTCCACTGCCACGGCAGCCCTGGGGGCCCCTGCTTCCACCAGCCCTCCCCCACTATGCCCACAAGCGGCAGCTTGGAACAAAGGGAATGCGGGCGAAGAGGTGGTGATGGCTGGGAATCCACCTGAGCTGAGCTGCGTGCTGGCAAAGGAGCTTGAGCTGCAGCCGAGCCCAGCTGAGCCAATGTTTCATATCAGGCAGACTGAACCTTACAGCCTCGCACCGTTACCATTCGCAAGTGAGCTCAGATGCTGCCTCCACTTGCAAAAGCAAGACAGCAGCTCCAAAGGAAAGGAGCTGGGCGGGCTGAAGGCCACTCACCTATCACAGTCCTGCCACTCACCACCCTGCATCCAGCCAGCACGGCAAAGTGTTGTCAGGGGCTGTGCCAGCCTGAGCTTGGTTTCATGGGGTGTGCATGGGTTGGCATGGGCACTCATGATCCCAGGAGCAACGACTGGCATGACGATGCCACCCCTCTGTGCCCAAAAGCAGCACTGTGGCCCCGTTGCCTCCATGCCACCTGGCAGAGCTCCCCTTCTCCTTAAATTGTGAAAATGGATGGTGCTTAGAAACTGGGGGGTTCTAGGGCAACGGGCTCAGCTCAGCTTGGCAGCACGGTCAGACTTCTGCCCACCTCGGCTCAGTCAGCAGTGCGGGAAGACTTCCACTTGCCCTGGTTCAGCATGGTGCAGCTGGGCCCCCGTCTGCTGGTCCTGGGGGATGGGGCAGATGTGCCTCCCACTCTCACGCACAGACACAGACAATAGTAGCCCCATCTTGGAGCCCGGTGGAGAACAATTCCAGCCACGCAAAAACACATGTTTACATTAAACGCATCCTGGCTGGGCTGGGCTGGGCTGGGCCACACAGTGCGCGGCTTCTGGCTCCCTCCCCTCGGTGCCACAGTTGCTCCTGGGCAGGACCAATTTACATATTCATTTGCTCATTAAATATTAATAAGCTTATTGAGTCTGCAGTACTATTTGCATATGTGCCCACACCCACAACTCATGGAAAAATAGTAATTGCAACTGTGAATATGTGGACCATCAATATGCAGGGTCTCACTGTATTTGAAATTTTACTCTCTAGTAGTAATAGCCACTTTGAGGTCATAGTTAGATTTGTTTGCAAAGTTAGGATTGTGTTTTCATGTCTCATTTTACATTTGTCAACATGTTTTTGTACTTAGTCAGCCAATCTCCTGAGGCTCTTCTTGTGGTTCATTTTCAGGCCTCAGGATGCTGCACAGCCACATCAGCAGCACACCATGTCTCCTTCTGAGTCACACCTTTTTGTGGTCATTTTGGAAACAAGAAGCACTTTGGATCTAAGCACCATATAGTTTGTGGCAGTTGGCATTTATTCCTATTATTTTTGGAACAGCTGTAATGTCACACAGGCTTTTCCTGCTGGCCTTGTCAGTGTAATGGTTTTAATCTTGTCAAATGTCTTTTAAAATCTGTACTAATTTTTAATCTGTATTTTTAATCTATGTTAACTTTTTCTCTGTTGTCTGTAGGCTTCTTGATTCCTTGAAAGAAGAACAATATATCTGTGAGGCAATCTAGTAGTTCTCCAAAAGTATATTACATTCTGTCTTTATTCCGTATTTCTTGTATTACAGTAATACCTTCCTATTCACAGATTGCAGTCTCTGGCAAGTCCTGCAAAACCTTTAATTCGCAAATACTGGCAGATCACTGGCTTTTTTTGGGGTGCTGGTCATCAGAAGAGGCTGCCTCCTCTCTGGGAAACTTTTGAGGCGCCAGGGGGGCTGGGTGGTGTCCTTCAGGTCCTTGACTAATTAGCAGGGACATGCCTCCCTCCAGGAAACTTCTGAGCCTTCTGGCTTCTGGGTTGGCTGAGAGCGAGCACGTGGGCGGACTTAGGGGTGGGCTCCTGCCACCCAGGAACTTTCTGGTTGCCGCTATTTAAAGCTATTACACTCCTGGGAGCATGGCGAACAGGGTTGTTGAGGGATAACAAGGCAGTTAGCACGGCAGTTTGCGCGGGCAGTTTGAGCAGCACTGTGGAAGCTGTCTGGGTATCCAGTATCTCTGATTTGAATTC
>WEKX01027234.1:159-16798 GCA_013390025.1 Pitta sordida | reverse complement strand
GGAAGTGCCTGGGTGGCTGAAGCCCACTTCTAATTCCACCCACGTCCTCGCTCTCGGCCAACCCTGAAGCCAGAAGACTCAGAAGTTACCCGGAGGGAGGCGTGTCCCTGCTAATTAGTCAATGACCTGAAGGACACCGCCCAGGCCCCCCGGCACCTCAAAAGTTTCCCAGAGAGGAGGCAGCCTCTTCTGATGCCCAGCACCTCAAAGAAAGCCACCAAAAGCCCTTCCTGGGGAGTTTAAAATTCCTGGGGAGTTCTTGTTCTTCCCAGACATAAGACCAAAGGGAAGGCTGCGCCTGGAACAGAATCCTCCAGCTTCATCCTCCCCCGCACAGCTGGGGCTGGGAGCTGGCAGCCGTGGGCCATGGATGGGGGCTGGGTGCTCTGGGCATGCGGAGTGGAGAAACTTCAACATGACCCAGGCAAGTTGATTCCTTGCACAGGTGAATGCCGGGGAAAAAAGGAAAAAAGAAAAATGGAAAAGAAAAGATTACATGTTAGTTTAATAGTTGTAGCATCCCATCCTGTCCCAACCCATTCACCCCACGGCAGTGAGGGGAGGGAGTTTAGAGCTGAGTGGCCTGGCTGCAGGGCAATGGCCAGGTTTAACTGCATATTCATGAGTTCACTGTCTTTGTGAATCGGGGAATTCGTGGGCCAGTCCTGGACTTGTGGACTTGCAATACCTCGGATGTTCACTGTATAATGGATCTGAAAAGGCTGGAGTAACAGATTAACATAAGCAAAAATTGCAACACAGTATTAAGTTAGGATAGAGAAAAGTTCAGATGAAAAATACAGATAAGTGACCCACAGGTGTACTGAAAAGGAAGTGACAAAGTAGTAGTGCGTCATAAACGGTATAGAAACAAGAAACATGGTAGTATGTACTAAAAAAAAAAAATCTAAACCCATTCCACATGACAACTTAATGAACACAGGAACAGTCTTGTCAACAGAACAAATTTTTACTTCCACATGCATTTAATTTTAACCATATCAGCAGTAACCCACTAAGACAAATTCCATCTTAAACACATCACGAAAACACTAAGTCATAATTACCTGGGGTAAAGATCCAAATAGAACTGCCCTAGGACTTCTCCTGTTGAATTATCCTTTACTGCATAAAGAGTAACACTGTCATGCCAAACATGAGCACTTCCTATTTGCTCAAATACAAGTCCCAGCAGCTTCTGGTAAATATTCAGTAAGCCTTCTGTAACAGCCTCAATTGGGAAGTATTCCTTCAATTTTTCTTGATCTATGGAGTACTTCAGCTCTTCAGTTTTGTTCATATAGTAATGAAGATCCCATGCGTTGATTCTTCCATCATAATCAAAGTTTCTTTCTTTACACTCTTTTTTCTTCAAATATAGAATGAATTCTCTTTCTTCCTCAACCAATGGCTTTAACTTCTTACTCAAAGTATCTGAAAGAAAAATTGCCTTGGGGTAAAATTCTATGTTACTATAATGTATATTCCTATAAAATATACTCAAAACTTTAAACACATGCTCCATAAGAAGGCCAGACTTCTCTGCTCATTGACTAACAGCAAGCAATATGTCTGTTTTCTTGTCTTAGTGAGCCTTAATTGCAGGCATTCTAGAAGTGATACAATAGTCCAGGTAGATCTACGAGTGCTCTGAAGGGTTCTGGCAAATTTAGAATTTTTCAAAGATACCAGAAATGGAAAGTAATACTAGACAATTTTGCCTGAATCCTTTGATTTTACCTCAGTCAAAGGTGCCTCAGGTCANAACATCCCTCTTAAACTGGGGAGCCCAGAACTGCACACACTACTCAAGATGAGGTCTGACCAGCGCCGTGTACAGGGGAAGGACAACCTCCCTGGACCGACCGACCACACTGTTCCTGATGCAGGCCAGGATGCCATTGGCCTTCTTAGCCACCTGGGCACATTGCTGGCTCATATTGAGTTTCCTATCAATCAGTACACCTAAGTCTCTCTCCACTTCACTAGTCTCGAGCCACTCCTCCCCCAGCCAATAGCGGTGCATGGGGTTGTTATGGCCGAAGTGAAAAACCTGGCACTTAGTCTTGTTGAACCTCATACTGTTGGAGTCTGCCCATCTCTCCAGCCTATCAAGGTCCCTCTGGAGGACCTTCCTACCCTCTGGCAGTTCAACATTTGCCCCCAGCTTAGTATCATTTGCAAACTTGCTGATGATGGATTGAATTCCCTTGTCCATATCATCGATAAAGATGTTGAACAGTGTTCTTGAAAAAAGTATGCAGCAACACCTAAAGACTATAAGTAGTATTATTTCCTGAAAGAGCATCACAAAACTCAGTATTTCTAGCAAAAGTCCTATAAAAGAACAAGAGACTCAGGAGTTATTGCCTATAAGATGGCTAGCTTCTAGATCAGCAAAACCACTGGATATTAATCTCTATGGTCTAAATTTTTTCCAGTGTAGTTGTCTCAGACAAGAAAGCATCATACCACTACGAAGAAGACATATTGAATATAAGTTTTTTAAGCTTACCGAAACTTACAGAAAGTACACACTGCACTTATTCTCTTGTATTTCTGGACTATCAGACACTTTTTTCCCCTTAAGAATTCAGATTAATATTAATTGTTGATAACTAGAGTGTAAAATTTAGGAATTGTCTCTCCTGTTTCTAGGTAGCAGTAAGGCACTATATACATTTACATGACTGAAATACTGTTTGAAGCTCATATTGTGCTAAATTCAGAATATGTCATAAGAGAGAATGCTCTTCTTCTTAGTCATAAGGTCAGTGTATGAACCTTGATTTAAAACATGGGTAGGAACAAAGGAGAGCAAAATACATTGTCATGCTTGTAGCTGAGGATATATCAAAACAACTCAATTAAAGGTGTCAATTAATTTGATGAACATTCTCCCTCTGTGAGAATTAGCATGAAGCATACTTATGAATAGGAACGTATATGATCTCAGACTGCAAAAAGCAGCTGCTAAATTATGAGTGTCAGCTTCAAAACAAACGTAAAATGACAGTATTACAATAATACACTGGATAAAGAAGAGTTCAAAATACTTTAAGTACACTTTAAAAACATCAGGCAATTCAAATGTTTAGTAATAAATCGAAATTATGTGTGAGCTCCTTGTCAAGTATATGGATAGACAGTATGCCAAATATGGATCTGATCTCATGAAGGAGTATTTCAGGAGAAATACATCATAATTACACATGAAGGACAAAGAGCATTTGAAACTCTTTCTTTATGCATAAACACAAAAAAATTACTACCAAGAAACAAACTTTATTTTTGTATTAAATTATTTGTGGGCGAAGGAGGGAGGATATTATCATATCTTTGTATGATACATCAATGTACATTTGTAAGTGGTTTTAGGACACATTAATAGTGTAACACATAGTATGCTATGGAAGTACTTAATTCCAGAAAGTAAAGGTTAACTCCATGCACAAGAGTGGCCCCCATGACATCAACAGGATGGCTATAAATCCATAAAACGTTCATTTAAAAATTTTCAAGATACCTGTTTTCATAGCAAATTTCATTATAGGGCTTTTGAATTCCAGATTTAATCCATCATTCCAGATTTAATTTTTTAATTCAGCTCATGGAAGTTGCATCATCATATAAGGTAATATTTTACTTTACTTCATGTAGTTGTTATCAGAAAAAGACACTAAGGCCTCAGTTGCACAAAAAATGTGTGAAAATGGGAAGAAAAGCTGCAACTCTCACGCAGCCCTTTGAATTGATAAAATGCTTAGGTTGCACATGTTACTTTGGTTCTAAATCAGAGTAAGTGCATTTTGGGGCAGAGAAAGACACAACCACTTGCTTATACTGGCTGTCACAATGCAATTCTTTTCAGATTTTTGCCTTGTGCTTCCATGCTTTGAAGCAATTGCATTTTTTACAGCTACAGTTCAAAAACTGTATATATAGTCAAGCCTTCCTACTTCGCAGTTTCCCAGTTGTGATTTCACCTCTTCGCAGCATGATTTTCTCACAACTGGTGAGGTCTGTTTTGCAGGGCACTCATGACTGCGCTTGCAGAAACTGACAGTCATGAATATTCAAATTAGGCAGTCATGAATATGCAAATCAACACCCATGCCATGCTTCACAGACCGCCAGCACATTGCTCTGTCTGCACCACACCTGCCCCACTCTGCTCGAAGTGAGGCAGCTGCAGCAGTTCCGCTGGTGCTGCGCCCACACCACACCCACCCCATCCTGTCCTGCAACACTCAAAGCAAGGGGGCTGCAAGCAGGTTCCCTGGCACGATGCCAGCCCTGTCTTGTCCTGCTCTGCTCAGAGCGAGGCGGCTGCAGTAGGTCCGCCCACACCACGCCCACTTCACTAGGAGAAGGGCGGCTGCAGAAGGCCCACCCGTGCCGCGCCCACCCCACTTGCCTCTGCTCTGCTCTGAGAGAGGGGGCTATGGCAGGCCCCCTGGCACTGTGCCTGGCCCACTCCACTCCGAGTGAAGACGCTGTGGTCTGCCCACATCACTCCAAAGGAATGATTTGCACAGTTAAGAAAGATTTACACACTCTCAGACAAGATGTCCAAGATGTTCTCAGGGTAAACGTGCTGTCTATCCAGAGTGTGGCGAGACCAGGTCTACTCCCCCGGAGAGACGATGGGACAGTGCCAGCTTCCCTGGCTGAGTGGAAAAGGGGATTTTCCCAGGGCAGGGTGGCTGTGGGCACTGGGAAGAGCCCCCACAAACACCGACACACAGTGGGGCAGTGCTGAAACAGCGCCAGAGTGTGACAGCACTGATGGGGGTGGTGTGAGGGGGTGGTGCAAATCTGCATTTTAATGAGCTGCCTATCAATGCAGACAGAGGGCTTTGTGGAGGGCGCGGACCAGACCTATGGTACCGCGATAAAAGAGGGCTGACTGTACACCAGAACAGAGGCAGCAGGGAGTTCCTTTTGTAGCTAAATAAGATGGTTACTGTGACCCAGTTACATATTTAAAGTCACCTTGGCTAAGGAGTCATGTTGCTACATCAAATATAAAGATATCGCTTATAAGTAAGAACAAACCTAAAAACGTTGTTACATTATCTGTGCTCTTTGCAGTGTTTACCTCCAGGACAAAGTTGGCATGTGTATTATAACCAAGAAGCTCTGCTACTTTTGCCCTTAGTGGGAGCAACTGCTGAAGAATTTTTGTGTTCTCCTAAAAAAGAAAGTACAGAAATTTGTAAAGTAAACCAGAAAACACATTATCAAAACAATTATCTGAATTAATAGCTGAAATGCTATGAAAGAGTAAACACCTAAAATTAAATATTTTGAGATATAAATATGAAATAACGTAAGTTTAGCTAGATTCTTGGAATTTTTTCCCACAGGATCTGATTGCAGATAGCTAGCATCACAGAATCACAGAATCACAAAATATTCTGAGTTGGAAGGGACCCACAAGGATCATCGAGTCCAACTCTTAACACTGTGTCCCTGGCGGGAATCGAACCTGCGTCTCCCACACGCCAGGTTATCCAATTGATCTCAGTCATGATTCTATTATAATTTATCTGTTTTAATTAATCAAAATAGATACTATTTCCTTTTAGGATAATAACAAACCTTTGACAGCTGTGAAGAGTTTATTTCCTTTATCAATCATTTAAATGTGAAAGGTAACACAGAAATGGCTGACAGCAGGTTTAATTAATTGTTAGTGATGAAGACAGATCGCAAATCTATTGTGCTAATATTCAAAGCTTGTATGAAAATTTCCCTCTTTTCACACGGTATCACAGTATCGATAAGGTTGGAAAAGACCGTGAAGATCATCTAGTCCAACCCATAATCCAACTAAACCTAATATCTAACATCTAGATCATATCATTCAGCACCTTGTCCAGGGATGGCGACTCAACCACCTCTGTGGGCAACCCATTCCAAATCCAGATCACTCTTNCCTGGATCATCCTTCGACCCTTCTTGTGCATGGGGGTCTCATTCGCCAACTTCCAGTCATCCAGGACCTCACCTGTGATCCAAGACTTCTGGTAAGTGATGGAGAGCGGTTTAGCAAGCTCATCTGCCAGCTCTCTCATCACCCTGTGGTGAAGCCCATCTGGTCCCATGGACCTATGGGGATCCAAATATATCAGCAGATCTCTAACAACTGCCCCCTGAATTTCAGGGGGACTGCACTGTACCCTGTCCCCATATGCCAGTTTAGATAACCAGTCATCCTGAGGACAATCAACCCTGCCGTTGAAGACAGAGTCAAAGGAGGCATTAAATACCTCTGCCTTATCCTCATCTCCAGTTACTAAATTTACCTCCATATCCAGTAAGGAGTGGAGGTTACTACTACCCTTCTTTGTTCCATCGATACATTTATAAAAGATCTTTTTTGTCCTTTTGCCACTGATGACATCAGTCAGAGAAAGACCTGAAACACAAAACCCCAGGACTTGACCTAAATATACTGGAGGATCCTTGACAATCTGGAAATATAACTGTGTAAACCTCTAGTTCTGGAAAATTAAGATTCCCCAGAGGGAAAAAAAGAGAAACACTAGATTCAGAGATTGTCCCACAGTTTTAACATCAAATCCCTTTATGTGTGTTGACTTGCCAAGTGTTCTTGGCGCCATTTTATCTTATCCTGTACTCATCCCCTTTCCCAGCACTTCAAGCAAGAAAGTTCAACTCTGCCATTGTTCTCTGATGAATGGTTGGTACAACTGTCTGAACGAGATATCACCTATCCTTTTTATCCTTTTTTTATTTTTGTACCCATATAGTTCCTGTGGTCTCATCAGTATCAAATTAAATTACCAGTGAAACTATTTCTTCTTTTTATTCTAGATATTTTTCAGATAATTAAATACATCCTTTATTAAAGACAGGGATTTTTAAAATATATATAATTAAAAATCTCATAAATACACAACATGTTAATTTCACATCCAATCACCTGTGTTTCATAATTAAAACTTATGCTTAAATAACTCCTCTCATTCTGAAGAATAACAAAGACCTCCAGAAGCTACATCAGAAATCCTTTCTGTGAGCCAAGTGTTAGTCTGCAGAACACTTTAGGGAAATTTGGCAAAAGATCCTGTTTCCATTAACAGCACCGCTTGAACATTAAGATACATACACACACCAGAGCAGATCAACTTCTAAGGTCTCTGGACATCAGAATAAACTGGAGCAAGGAACTGTTAAAGATCACTCTGATAATATTTGATTTCATAATACTATGCAATATGCAGAACTCAAACATAACATTTGAATGTCTAGCTACATTTCTCAACTCTGTCACTGCATTGTAGAACGTCAATACGCGACATACCTCCTTGCATCTTGAGTTAAAGGCAGATTCCATTTTTCTCCTTGTTTCTGAAATGCAGCACTTCTTCATAACAGGAAAATAGTGAGGATACTTTAAGGTAACTTTATACTTGTGTTCCTCAGTCTTCTCTAAACTGTTAATGAAGTCATCAGGAAGGCCATCTATGGAAGACAATTTAATAAAGAATGTTTACCAGAACCACCTCCCCCTATTTGTGAGACTGTTGCATTTGATTTGCTGCAATGTACTTTGACATTAGAATCTCCATAGAAATATAACCTCTTTTTTATACAACCACTTGCTAAAACTTTTTGAAATTCCAAATTCAAACTTGGAAATACTTGAGAACAAAATAGAAGTACGTGTAAGGCTACCAGACATTAAAAAATCTATAATGTTATTAGAGCACATTTTATGTTGTTCTTTTCAGATAATGAATCCCTAAATTCTCTGTCACATGAAATTTCTAGGTCAGTTTAAATTGCTGAATTAGTTAAAATATATTGCAGGACAAAAAAGCTTTTCCATTAATTATAAATAGTACACAGAGAAATGCTTGGTTGTGTAGAAATGAGAAAAGGAAGAGAGTGAAGTTACGCTAAAAAAGTAGGACCAATATGCTAACCTGATGCAAGGCAAACACTTCAGGAAGCACAAATCTAAGACGTAATTAACACCTGCTAAGGATAACTCTAAACTGATTCCAGGAAAGGAGTAAAAAGGAAACAGAGAAGATTGGAAAACAGCCACAATTTCCCTTGATCTAACCATTGTTAATGGGGCCAAATCCAACTAGGCCAGTAAAACTGGAAGGGTGAAAAAATGGAAACAGCAAGCATATCACTCACCAAGTTCTTCTTTAGAAAATACAAGAAACGTGTTTTCCTCATTCAGGTTTTTGTTAAAGTCTATACACAGCTCATTCAATTTTTTCTTCATTGTCTTTATTTCCTGTATTGGGTATAAACTGAACTTAGTGGAAAGACAAAAATCAGAGTTGGCAGTTTCTGTCCTCCAGATGAACAGTATTTCACTTTTTCACTAGCAGACAGTAAATAACAGCATTGAGAAAATAATACACTGTAGGTAGAGTCACACTTCATTGTCCCTTCAGTCTCTCCTTCTAGTTTATTTTGACCCTGAGCAATATTGTTGCTAAGGAACTCTGGGTCAGGGTTGTCGCTCTGACGTTCCAAACTCAACTCAGAGGGGACAGAACAGATTAAACATATTCACTGAACAATTTTATGTGCTAACCTTCAATTATTTTCTTTTATTTGAAACACTAAATGACAATTTTGAGTGAAAAAATATCCACTAAAATCAATGAAAATGAAGGGAGCAAAAATGCATGTAACCCACTGAAAAACACTGCTTTGGAATTGTCTATGTATAGTATAACAAAAAACATAGGATATCCCCACATATAATGATTCCAAAGCTGTTTTCAAAATCCTGATAGTCACCCATCTAAACCATTTTCTAATACATCTCATTGCAAATCTCTATACTTTACTGCCAAATTCAAAGAAACACAGTAGCAACCAGTAGGAAAATGCACACCAATTAAAAAACCTAGCAAAGACTATCACTAGCCAATATTTTAACCTAAATATAACTTAATAATTATCTCCTGAAGAATTTTGAAATACCTTTAGAGGCATCAGTTACCCTTAAGCTATGAAAATACACATGAAACTGTTCTCACTAACTCAAGGATGTGGATGAAGAACCCTTTATCTTTTATAAAGCGTAAAGTCTACTTAAGAGTCAGAAATAAAGGTTGTCATACAGTATAACTCAGAATTTAAAGAGACTTATGTTGGAATCTGTTGAAGACCAGAAGATAAGGGGCCAGCATGTATGAAACGCCAATATCCAGATAGCCATGGAACTAACCAAGGACTGTCGGTAATTGCAACAGCCAAGGACTCCTCCTAATAACATGCTGTGAAAAAGAACAAGATGTGGCTGGAGAAGAGGTCCACATGAAGTAAGGGCAGCACTTTTCTGGGACAGATGTCCTTGTTCTATCTCCTGGAGATAATATAGTACAGCACAGGTACAGAAATGAGTCAGAGAAGGGGGGGAACATGGACTGTAGTGGGGAGGTGGAATCAAGACCACCAAAGACCTCCAATGTCCAACTCATTTCCAGAAAGGAAAGAATGGACTATGCATGTTGACTAATTCGTATACCAAATGCAAAATTTATCTCCACGGCATGGGAAACTTATCTATAAAAAGGTACCATCACCAAGCCTCAGGACCATGGACACCTTGTCACCTGAATTGATGCTGGAGCCAGGATTGGCGATCACTCTTTCTCCATTTCTTCTTTCTTTCTCTCCTTTAATTAATCTCTCTCTCTCTCTTTTCCCTTCCACTATGCCTTTATCCAAAACCACTGCTGTGTGCTTACACTAGGAGTTCAGGGACTAACATACCAGTTTTCGTGCCAAGTGCGTAATTTACTAACAGAACATCGTAAGCTTTTGTGTACTCTCTGACTTTCTTGTTCCTTTCAACCACAAGTATCTACAACTCTTGGGTGCTGCCCTCTCCTTAATGATGGAATGCCACAGCATCTCAGATGCTGACAACTTTACTTCATGATTTCTGGAAGTGACAATTGTTTCATAGGTGTGAGTAAATCCTCCCTTAATGGAGCCAAAATTCTCAGTGACTTGTTTTCTCCCTTTAACCTACTTCAATTCTTTTTCAAGTGAAATACTAAAATCTTGGACACATTTTACTACACTACTTAATAAATGAAATTAAAATAGGTGTGTTTTTGCAACAATTATACATACTCCTGATTCAAAGTGCAGACTCACTAGTCACATTTTTTGAGAGGTCTCTTTGCTAGGAATCTATCTTAGGCATTTTCTGAAATCAGAATATATAACCACACTGTCATGGTTTGACCCTGGCTGGGTGCCAGAGACCCACCCAAACTTCCAGCTAGGCTTCTTTTACTGTCAAAGGCTATGCGCTGAGCACCACAAGTATCTAGCAGGTTAAAAATCTTAAGATTTTAAAAGCCATAGAGCGACTGAAGTTTAAATAATGAATCTGGAACTAAGAACAGTTAAGATCAGAGCAGTAACTCAGCATGAAGTTCAAAAGCATGAAGCTCAAATATATGCTTAGTACAGCTCACCGACCATGATTTTATCCCTTCAACAGTTTGTAACCTTTGCTTTATAAACAAATACTCCATATTTACATTCTGCACTTCTTTAGGAAGATGGAGTCCATTTCTTTTTCCCACTTGAACTGATTTCTCTAGGTATCGCTTTGTTTCAGGTTTTACATTTTCAAGATCGCAGGTTTGCTGAAATGACAGAATAGAATACCTGAATTAACCCAGTGTAAGAAATATAACAAGCATTAGGAGGGTCTGAATAGAGCTGTTCCTTAGAACAGAGTCATAGTAAAAAGGAACATCCTAGATTTTAGTGTGAAGGACTTCCCAAAAACAGTTACCTTACAGAACAGCATTCTTAAATTGAGGTGGAATGGTTTTAAAATATTTTTTTTTATCAAGTATCTTACCACGGGTTTCAAGGTTCCGGTTTCAGAGCCCAGTTGCCCTTTGGATTCGCTCTAAGGTGGACCCGGGGTGGGGGTGCTGGGCCCAGAGCCTTTAGGGTTTCCGGGTTCCAGTTACAGAACCCAGCTGCCCTTTGAAGCTGTTGAAATGAGCCGTGACTTGTCTTACAACTTCTCATCAGTTTACCTGCATACAATTAATTCTTGACTAGCACCTCTGAAACATGAGACTTTTATGAAGGAGTCACACAATTTTGTGCAGCTGTCAACTAATGACCTGCCAGTACAAAATACCTCACTTTCTGAAGTAGAAAAGTGAAGAAACAGGAACGTAGCTGTATTCAAAGAAAAAAACCTAAGTATAAATAAGAACTCTGAAATAGACATTTTCCCAACTGTCATTTAAAACTAATCCACATAACACCACAAACAATATCTACTCCCACCAGTGCCCTGCAGATAAAATTAGAAAATTTGAGGAAATTGATTTCTAGAACTATGAAAGAGCTTAGTTTTAGAACGGCTTCATTTCATTTTTACTCTGCACCTAGAACTCTCATACATACACTAGTTAGTCTACAGGCAAGAATCTGTAAGTCTGGGGGAAAAAAAGGACAATTACTTCACTTCTCAGGCAGAATAAGAAACAACACCTGGTTAGAATTCCATGAATAAAACTCAAAGGAGCAGTTTACATCAGGCTGTTCCCTGAGGGCATGTGGGTGGAGAAGACAGGCAACATTCTAAAGCACACTTCCCCTAGTCAGCATGTGCACATATTAGGAGTAATAGAATTTAAAAGTACAGTTTCACTACCAAATTCACTTTTATTTCAAGTTTCAAACATCAAAATGAAAATTTTCTGAAGAATAAGATCTGGAGCATATTCAACAACATAACTTCAAGCAGGATTTCCCCGCCTAACGTGAGGGGAGAAAAAAAGAGACTAGGTTATTCTAATTTTTTCTTAAAATAAATACAAAACGTTCAGTATTTTCTTTCATCAGCAGCTTTTAAATAAAGCATCATTTAGAAATAATACAAAAGCAGTAGTTAGTTTGGAAAAGTTTAGTCATCATTAAGAGGAGGAAAAATATTCAGGATGTCACTGACATCAATACTCCAAGTGGACTGCACTATAAAAAAACATGGAAGTATAAGGGCCTTTATTCTCCTCACTATGTTTTAATTTGGCCCTGGTGCAGGCTTGTGAAATTGAATTCATCTACCTGAACTATTAAATCCCCAATGAGGCCATGAAAAACCTCATTTAATTAAAATGTTTTACTGCCTTATTTGAACTGATAAAATGATTTCAGTAAAAATCTGAATTCTGTTTGTGGAAGTTCTTTTTTCATGCGTTCCTGGAGCTTGACTTTTCAACTAAGAGTTTTCTAATACAAGAAGGTATTGGAAATTTAGCAAAAATTACCAAGAACTTTATGATTTGAAATTAGCAAGATTTGACCAGTCTGGCATTATTGGCAATCTCACATTTGTTCTAGAGCAAAACTGCTACTACTTTCAAAGTTCTTGTGAAGTTGGTATTTGTTCAGAGACTGCAACTCTGGAAAACTAATACATTCATACCTCTGGATCAGCAGGAATTGGGTCTTGTGAGTGTCCTGTGGAACATTAAATCTGTGAATTCAGGTCAGACATTAATATGACAAATTATCGCCATAAATATGGCAACTTTGCAACACTGCAACATTCCGGGGCCCCTTACAGTGGTGGAGATCATTGCAGTCAGAGTTTTTTCCCTTTAACTGCAGCAGCTACCACAGGCACTGCACTACAGGAGTGCTTTGCCTGAGGTTCTGCATAGGTGTCTATGGGCTGGCAAGTCCTGGCTGGCTCCCGCAGCCAGAATGGGACCCATGTGGTGCCATGTGTTACAGTTTAAGACTTCCTCACTCCTGGAAGGGGCGGGTGGCCCTGTGCAGGACCATGCCATCTTGTGGAACTATACACTGCTCCTTAAATCACTGAGTAAGGATTGAAGAAAAAATTTCTGCAAATTGCCAAGGCCGTGGATATGACAGTGTGCGTTATTGATGTATGACTGTACTAGAATACGCTTGCATGCTGCAGTTAGGCCAAGAAAAATCTCTAAAAATATTAAATGGAGATTTAAGCAACAATTCTAACTCTTATAAAGACCAAATATTTCTTCAAACATAAATGACACAAGAAAACACCAAATGGGAAAGTTAAAAAATAAAAAATTACAAGAATCACAGAATCACAGAATCACAGAATCAGTAAGGTTGGAAAAGACCTTAGAGATCATCGAGTCCAACCTATCACCTATTACCTAACCTAGCCAAACCTGTTACCTAACCTGTTGCCATCCTGCTACCAACACACCATCCTACCTATAACACACTACCCTAATATCTAGGTCATGCCACCAAGTACATCATCCAACCTTTTCTTAAAGACCTCTAGGGACGGTGACTCCACCACCTCTTTGGGCAGCCCATTCCACTGTGAGATCACCCTCTCTGTGAAAAAGTTCCTTCTAATGTCCAGTCTAAATCTCCCCTGACGCAGGGATAGTAGGGAATAACCGCAATCACTAGCTACTCTTCACCGGATACTGCTAGATATTTTTTAAAATTAAAAACAGATAGATTCACAGACGTGGCAGTTTAGCCCTAAATGTAGCTGTGTGTACTATACTGGAGGTTGGGGAAAATCACAGCAAATAATAAATACCTATCAAACCATTTAGTAACTAGCAACATAGCAGGAAAAGAAGAAAAATATCAATACAGAAAACCCCTGGTTACTTGCAGATCTGCTCTTTGTGGTTTCAAGCTTTCGCAGTTCATTTCTCAGTGAAAATCATGTCTGCGCATGCTCATGTAACACTGCAAAGAAATGCAGCTCATGGATATGAAAATGATCATATGAATATGCAAATAAGCCCCACCCATCACTCCAGCCCCCTCAGCCCCAGAGTGCTGCCCATTTGCCCTGTAAAAGGTGGGGGTGGTCAGCACATGGTGGCGAGCTGGAGCCACGGGTGGGAGCAGTGGCATATGCGTGTGCTCCTGTGTGTAGAAAGTGCTGTAGACACAAGGGCTCCCAGCAGAGCCTCCACTGCTCAGCAGGGGGAGGGAGCAGGGCCAGCCAGTTCTATTACATTCATGGAAAAAAAACCCAAGCAAAACAACTCCCCCACAACAAAGCAGCCAACCAAAGAACTGAACAACTGAACACGGACCAACACATGCCCAACACATGCCCAGCCAAGCTCTGCGTAAATACGCTCATGGATATGTAAATAAGCCGTAAGTCGGGTGGGGAAGGGCTGCCACCGCTCCTCAGGACTCCCTGGGTGGCCTGGAAGATTGGCTTTTCTGTAGGACATTTTTATTCCACTGTGCGCATCCCAGGAAGTGTTCAAGGCCAGGTTGGACAAGGCTCTGAGCACTCAAGGAAGGTGCCTCTGCCCATGGCAGGGAGATTGGAACTGATAATCTTCAAGGTCCCCTTCCAACTGAAACCATTCTGTGGTTCTAGGAGGAAAAACACTGGTCTCTAGTGCAAGTAGGGCAGGTCTGTGAGTCCTGTAGCTTGTGAATGGTAACAGGTAATGTGTGCACACCTGGAAGTCCCACAGGGGGCAGAGCATCTTGGCCTGGCCCGGCCCCTGCACCTCAGGAATGGTGGTGAGCAGAGCGGGAGCTGTGCTTTGCTAGGACCCTGGGAAGCATTCTTTCCAAGCACTGCTCCAGCACACACGTTTAAAGTGGAGTTTCAAAAGCTATACTCAATGTTTGGGTTTGAATCGCCATCCCAGGAATGTCCTTCAGCACTGCAGAGCTTGACAGAGCACTTCACTGTGCTCCAAGCACCAGGGTTGGCTACAGAACAGCCCGGTCCTGTTGCAATGGCAGCGCTAGCGAGCTGGTGCCATGTACACTTGCAGCGCCAACACCAGCCCACTAACTAACTCAGCTTTGAGCACACCTGGCCCTGGTCCTGCTCCCACTGAGCAATAGTAGTGAGACGGCACTGTGTCGGGTTTCTTGGACTGCCTCACCTCGTCACAACAGGTTTGTTAGTGCAGCGCAGTGCCTCTGCCATGTTTGAACACATTTGAACTGAGTTTAAAGACGCATACGAAGAACCAGCAACCCCGATAAGCCACAGCATAGACACGATGTGGGGGGGGCAGGACTTGCTGCTGTGAGGTTTCTGTACTCAGAAAAGCAGCATTGGGGCAAAAGCTGGGATTCCGTGGCCAGGAAGGGGCAAAAGGCATTCCCTTCATTTCCCTGAGCCAGAACAAGGCATGAGGCAGTCACAGGTTCACAGGTTATTCTGAGTTGGAAGGGACCCACAAGGATCACCTAGTCCAACTCCCAAGCGAACGTCCACCCAGGGATCGAACCCACAACCGTGGGACCACGGGCACCATGCTCTGTCCATCTGAGCCTCCCATCATCTAGGCCATGTCATCCACCTCCAGAGATGGTGACTCCACCACCTCTCTGGGAAGACCATTCCACTGAGAGAACACTCTGTGAAAAAGCTCTTCCTAACATCCAGTCTAAACCCAGCTGCTTTCCTTAGGTCTCCCACACTCCTCCAGCTACACGTGTTGGCTTTCATACCCGTTTGCGAGGTTGCTTACTTTGCAGTTACCAATGAATCTGTGATTAAATGGGGTTTTTGTCATACTCTCAACTGCTTGCAAGCTCTTCAGATTTCCTTCTGTTTCAGCAATTAGAATTCCTCCTTTCCCGAGGAGTTAATCATAAATTCTCCTGTAGAAAATGAATGGTTTTGGTGTATCTCAGAAAAAAATTAATAGCCCTATAAAATGAAAGCAGATACAGCATATGGAAAAGAACTATCTGTATTTCCTCAAGGAACTCCCTCCAGAGCTCTGGAGCTGAGGGGCCAAGGCTTGATTGGTGGAGTCATACCCTTCAATCTCTTGCTAAGGCTCAGGAACCTGATGAGATTGAGACCTTCACCCAGAAGGAGGAAGGTGGTGATCCCATTGATGATGAAGAATGGGAACAGGTCTGCAATTGATAGGGAAATAGAATCCTCCCTCTCCTGTCCTCCTCAGCCATTCCAGATGCCGTCTTTTCAGCTACCAATGGAGAATAGGTTTGGGTCACTAGATTTTGGGAACTAGGATGAGGAGGTAGAAGAGATTATATTGACTAGCGACCCCCAGTGAGCACTCATATTGGAAAGTTGCTTAAAATTTCTAATACAAAAAAGGAAAGAAGGGTAGTTGTGGTTGGGGACTCCCTTTTAAGGGGAAGGGAGGGACCTGTGTGTAGACCAGACCCATGCCGCAGGGAGGTCTGCCTCCCAGGTGCCCAGGTTCAGGATATCACCAGGAGGATACTACTACCTGCTGTTCGTGGTACAAACTGGTAGGGATGAGGCTACTGAGAGGGGAGTTGGGGCAATTTAAAGAGATTTTAGGGAACTAGGTGAACTTACTGATGGGGCAGGTATGCAGGTAGTTTTCTGTTCCATACCTGTAACAACAGGGATGAACAGTGACACATACAGGAGAATCCTTTCTATTAATAGGTGGCTTAGAGGCTGATGTCTACGGAAGAACTTCAGGTTCCTTGATCATGGAGTAATTTTTACTGATCATAGCTTGCGAGACTCAGGTGGGACACATCTATCTAAAAAGGGTGAAAAGGTATTAGCCTACAAGTTGGCAGGCCTCATTAAGAGGGCTTTAAACTAGGTTTGAAGGGGGAA
>WEKX01027227.1:27166-43116 GCA_013390025.1 Pitta sordida | reverse complement strand
CATGAATTTCCTTGCTCATCCAGGCCACACTTTTACCCCTACAGCTGATTTTTCGACACACAGGAACAGCCTGATTTTTTGCCTTCAAGAATTCATACTTGAAGTACGCTCAGGTCTCTTGGACCCCCTTGTTATAGAGAGCTGCCTCCCAAGGAATTCTCCTAATCAGTTCCTTGAATAGACCAAAATCTGCCCTAAGGAAATCCAATTTGGATGTTTTCTTGGCCCCCCTTCTTATTCTACTATTTATTGAAAACTTAATCATTTCGTGATCACTGCCTCCCAGACAGCCTCCCACAAACATATCTCCCGCCAGGTCCTCCTTATTAGTAAACAGCAGATCAAGAAAAGCCTCACCCCTGGTAGGCTCACCAACCAATTGTGACAAGAAGCAGTCCTCTATACACTCAACAAACCTTCTGGACTGCCTCCTCTCTGCTGTACTAAGTTCCCAGCAAATATCTGGGAGATTAAAGTCTCCTAGGAAAATTAGACAGGGCGATCTTGAAATGTCTACCAACTGTTTATAGAGAATTTGATCAACATCTTCATCCTGATTGGGTGGTCTGTAGCACACTTCAATCACAGTGTCAATCTTATTAGCTAACCCTGACATCTGGACCCATAGGCTCTCAACTCTGTCATCCTTGATCTCAAGTATCCGGACATCCAATGCTTCGGCTACGTACAGGGCCACCCCACCACCACTTCTACCTTGTTTATCTCTCCTAAATAGTGTATATGCCTCCAACTCAACACCCCAGTTATATGACTCATCCCGCCATGTTTCAGTGATGGCAATTATGCCATATCTTTCCTGGTGTACCAAAGACTCATCATTCTTATTCCCCATATTTCGTCCGCTAAAATATACATACCTCATCTGGGTTGGTAGGTTCATCTTCGTAGCAGGTATACTATCCATTTAAAATGTGAAAAAATCCACTCACATGCATGCTGTTTTAAACAGTATAATACTTGCACCTGAATGGAGCTGCTAACAATTCAATACATTTTTAAATAATATTTTGAAAGTGCTACTTGTGTAATCTTCAATTTGAACAGAGACAATAAGACTCCATGAATGTGTTCAGCCAACCAGTTGCCAATACATACTTTACACTGAACAGTGAGTAATACATGGGTTTTTTTCTAATTTTGCCTTTCCATTGTTTGCATATTTCCAAGGAGATTTAGTCATGTTTCAAAATTACTGGCTGAAATATAGTATGTGAATGAGAAAGAATTAAGATTATATCAGTCTTATCTGAGAGTAAATTATTTTGTTTGGACAACACTGTAACATTCTATAAAAAAAGCATGAACTTGTAAAGGATTTTTTTGTCATTTGTGGTGGTTTAACTTGACCTAATTTGCAGGAAGCTTCTACATTTTAATAGGGGAAAAAAAAAAAAAAAAAAAACACAGAAAACCCTTTATTATATGCTGACTTCAATTCTGCCTTCTGTATTGGATTTCTGTGGCCAGGGTTTGGAAGATGCTGGAAGCTTTCCCCATGTCCGGCAGAGCCAAAAAAAAGGTGTCTTTAAGATTTATTGTACTTCTCATTCTTAAGTTCTGATCTTGTTAGTAAAAAATACCTAATACCCACATTTGGAGTCTGTTTTGCCTGTGATGGGTGATCAGTAAGGGATTTCTTATGGTCCTATCTCAACCCTTTGTTATATTCTCTCTCCCCTGCCCATTTGCGGGGTGTAGTGGGAGGGGGGGAGCGGGAGTGAGAGAATGTCTTTAGTGGGTCCTTAGCATCCTACCAGAATCAAATCACTACATCTTTTTCTGTTACAAGGGAAGAGGGAAATGAAATTCCCTTCTTATAGCTCCAATATCACATTCTATGAATGCTGTAAGTTTTTGGTTGCTTAAAGCAGCAATTGTGATTATAAGCAGTAGCGGGTTTGTTTGGGTTTTTTTCCCATTTCACAATAGAATAATTGAAACACTCAAGCAAATCTAGTTCTTCTTATTTTAATCTATATGAGGTGGTATTCATCATACTAGGGGATCTTAGAATTTTTACAATCTAAGTGGGCATCAGTGATAATGTGATGTAAAAAGTATTTCAAATGTAACTAAACTTGCTAGTAAGCCTGTGTAAGAACGCTTTGTAGAACCAAAATTCTGAAATCTGAGCTGTTCTATACTTTAATAATTGCATAGGCTTAAAAAAATGTGTGTTTTATTAGAAAAAGAATACAAATAGAAAAATATTTAGGATATTTTTCCAAATTTTTAAAAATTGTCTTCATATAATACATGTAGCAACTCTGTTCATTCAAGTGATAGATTTCAGTTCATCATTCTTTTTCTCAGAGTATGCGCTACCATATTTTTTAAAATATATTTTAAAGCTTAATGTATTGGAGAATAGCCATGCTTTTGCTTAAGAACAGGGAAATTTGCGGAATCCTTTGATCCTTTAATTACTTTTGAAAAGTTAGATATGGTTCCATGCAGGCAGAGGACATAATGTCATGTGTTGTATGTAATGTTTTGCATTCCCTGTTGCAATCAGCTATCTTATACTTTCTACATCAGAAAAGAATATTCATATAGAAAGATATGTCCTAATGATGCTGAACAACATCTGAAGAGCAGCAATTGTAGTAGCTCAATCAACAATATCCTGGTTGCAAATATACACAGTAGATGGACACAAATTGTTAAAATTTCTTATGCTCCTCTCCTGTAGACGAGTGGAGAACATTATTCTGACTGCGATTATAGAGTATTCAGGATTTAACTAGACAACTATGAGGTACCTCTCTCCGAGGATAAGCTGTCTAAGCATCTGTGGGATATGATGCACAAGAATGGCATAAGCTATAGTAAAACAGGCTGCTAAGCTCTGCTCATGTAGTAAGTGGTAGTATTACATGTAGCCAGAGTGGAAAACATGATTTTAATACCTGTTCTTACAGCTTAAAAAACAGAATAATTTAGAGTAATAAATAGTGTGGTCAGTCTGCATCTTATTTGAGTTCAGCAAGTCTCACATATTATGGAAGGTTTGAGAAATTAGATTTCTAGAGATCCATCTTCTTTGAAAAGGCAAAAAGTTATGGGACATAAACTTGTAACTACGCAAGTAGTGCAAAAATTTATTTAAGACTGGAATTTGAGGTTTTGCTATATACGGTGTGAAATTACAGAGTGAAACAGAGCTATGTAAATCAGGTTTTCTGTGTTTCAGAGGGACACTGTCCCTGAGGTCCCCATTGCCATGGGTGGCCCGGACTGGACAAGTGTTGAGGCAGCAATGTTGATGGCCTGCGGTGATCCTCTTGGCACGCCTTTAGAACCAACGTTCCTGGAGCTCTCTGAACCCTAACCCTGCCCCTACCCCTAATTAAACCCTAAGCCTAAGGAAGGTAGATTAGTCAGGAGGACATTGGAATGCAAGGTTGTTGAGAAGTCAAAACAAGCACAAACTCAGGAAGAAATAATGCTGCTAATGGACTTAGTGTACTGGTGTATGTGAAGTAGGAAGAGTGGAATTAAATTATTGTTTGAACCTGTAACAGGAACTGTCTGTCTGTGGACTGGCAGACTGTGTTGCAGCTCTGCTGAGAAAAACCTGGGGATCTACAAGCTGAGCATGAGCCAGCAGTGTACACAAGCATGGTGATAGTATATTTCCCTTTTTCTTGGCAGTCATTCTTATGTCCATCCTCCTGCAAATCCTGACAGTGTTGTTATGGTGGGTTCTCTTGGGAAGGTAATTTCAGTGACATTCATATCATCTGTTCTTTACAGTTTTTTCAAACCTTGTGGTTGTATCTTTTGTTTTGCATTAGGTAACCCAATAAAATGTACATGTACATCTTAGCCAGTTAGTGTACAGTACCTGTCCATGATCAAAACATGTTCCAGTCAACTCTAGTAGTATTATAAATATGAACAACCTGTAGAGAGTTTGAGTATGTCCCAATGAAAACTGCATGGCTACTGTGATAGAACTTACACACCAGAGGACCTTTCTCATACTATTCTTCCCTCCTTCATTCTATACTTAGCAAGAAGACGATTATCTTTCTATCTTCTTTTTCCAGATCTACACTGCCAGTTTATGAGATGGGAGACCAGAACACTCAGTATTCATAGTATGGGGACATCATCCCTACATAAGTATAATGAAACCTTTTTTGTTTCCTTGTCTCTACATTCTTAGTGTCTAACATCACATATCCACATTGACTTCTATTTACCATTTTATTGTTCTGTAAGTTAATATTGCAAAAGCCTTCTACACTATTTCCAGCTCACTTGGTGTAGTAAACATCAGCTTGGAAGCTTAAGTTATAGTGACTTAAGCTATTGCTATAACTGAAGAGATAAATGCAGATCTGTGGTTTGAGGAAGTTATTTCAGCTTTTAGCAGGAAGGTTGAAGAGTCACAGTGAACATTTTATCTTAATAATAGAATAAGTATCACAGTATCACGGTGTTGATAAGGTTGGAAAAGACCTTGAAGATCATAAAGTCCAACCTATAATCCAACTAAAACCTAACAGCTATAACATTTATATCATGGTCCTCAACACCTCATCCAGTCTACCCTTAAACACCTCCAGGGATGGCGATTCAACAAGGTCCGTGGGCAACGCATTCCAATGAGTTGGAAGTGTATGACTTTTATGGCAGTGTATAAATTACGGTTCACTGTAGGAGTAAGTTTAGCAACTCTTTTATGCTAGGTTTTATGTAAAGTATCACTCTTTATGATGAAATATCTCCTTAATCATAGCTCATATTATAAATCTAGGTAAACTGTATATGTGCGTACATGTTTGCATTTTTTTTCTTGCCTCCAGAAGGACAGGATATAATTCACAGAGTTAGGCATCAGGCAATTTATCAACTACTCTTTGTCAGGACCAGGCTCTTTTGAGTCAAGACTTCTGATCCTTTGCTGTCATGATCAGGCCATTATTTTCAGGCACTCTCTTCAGTTCCAAGTTTTCATTAGAGACAGGAGGTATGACATTCTTTATTTTGAGCAACACAATGTCCCAGGTAGGGTGGGATTTAAATATATAAGCTCTCAGAATACAAAGGAATGCAGGTGCAGGCATTTAAACATACACTCATAATTAAAAGTGGCCTTTATATTGGATGAGAAATTGCAATTAGGACAACTGACTACTTGCTCTGAAAGACAAAACTAGAAAGAATGTTTGTGCCTCCTTTCCCCGTTCTGCACCATCTCAAATGAAAGTTCCAAGAGAAAAGGTGCAAACCAGAACACAAGTGAAGCTGAGGAAGGAATTTATAGCATTTCTACCTTCTTTAAAAGAGAGAGAAATACACCTAGTGTTGAACCATGTCTGGCCACTGGGAAATAGCAGGAACACACAGTTGTGCTGTGTTTTAAGTATGTCCTCCAGTCATGAATCAGATGTCTGGTCATCCTAAGAAGTGTCTCAATGTAGGCGCTTTTAGACTGGTCCACGTCTCTGTACTGCTCTTTTCGGAATCAATCAAAACCAAAGCTTTTACAGTATCACATTATCACAGTATTAGCAAGCTTGGAAGAGACCTTGGAGATCATCAAGTCCAACCTGTAACCCAACACCAAACCATTGTCTAAACCATGACACTACCCACAGGACCATCCAGTCCAACTCCACACTAGATCATAGAAGGAGATTAGGTTGATCAGGCATGACCTACCTCTCTGAAATCCATGCTGTCTAGTTCTAGTGTCATGGTAGTCCAATGGTAAGCTTCAGAAGAAACTCTCAGAGCATGAGTTGGATAGAAAAATTCTGTGTTGGGTTAGGAACTGGTTGGATGGATGAGCTCAGAGCATGTTGGTAAATGGGAATTGAGTCCACCATCAGCAAGTTTGCAGATGATACCAAGTTGGGTGTTCACTTGGGAGTTGGACTAGATGATGCTGTGACTCCCTTCCAACTCGGAATAACCTGTGAACCTGTGAACCTCAACTGCTCCTCATAGAGCTTTCTTTCTAGGCCCTTCACCATTTTCATGTCCCTCCTATGGATGCTGACCATTCTCTGCCCTTTTGTTAATTTGGGTAATTGTTTTATTGATCATAGTAGTATTACTCTTATTATTAGCTATTTCATGTCTATGTGTTGGAAAAAAAATTCAGATCCTGGAATTTTGACCATGTCTTTTCTTTAAATGCTATTTCTCACTCTACATGCAATGAAAAACATATATGAATGCTCTACTTAACAAGAAATGTCTTGGTACAACAGATGCCTTAAATTTAATTTTTTATTTTTTTTTTTAATTCTTAACATTATTTTAAAGTAAAATTATTTTTAAAAATCTTTTTAAAAGAGTTATTTGCAGTATTTGCATTAAATCTCCATTATAGTAAGATTGCACTGAAACAAATAAAGTAACATTTTTGGCTGCAGCACTTTTCAAGGGATAATACACTAAAGCCACATGGTCACAGAGGACAAAGAAATACCTTTCCCAAGGTCACACAGAAACTAATTCCTGTACTTGACTTTTAGTTCAGTGAATTCTTTGCTAGATTGTTCACAAAAAAAATCCCAGGTCTCACTTATTAGTAAGAAACATTAGAGGTCATGGCATACAGTGACAAAGGGTACAAAGGTTTTCAGTCATGTACACCTCTATATGTTCCTCCAGCAGAGCAGATCATGCATTTCCTCACTTCCATGCAAACTGAATATGTCTGTAACACAACTGTAAACCCAAATATATGTTAGTGTGAACCGTACCAAGGGAAAAAACCCAAGCTTGCTATTTTCTATCTTCTAGTTCTTCTATATTTCAGGGTTGAGCCAATTCAGAAGAAAGCATATAGAGACCAAGATTAGTAGCACTTAAAAAACACATTCAGTAATTATTAGAAAGAAAATAAAACCACAAAGATATAAGTCACAGTAGGAGTATGCTGCAGCAAAATCTTTAGAAACCAATAGATTTCCATTAAAAAATAAGAATTGTTTTAGTGAGATAGAGAATTACCTATCTTCTCTCTCAGGAGTAAGAGCCTATTAAGATCTGAAATTGTTATTGAAAACTTGCACTTGGGACTCCTGGTTTGTAAGTGTGAATTTAAAAACATGTGTTTTCCTTTGGATGATCACTGAGTCTAGATTGGATCTTTACAGACTCTTTTTGACATTAATTCAATGCTACCAGCACTCTTTGGTCATTTCATAGGAAGATCAAGACTCAAAATTTTTTCTACTGCCTCTATGTATAAATAGACCATTTAGATATTAAAAACCCCATCCCCAAAACACTGAAGAGCGGGACAAAACCCAAGAATGTATAACTTCTTATCTTGCAGAGATAGAACTGAAGTTCCCTGTGTAAGTAGACAGTGGTCACCAAGCAATGGAAGTCGACATGACAGGGACTTGCAAATCCATCTCAGGAATAGTAAGACATCATTTATAGTCTTTAAAGCCAGACACTCACCATGCTTTTAGTTCTATAGAAAAAAATCCCTCACTGAATCATGAAATGAAATTTTGCTTAGGTTACTGTGTGGCTCCAGGATGTAGTTAGTAGGAAACTTCAAAACCTCATTTGTATATCTCTCTTTTCTCAATCCACTGGCAACATTAAACTCAAAAGAGCTTTGCAATACCTGTTACACCAGCTGCCACTTCAGGCCCTTAGGATAACTCTGTCCTGAGTCATTGAGGACAGAGCCTGGAGTAACGAGGTATTTGTTGCATCTATCCCAGTTCTGTGCTTATCCTCAAAAATGGGCAGTTTTGCACAAAATCTGGAGATGGCATATTTAAAGCTGTTTAGAATTTCATGGAAATTTTATATCACATATGCAAGTTCTCTAGCAAAGATTTGTGGTCAGCTGAGACCTGTAAGTGGACTTAAGTACTATGACATTACAATAAATACAGTCATAACTCAGTAATTTGTCCTGTCAAACTCGTGGCCTCAGTGATTCATGGAAAATTTTTGCGTAATCCTTACTCAGGGATTTGTGGAGCAATGTACAGCTCCACAGAACAACACAGTTCTGCACTGCCATGGTGGGCAGCCACGATCGGCCACCCACCCCTGCCAGTTGTGAGGAAGTCTTAAACTGTAACTCATGGTGTTATGCAGTCCTATTCTGGCCACAGCAGCCAGCCTGGACTTGTCAGCGCATATGCATATATACATCGCCTTAGGCAAAGCAGTTCTGCAGCACAGTGCCTGTGGAATTCAACTGAGGATTTCCTGTTCCCGGACCGGCATAGCCGCTGTAGTTAAAGGGAAAAAAATCTGACTCCAATGCTATCTATCACCATAAGGAGGTCCAAGGTGTTGCAGTGTTGCAAAGTTGCCGTATTTGTGGAAATAATTTGCCATATTAATGTCTGACCTGAATTCGTGGATTTAATGTTCAGTGGCACCCTCACAGGACCCAAATCCCACAAATCCAGAGGTACGACTGTATTTGGCTGAAAGATCAGCTTAGCCTGTTCTAAGGGACTTGAATGTAACATATGAAGAAATAAAGGCTTCAGAAAACTAAAGTTCATGATTTTTCCAAAATCTACAACCTACTATTATTATTGACGTATCTCATTTGCTCAAAGCATGGTCACTTAGAAGAATGCATCATTTTGCTATGTATTTACAAAATTGCTTCTTGAAAATTCTGAGGTGAATGAGTATGCTTATCTTGCAAGCATACTAGTATGAGCAGATGGAGAACCAGGACACCAGGTCCACTTATATCTACACCATTTTGCACTTTCAAGGTTTTTCCCACCAACAAGAAAAAAGCTTTGCAGAATATGGAAAAACACTGCCAATGCATTTTTCTTATTTCATAGCATTCATTATTATTCTAGTCCTATCTGAAGCCTCTTGCAAGTTTTACTTGCCATTTTATTAAGGTTGATTAAAAGAACAGAAAAGACAAAACAAAACAAAACATGAGAAAAGATAGGTATACTCCAAAACCAGATGGCTAAATTATATTGCAAATTCAGTGCCTAGTGGTGCATGCTTATTCAAAAGTTCATAAGAAAATTATTTCCTCACTGGAAAGAGGTCAGGACATGAAAGTCATCTTGATATCTAATCCAAGAAAAAGAACAAAATCATTAGTAATAAAGATTCTACAGGTCAAAAATATCCTTTGGCAACTTCTGTGGAAGCTGACTATTCTCAAAATAGACTTTAAATTACATACATACAATACTATTATCTTTAGTATGGCAGTATTTGAGCGTGCAATTGGACGAGAAATTATTTTGAAAAAGGATACTGTAAATAAAGCTGAGTTCTGGTGACTATATACAAAATGAAATAAAATTTAATTTGATTTTAGACTAGTGTTGATTATGAAACATCAGAGACCAATTATTTTAAAATCTGCCAGTAATATATATATATATATAAGCAAGTAAATATAAAAACAAGTTCAATCACTTTTTTAATTATAGTAATTTCAAGACTGAACTACATATTGAGGGAAAGTAAGGGCTTTGTATTTTCCTTCTTGTTTGTCCTTTACTCCAAGTACTGGGCAAAGATTGCTCAAATATATTGTTACTCATGTGTGTCAGTATTCTGAACAAGAGCTGTAAGGTACAAACAGGAATTCACACAGGATTCATGGGTTCACAGGTTATTCCGAGTTCGAAGGGACTCACAGGATCATCTAGTCCAACTCCCAAGTGAACACCCACCCAGGGATCAGGCCCACAAGGGTGGAAACATGGGTAACGCATTCCTTCCATCCAAGCCTCCCACCATCTAGACCATGTCACTGAGCTCCTCATTGAGTCTTCTCTTAAACACCTCCAGGGATGGTGACTCCACCACTTCCCTTGGCAAACCATTCCAATGAGTCTTGTTAAATCTCATACTATTGGAGTCTGACCATTTCTCTAGCTTGTCAAGGTCCCTCTGAAGTTCTCTCCTCCCGTCTGGCAGTTCAACATTTGCCCCCAGCCTGATGTTGTCCGCAAACTTGCTGACGATGGGCTCAACTCCCTCGTCCATATCGTCAATAAAGATGTTGAACAGTGCCAGGCCCATCACTAACCACTGTGGGGCTCCACTAGTGACTGACTGCCAGCTGGATGTGGCACCATTCACCAACACTCTCTGAGTTCATCCATCCAACTGGTTCCTAACCCAAAATAAAATGCTTCCATCCAGTCCATGCTCTAAGAATTTCTTCTGAAGCTTATTATGGGAAACTGTGTCATCAAACATTGCTAAGGTCCAAGTACAGAACATCCACGGCTTTTTTATTATCAACCAGACAAGTCACCAGATCATTAATGGAGATTAGGTTGGTCAGGCAAGACCTGCCTCTCCAAAATCCATGCTGATTAGTTCTAATNTGTTGGTAAGTTATGCAGAGTGGCTTGGCGAGTTCGTCGGCTAGTTCTTTCATCACCCTCAGATGGATCCCATTTGGTCCCATGGATTTGTGAGGATCCAAGCCACTCAGCAAGTCTCTGACTACCTCCTCCTGGATTACAGGGGGGTTATATTGCACCCCAGCTCCTTCCGTCCGCCCACAAGCCCAGTTGTCTTGCTGGCAATCTTTCTTACTGTTAAAAACAGAGGCAAAATATGCATTAAGTATTTCTGCCTTTTCCTCATCTCTACTTACTATATTCCCCTTTGCATCCAATAAGGAGTGGAAGTTGCTGCAGCCCCTCTTTTTACTGTTGATGTATTTATAAAAACATATCTTATTGGCTTGTTTAGCCTAGAGAAGAGGAGATTGAGCAAAACAACTTCCTTACAAGGGAAAGCAGAAGGACAGGCACTATTCTCTTCTCTCTGGTGACCAATGACAGGGTCTGAGGGAACGGCATGAATCTGTGTCATAGGAGGTTTAGGTTGCATAACAGGAAAAGATCCCTCCCCCAAAGGGTGATTGGGCACTGGAACAAGGAAAGTAAATGGTCATAGCTCCAAGCCTGCCAGAGTTCAAGTGTTTGGACAACATACTCAGACATATGTTGTGACTCTTGGGGCTGTCCTGTGCAGGGTCAGGTTTTGCACTTTAGTCATGATTGTGAGTCCTTTCTAACACAGGATATTCTATGATTTTCTGAATTATTTGATTGTATCTGTTTGGATTTACCACTTGGCTGCTTTAATTTAACTTTTGAAATATAAATCTTACATGTAACAGTTTTCTCAAATGCTTTTATATGCTCCCATCAGCTGTTAGTATAATTTTCTCATTTGGGTACATATAATGAGTACTCTTAGATCGTTTTGTGCACAGGTGTGTCCGAGAAGTTCAAATTCCTGCTGTGATTAAAAAAAAAAAAATCAGGCTATTTGGATTCCCACATGGAGGCCACAGAGGTGGCAAGTGATTATGTTGTGTCAAGAAATGTTCAACTAGGAGCAAGTACTGTATTATGGTGCTGTAGCTCTCTGTGTTTGTGACACAGACATCTGTCCTGTGACATCAATTCTAGACAAACTGCAATGCAACATCCTTCATTATGCTGCATCTAATGTAGCACAGTCCCAGCTTTAATGTTCCTACCAGTGTAATGGCTGCACAGAGTTTAATTCTTGATAACTTTCCCTGAATCTGAACAGGAGACAAATGCTTGGTGAGAGGCTGTATATCATTTAGTCATCTCCCTGGGGAAAGTAGTCATTTGAGATAGATTTAAAATTGGAGAAGTCACAGACTTGGGCACTTGCAGAGTTTCCCCATTCCCCATAATGAAGAAGAATAATGAGTTTTAGTACAAATTGTAAGGGCTAAAAATATCGCTTTGTACAATGAAAACTGTGTTGTTATATATCACCTCCCGCTGCCCCTGACACTTTCAATCAGCTTGTCAACTTTCACTGGTAGATAACTTGATAAAAGCTTTGCACTGAGTAAGACTTTTTGCTTAGTTGTATGCAGCAAAAATATAGCTTGTGTCAGGACCAATTAATAATGCTGAACGTGTTTTCACACATGTGAAAAGTAACTACAAATCCTTCATCCATGAAACACCGGGATCCATAAGAATAATGTTAGCAATAGATACTAAGGGCATATTTTGTGTCTGCTCTAAAGATATTACAGTAGCCAGCTGATAAATTTGGTGACATGACAAATTTCTGATACATTAAGATGCCTGTAGAATCCTGGCAACATATTTAAAGCTTCATTTCTCAAGCTTACCTTAACCCATACTAACATTTCTCCCTCCTTCTAGCCCTCAAGAAAAAAGCAGTTAAGACATTTAATATTTAGAAGCTTCATGTGTGTTCTCTTTTTTTGTTTTTCTTCTTGAGGTTATAAATGTCTATGACTTTCATGACATTTGAAATCTAAATACTATATTATTAAAATGTATGGGTAAAAATATCTGATAAGGAGAATATGAAATGTATAATATTTTTTCCTTATAATAAGAGAATCTCCATATAAAAACAGTTCACAGAATATTCTGAGTTGAAAGGGACACACAAGGATCGAGTCCAACTCTTAAATGGCACCACTGCCTCCCTGGCAGGGAATCAAACCCTGGTCTCCTCTGTGAGAGCTGGGGACACTCACCACCATACTAAAGTGGATTTTTTTGTTTATGAGGCTGATATTATTGGACACCCACAGGATCTTCCTCTATTTGGTTTACTGGGCATGATATGCCAAGAGTTGGGGAGTACAAATACAGCTGTAGTCTGACACAACTGCAGGATCTGAGCAGGTGAAAATTCAAGTAATTGAAAAAGTTCATGTGGCAGCCACTCGACTATTTCATTTTAGAAGCTAATACTTCCTCATAGGTCATAGAAAGCACCTTTGTTGCTGTGTTAAATAATTGAAGACTATTAACTAATTTTTTTTTTCTTCAGGTATTTACAAATTTACCTTTACCTCTCAAGACTGCAAACTGTGCATTATATTTGCCAGGGAAAATTCGCACATGTGAGCACATTTTCTTTATTTTTACTTTTGTGACAAAACAGACCTACCATAGAAATTTTTTATTGTTTCTGGGTTATTTTAGAGTTCAGTGCTGTAGCTTTCACTCTTTCTTCAGTTGCAGTCCATATGGAAAGGAATTTTAAAAGACAGAGAGAATAAAATTAGTTTGATGGTCATTTCTGGTTTTTAGCTGTTAAGTATGAGCACAGACTGTAAATGATTGCTGATTGAGAAGATCACTCAGGATCACTAAGCTGTAATCAAGAGACTCATTATTAAGACCTTGTACAATTCACTCAATTCTTAATTCTTTTCACTAACTCCTGACATAAAAAAAAAATGTTCATTACTGCTAGACTTGTCTTTAAGTGTTATTTATGGATAAGCTGCATATTTTTCATGTTTGTATTTATTTAATCAATCCTAGGCAAAAAATCCCTCCTACTAAAAAATATGAATATTTCTGTTTTTACTGATTCTTTATGCATATACAATATTTCGATTGAGAAAATGACACTGATGATATTTTTAATTATTTTTAAATACGACATTCATAAAGACTACAAAGTAAAAAGTTTGGAGGTTTTTGTTAGTTTTTAACTTTTTAAATAAAAATAATTTCATGTTACAACAATTCATATTCTTTTCCTAAAGTTTTTAACAATCTACAGAGAAATTAGATTTCCACAAATATGTATTAAAAATCTAGACAATGCAGAAATAAATATAAATTCATGGTGTCTGACAGTGCAGTCATTTTTTTTATTATTTGTTTCATTTGAAAAAATTCTAGCTGGAGTCTCAAGGGCTGCATTGGTGGCTGGAGGAGGGGTGTGATTGAATACACTCTTAGATGTGTCAAGTTTCATAGGGAAAAGAGGGCCAGATGAATGGATCCACATGATGATGATATCTGAGGACTGTCAAGTAGAATCCTAAAATGTACAAGACAATAATTCAGTTGCCTTACTAAGTTTTTCAGAAAAGACCATATCAATCTTCTTTCAGTGAAAGCATCAATTTTTTCCATCTTGTTTTTGTTTCCAGTTCTTGTTTCTGATATGTTCCCTTCATAAAAGTCATTTCAGTATGTGTCCATTTCTCCATGTCTAGAATGGGTGCTTAATATATTAGATCTTGCCAGCAAAGAACTTTGAGATCCGGTGCTGGAAACATAAAATACAATATATTGTTATTGCGTATTTCTTTATCAAAGGAAAGGACTTGGAAGGAAAGCACTATCTATAAAATTTCTTTCTGATTTTTTTTTCACTGCTGTTGATGAGTCTGTGACTCTTCTTGCAAGTACTGTTACAAAGGAATGTATAGGAAATCAGTACTTCTTGTACAGAGAGCTATGATGAATACCCAGTTCCATTATTGAAGTCACTGCGTTTGGAACAGAATAGAATCTTAGAATCAAAAATAGAATAGTTTGGCTTGCAAGGAACTTTTGAACGTCATCTAGTCTAACTCCCTTGCAAAAAGCAGGGACATCTTCCACTAGATCAGACGGCTCAGAGCCCAATCCAACCTGATCTTAAATGTTTCCAATGATAGAGCATCTTCCACTTCCCTGGGAAACATGTTCCAATGCTTCACCATCAACATCATAAAAAAATTCCTTTCTTATATCTAGTCTGAATCTGCCCTTTTCGTTTAAAACCATGACCTCTAGTCCTGCTGCTACAGGTCCTATTAAAAAGTTTGTCCTCATCTTTCCTAGAAGCCCCCTTTAAGTATAGAAAAGCCACAATAAGATCTTCCCAGAACCTTGTTTCTCCAGGCTGAGAACAGAGATATTTTTCTGTCTCTAACTTTCATGATGTCCAGAAGTCAAAACATTATATTCTTAATGGTTCTTGCTCTGTGGAAACTTGTTTGTGATATACCACAAGAGGACTGAGGTAAATCAGCTCCTGCTTTAATTCCTTTGGATTTTGTAGTGTGTAAATAGATATATTCTCCCATTTTTGGGAAAAAAATAAAAAGATACAAGATAGAAAACATGGAGCCCATTTTGTCACAAGGAGAGGAGAAAGGAACACCACGCAGAATACCACCTAGACATTTGATCTAGTAAGGGAACAAAAGAAACAAAATGTTGTGCACATAGACACATACACTATTAACTGAGAATCAGAACCTCCAGTCTCAAAGGGAAGAGGAAGTGGTTGTCGGGGACTCCCTTCTGAGGGGAACAAAAGGGCCTACCAGCCGTCCGGACACAGCCCACAGGGAGGTCTGCTGCCTCCCTGGGGACTGGGTATGGGATATTGCTGAGAGGTTGCCAAATCTAATCCAATTCTCAGACTATTACGCCCTTCTGGTTGTCCAGGCTGGAAGTGATGAGATTAATGAGAGGGGAATCAGAGAGATCAGGGAGGGGTTCAAGGGATCTGTGGGACAGGAGCAAAGGTAGTCTTTTGCTCTGTCCCTGTAATGGCAGGTTTGGACCCTGAAAGCAGCAGGAGGATTCTTGCTCTTAATAAATGGCTCAAGGGCTGGTACCACCAGAAAAAATTTGGGTTCTATGACCATGGTGTGTTCTTCACCTAACCAGGACTAACAGACCCTGGAGGGCCCGAGGGTTGGCAAGACCCATTGACAGGGCTTTAAACAAGGTTTGAAGGGGGAAGGGGATTGGGCAGTCACTCAAGAGAGCACTGAAACTGGCAACAATGAACTAAAAAACATACTCAGCAGCACAGCTGAAGTGCATGTACACTAATGGACGCAGCCTGGGCAACAAACAGGAAGAACTGGAAGTTATGGTGTATCAGGAATGATACAACATAGTTGCCGTTAACAGAAACATGGTGGGATGAAGCGCATGATTGGAGTGCTACGTTGCAAGGCTACACACTCTTTAGAAGGGATAGGAGAGCACGTAGAGATGGGGGAGTGGCCCTATATATTAAAGCAACCCTAGATACCATAGAAATAGGCATCAAGGATGATCAACTACAGCCTATGGGTCAAGGTAAGAGGCATACCCAATAGAGCTGAAATTCTGCTCAGTGTGTTACAGACCGCC
>WEKX01027227.1:635-26293 GCA_013390025.1 Pitta sordida | reverse complement strand
TGGGAACTGGGGTTGTTCAGCCTGGAGAAGAGGAGGCTCAGAGGTGACCTCATTGCTGTTTATAACTACCTGAGTGGAGGTTGCCACCAGGTGGGTGTGGATCGCTTCTCTCAGGCTGACAACACCAGAACGAGAGGACCTGGCCTTAAGCTACACCAGGGGAGATTTAGACTGAATGTACAGAAGAGTTTTTTCAATGAGAAAGCTCATTGGAATGGACTGTCCAGGAAGGTGGTGGAGTCGCCGTCCCTGGAGGTGTTTAAGAGAAGACTGGATGAGGAGCTTAGTGACATGGTCTAGCTGTGGGGGTGTCTGGGTGGATGGTCCTGTGTGTCCCTTCCAGCTCGGAAGGGCCTGTGAACCTGTGAGGGAACTAGGTTTATGTTCACGCCCTGGGGTATGTGTTTGGTCTTTGTATGGGCATTAGCTGGTGAGTTGGACTAGATGATCCTTGTGGGTCCCTTCCAACTCGTAGTATTCTGTGATTCTATGACATATCCCTTCTGCTGAGGGATGCCTGATGAGCAGTCATTAGTGACTCAGAAGACAACTCTGGACTGTGTCAGCACTGGACTGTGGCCAGCAGCTCCACACAAACATAGAACTCTTGTGAGTCAAGTCTTCTGTGTCCAGGTAAAAATGTTTCTCATCTTTGTAATTTTTTGTAGCTTCTCTCTCTAATCACTGAAATGGCAAGGGGTGTGTGTAATGTTTTCATAGACAGGTTTCATCTCGGGCTGTCAATCAGATCACTGTAAAATGCTGCAATGATATACCTTTCCAGCAGTTTTTGGTACTGTTTTTATGTCAGTTGTCATTCTATGGCACGTGGTGAGGCTCATTGTACGCAGGGCCACTTCCTGTCTCTTTGAACAGAGTTCCAAAACTTGACCTCTCTTTGCATCATGCTCCAAGTCAGAGCAGGGCCGCCTTAAAACATCTGCAAGGAGATTTCATGTAAATATTTTTATTGGGTTTCTGTGACAAAGTTTTGGTAGTAGGAGGGCTACAGGGGTGGCTTTTGTGAGAAGCTGCCAGAAGCTTCCCCCATGTCCAGCAGAGCCAATGCCAGCCAGCTACAGGATCAACCTGTCACTGGGCAAGGCTGAGATCATTAGGAATGATAGTAAGACCTCTGTGATAACATATTTAAGGAGGAAAAAAGTTAAAATTTTTTGATAGATGAAAATCTTAGCCAGAGAAAAGCGGAGTGAGAACATGTGATCAACAGTGCAGCCACCAAGGTCAGTGGAGAAGGAGGGGAAAGAAGTTCTCTAGGTGCCAGAGATGAGGTTCTCCTGTAACCCATGGTGAAGACCATGGTGGAGCAACTGTGCCCCTGCAGCCCATGGAGGACCACAGGGGTGCAGAGATCCACCTGCAGCCCACAGAGGAGCTCACATTGGAGCAGGTGGATGTTTGAAGGAACCCGTGACACTGTGGGAGGCCCATGTTGGAGCAGGGTCCTGGCAGGGACCTGCTGACCTGTGCAGAGAAGAACCCATGTTGGAGCAGATTTTCCTAGTAGGACTTGTGGCCCTGTGTGGAGCCCACATTGGAATGCTCTATGCCTGAAGGACTGCATCCTGAGGAAAAGTGACCCACATGGCAGCAGTTTGTGAAGAACTGTTGCACATAGGATGGACTCAATGCTGGAAAAATTTGTGGACTGTCTCCTGTAGAAGGTATCCTGCAGGAAGCAAGGGAAGGACTCTTTTCTCTCTGAGCAGCGGCAGAAACAGCAACCGGCCCATTCCCCATCTCCCTGCACTGCTGGAGGGGAGGAGGAACTTGGAAGGAGGGAGAGGCAGGGGGAAGGTGTTTTTAACTTTATTTTACTTCTAATTCTTCTGCTCTGATTCTGTTAGGAATAAATGTAACTAGCATCTGTTTTGCTCATGATGGTGACTGGCGAGTGGTCTCTCCTGGTCCTTACCTCAGTTTCTTGAATTCTTTGTTGCTTTTTTTCTCTTCTCTGCCCAGTTGAAGAGGGGAGTGAGAGAGGAGTTTTAATGAGTACCTGGCTTCCAGGTACTTTCTGAAACTGATAATCTGGCATATAATAACAGATCTTAAAGAAGCCCCACGTCTTTTGCTTGGAAATATGGCAGAAATGGACATATACACGTTTTGATTATTATTTTCAAGATGACTTGTTAATAATGGTTCAGGGCATTTAATACATCTTTACAAATAATGAAATTCATTCAGAATGAAATTATTCCTGGTCTGTTATAACAGCATTAGAATTTTGTCAAGCTCCAGGATAGGCAAAGTGCACTAGGGTGCTTTACATTGTGATATTCAGTTAGGTTTTCTCTGTGAACAGTATGTATTCTGAATGTTAATCCTAGATCATTCAGAGCTGTACTCCTGTAAAGAGAGAATGTTTTTATGTATCCAATAAGTTTTTTAGTACTGAAATTGGAAATCATGCCTTTATATTCAAAACAGCCAATAAAACATGGTACAAAATTCTGACTTTTTCAGTAAAATCAGCTTGTTATACTAGAGGAACTTATGTGCATGTATAATCTCAGGATAAGCCCTCTGATGTGATATGTTTGAGATATATATATATATAGATATAGATATATGAGGAGAGAGAGAGAGAGAATTAACATGGACAGAATTAGAAAACATGGCACTGCTTCAAAGTCACTTTGTTTACAAATGATTGTGGAATTAATAATGTGTTTTCAGACTAGTGAAATTTAACATGTGTATTGTTGTAGCAAGCTGACAGTACGCATGTTTTGCATTCACAATATGTTTCTTATACCAGAAAGATTATTTTATTATAGTCTAGATATAATATCTTAGGTTTAAAACAAATTAGATTAAATTATTAAGTTTTAGGTTAGATGCTCATAAATATATTAAGAGCACACTTTCTTTGTAATTTCATGTAATCTTACAAGTGCATTTACCTCCATTTTCTTGTCAGGTGTCCTGTTTTTATGAGAGAGATGATTTCAGCCTATAGTCTGAAATGGTAGAGCTTTACATTATTGTGTTGCACTTTTATTCCCTGTTTTCTTCTTATTGAATCATGTTTACCTCTAGTTTTCACTCTTTATTTATGTCTATTAATTACATTTAATTACATCAGTTCTCTTTTATAATTTGATATATTAATTTTTGGTTATTATGCAAAGATTTTACTATCTCTGCTGATAATTATTTCCTCTCCAGATAAAGTTAGGTGTTAAAAGCTCATTTTATATTACAAAGCACTTGACCTCATTTATTTATTCACATAAATTCAATCTTTTAGAATGGAAATAAATTTCACTAACATCAATGCCATTAAACAATTTGTGAGATTAAATGTAAAGTTAAAAAATTTGTAAGGTTGTAAAATATATTTTGCTATGCTTTGCTATGTCTTATCTTACCCAGAGAGAATTGTTTCCCATAAGATCTACCATTTAAAAAGAGACTAAAAAAATAATAAAATCCCAATACCCAAAAAACTGTGAGACAGGATACACTGTAGGAGACAGTATATTTTCTCGTCTTTCTACATCTATTTCTACATCTAGTATTTTGACTTTTTCAGCACTGTCTATAAAACTGTAAGGCTACTGAAGGGCAGAAAAGTTGAGAGCACCTGCTGTGCTGCTGCTTGTTTTAGTTTCCAGCTGCAACTGTCTTAAGGTGTAAAACTTCAAGAATGCAACTCAATTAACTGAAAAGATACAGTGACTCTTTTCTTTCTTTCTTTTTTTCTGTAGCCTGTGCAGTTTCTTAAGTGAGACTGCTATTTTAGAAATGTAGAAACATGATCCATTTCCCCATAGAGCTGACACTAAATGTGTCAGTGTGTACAAGAGATCAGCAAACTTAGGACAGGAAAAGGAAAGTGAGATTTCCAAGAAGGATGGGTATGTTTATTTTGATTCTCACTCTATACCCTGGTCATGACAATAACCTGACAGTTGTCAATATGGCTTTAAAGCATACTGCTATCAAGAAAAAGGTACTACTCATCTGGGCCATTCCCATTAAAGTAAAATGGATGTTTTTCTCTCCTGTGGATATGGGCATCATTTTGCACAAAAATCTTCCAGGCTCAACAAGAAAATTATGTGCATATCAGAGGCAGAACTTGATTTCCTACTCTTTATTCATTCCAAAAACTATGCTTTTGCTCACAATCCATGGTGATCATAATGACCATGTTTAAAGTAGTGTTTGACTTCCATAAGAAAGTTATCTTTGTCTAATAAGAATTAAGGTTATGTACATGAAAAAATAATTTTGCAATACATTCTCTCTTCAGGGCATTAACATTGTGGGAGATAATCTAGCTAATATTTCATTCCATTGTTCAATTGTCAGTTATAATTTTTTTTCTACTTCTTATACATGTAGGTGAATGACTACAAAAAAATTAGCATTCAACACTCCAACTGTGATGGGAAAAGGAAAACTGCTGCTATGATAAGCCACTCAACCTGTTGCTTCTAAGCATTTCAATTTACTGAAAAATATGATTGTTATAACAAATAGTTTAAGCAATGGAGGAAAATTAGATTTCTTTTTATCTCCAGCAATAGGGCTTGAGTAGGGAAATACTACATTTTATGGTACTTCTGCACTTATATATTCCTCATGTCATCTGAGAGGTCTGTAAACAACCTTATACTGGCATCAGTCAACACTGTACCCTGATGCAGAGCAACCGGCCCATTCCCCATCTCCCTGCACTCACACAGTCACTATCTCTTTCAATCCACCTTCTAGTCACAGAATCACAGAATCACAGAATATTATGAGTTGGAAGGACCTCCTGAAGCAATATATTCTATAACATTTACATTAATTGTTTATCTCAAGGGCCTTTTCTCTGCCTGCTTTCCACAAGCTTATTCAATGTAGTGAAGAAAGATTTGCCTTTAAAAAAAAAAACAACAGAAAACAGTATTACCAAGGTGCAAGCCTATGGGATGTGAACTGTCTTATCATCAGCTGGTTTTTTTCTTCCTGCCATGCATTCTTTGAGTATCCCTTTTTATACACAAATAGTGATGTCTCTGCCCCTCTAGAAGCATCCTATTAGAGCTTACTTAACACTGAGAACAGAAAATTCCTCATTTTAGCTCAGCTGGTTAGAGCATGGTGTTAACACTGCATGAGCTATTCACTTAATAGTTGGACTCGATGATCTTTGTGGGTCTATTGTAACTCAGAATATTCTGTGATTCTGTGAACTAATGTCAGCTTTACGAGATTAATTTTACTTCTATATTCATCTGGGGTTGTCGTTTCATCCCTATGATGTTATTTTGCACAGTCTTCCAAGAAATTGCATTTGTTTACCCCTGAGTATTGATCACAAAATTACTAGGGCTGACAGTTGTTCACAGAGACAGAACAAGTTTGTGCCATCAAATGAAAGAAGGAGAAAAGTCTATGAACTGCTGTTCTACATGATGCAGGCAGAAATTGGGAGAGTTGGCTAAATGTCAGTTTTATGTACCATTCCCATCTAATTGTGAGTAATTAAGTGAGGTTCATAAAGCTTTTCTTTTACCTGAGTTTCTCTTAAATCTATAATGGAACCTAGTTTTCTAGTTCTATGTAAGTTTGATTTAGCTCTATATTTTTATGCAGATGGTAGTCAACTAATATTTAACTACTATGGTAGCCTAACAACTCAAGTAGGTTGATTAGAAAGTTTTATTCCTGAATGCTATCTAGTACGACCAAATATTGAGTCTATGGCATTGTAGGACACTGCTGAGATCCTTGATGTAAATGGAAAATTCTTAACACATTCTGGATTAAATTGTATGGAAATATGATAGACCTGGTGTGGATATTGTCACTGAAAAACACTGAGGGACCATTGATAGCCTCAGATACCAATTACTACAAATGCTGAATTTTAATGGTACATCATCACTGAGATGAGCTAGGGACAGGAAACAAGCAAAGACTTCCAGATAGAATCCTGTCTTCCTGTATTATATTTCTATTTCAAGAATATTTCTGATTCAAAGAGTTCAGAAACAGGGGTCAGAAATAGAAACTTTTTAAATTTTGATTTGCAATTTTAGCTGACAAGCCATAAGCAATGACAATGCATTAATGTCCTGTGTAGCTTTAAAACATCAGTGGCATTCTTACTACTACAGTCATCATGCACTGTGCAGAGCCAACTCATTTGCATGAGAGTTGTAGACCTCCTATATTGAGATTTAGTATGCTTTCAAATTCAGTATAAAAGCTCTCAGAGCTTGCGAAATCTCTGTCCCGTAGTCTGTCTTGGCACAGGAGACAAAAGGGAGCAGTTTCTGAGTGGCTGCGGTGACCGTGTGTGCTTGCTGCTCCCCCCCCAGCCCTCCGGCCCAGCCCGGCCCCGGTGCTTACGCCGACCCTGGGGACCCTNAGAGGATTGACTGTAATAGATTTTCTGGAATCTACAACGACAGATTTACGGGTCTTAATCATCAAAAGGCTTTCTCTAGTTCTGTATTATAGGTATCATCACTTCAAGACCACTAAAATGATTGAATTGCTGAACCTCTCATACGTGAAGCAGTATTATAGCTCAGTGAGAAACCAGAGTGAACTCCGGGGAGATAATAAAAACTAAGTGTATTATTTGGAATTAGTACATACAAATAAATTTTTAACTTTCCTTTGCAGTTCTATCAAGAGTCCTGTTCTTGTAAACTCTCATAAGGAACTTCTGGGAAATCACAATCTATATGAACCTTTTAGTGGAAAACACTTTTGCAGTAGGACTATTAAACAGAAAAGAAAGGTCTTTGTTACAGCATATCCACAAGAATCTTATTTGTGCACTAATGATATGTGGGGTACCTGGATATGTTTCAGAATAACTACAAACACTTAGAATTTTTGCTTACTGTTTTATGGCTTCCTTTAATTTCATACTATTCTTCATAAGCAGTTAAATCAAATTACTTAAGATTTACTCATCCACTGTAGTCAGATGTAGAGAAAAAGATAATAAAACACTCTCTTGCTGATTCTGCAGTGTTTTAAACTTTTGTGTCTGGCTTTAATGCCTTTGAAGCATATTTAGTCTTGTAAATTACTGAGTTTTGTCTTAGGGCCTAGGAGAAAAAAATGTGATATTTAAACTCTTGTCCTTTTTCAATAGACAGTCTGTCCATAGGATGAGAACATTAACCCCCTGAGGAAATTCTTGTTAAGAAAGTATTTATAGCTGGAGGTTGTAAATGAATTCTCCTTTTTCATGATCGTGGTGTCATATTATCATTTCTTTTTAAAGATCTTGCTTGAAAACACAGTTGTCTGGACATTAAATAGTAGCTGAGAGGTGAAAATTGAAAGGTAAAGCTATGAGAGAAAAAATGCATTTCTGTAATCAACACTCTTTATAAACAGAGGAAAAATACAAGGTTTACTTAGAGATACAAGAATATTGTGGTACATTATCATTCTTGCTGTATGTGAATAACTAGTTCCTTTCAATTATCAAATAGGAAGAAGTCTTTATGATAAACACTAGCTCTGAGTAGGCTACACTTGACTACAGCAAATTAACCTCAACCACAGAAAAAGAAAGCTTCATCATGATTCCTTTTTTTTCCCCCTTGTATATTAGGCTTCTGCTGCACTGATGATGACAACTCAGTCTAGAGTGTGTTAAGTTCTCTTTAAAGAAAATTCCTCCATACGTTCAGTGAAGTTCATACCTCTAATGTAAGCGCTGTTGCATCACAAGTGACAAAACGGATAGCAGACACAAGGTTAACCGGTAATGAAATGATCTACTGCTGCTTCAGGGAAGAGGATACTTTAACAGCACATTAACTGCTTCATATGGGAACAGGAGGCAATGGGGCATCTGTGTAGAAAGCTCCAGTCCAATTAAAGATATTATGATTTTTGCTGAGAGCAAGATTTTTTTCTTTTTCAAAAAATCTGAAGTAGTTCACTTTATAAGAAAAGATACATCTTTGCTGATGGTAAAGTGTGAGGTCAGGAGAAAGGTTCAGATCACAGTCTTTTTGATTCAGCTGTTTAAGGGCATGCTGCTGTTCTTGGGGAACAGTTATAGAAGATGCCTAAGAAGCTTAGGTTTACACTGTCTACCACTCCCATTAAATTTTGCAGCAGACAAGCATGATGTTCTTTCATACTGCGGAGGTCAGAAGCTACAAAAATGTTTGCCACATAGGCCATAACATACTCTAGTCATTCACAGTGAAGGTAAGTTCATGTCTTGGTTTAAGTTTAATAATGATGCAGGTCTTTTGTCTGTAGCTCCCTGGAGATTTCTACGTCGGGGACTCATCACGATCTTTGGTCTGCACAGTATAGAAAACAGCAAGGTTTGGACTTGGGGCATATTCTATGTACCAATGCCTGAAATGTGCTGTAAAAGCAAACACAATCCATTACACTGCCATTAAGAAACGCTGCACTGAAAAAGTGTCCCCAGCAACAGTGGCTTGAAGTTAGTTACTTCTTGAATAAGCGAGCAAATTAAGGTGCTCCAAGAGGCCTTGAAAGTCATATTGGAAGTTGGACAGAAGACCTGCTCAACAGATTATTCTGTACTGGAGAGTAAGCCCTATGTGGAGCAATTGAGGGAGGTGGGGTTGTTCAGTCTCAAGAAGAGGAGGTTCTGAAGTGACCTCATTGCTGTTTACAACTACTTGAAGAGAGGTTGCATTCGGGTGGGTGTCAATCTCTTCTCTCAGGCTGCCAGCACCAGAACAAGAAGACATGGTCTTAAACTATGTCAGGGAAGGTTTAGGCTGGATATTAGGAAGAGCTTTTTCAGACAGTGTGATCTCTCAGGGGAATGGCCTGCCCAGGGAGGTGGTGGAGTCGCCATCCCTGGTGATATTTAAGAAAAGATTGGATAAGGTACTCATTGACATGATCTAGATAATGAGATGATGGGATGGGGAATTAGGTAAAAAAAAAAAAAAAAAGACCCTGAGATTAGCTCAGATGGTTAAAGCATGGTGCTAGCAATAGCAAGGTTATGGACTCAATCCCCGTATGCGCCATTCACTTCAGAGTCGGACTCAATGATCCTTGTGGGTCCCTTCCAAGTCAGAATATTCTGTAATTCTGTGAAGGTTGCTTGTTTGCCAATATACATTGAGAAAAAATAAAGTGAATATAATACTGTCAGCAATCTAAACAGACAAATTCAAACTTTTAATCATGAACATACACACACACAGAACTCGCACAGTTTATAAACCAGCCTGTCAAGGAATATCAGCTGCCTCTTTGTGTTATAGGCAGATCTCTACAGATCACTGTTGGTGCTGTTCTCACAGAAGTATGGTTCTGACTACAAAGGAACTACAGCAGTTTCGGTACACGTATTTGTTATTAACTACTACTGCATTTCTTTCGTGCCATAAAATTAATTGTGAGAAAATTCATCAGCTTAAATGTAGCTCTTCTTTAATATGGTTCTACTCAGCACTACAGAATAGCTGTACTGAACAAGCTGTGTAAAAAAAACTCCCTAAGAGCAGCAGAAGGCATAAATGACAACAAGCTTCTATGACAAAATTTAACTTTGTTAAAGTGGGATATATATGAAATGCTAAGGCACTGTTTTTTTAATTCTGTCAGGAAATAAGGAATATACAAGGAGAGAAAAAACATTTCATAAAATTAGTTTGATATCACAGAATCACAGGATTAACTAAGTTGGAAAAGACCTTATGTACCCTTCCCCTTTACAGGATGTAAAATATGTAGAGTCAACACTAAACAATTATAGAAAGCTGCATTTTTGATAGTATAAAAGTAGATATGTTAACTTACACAAACTGATGACACTAATTATTCAGACTGTGCTTTTCTTTACCTTAGGTTTCTACTAGGAATTATATCTGATACCAAAACAGAGCTAAAGTTTGGGACTCATCATAAAACCTCTGAGCAATTCTTGTGACAGATTTGACCCAGCTGAAAGACAATTTACAACACTAAACCCAGTGCAAAATACGTGGTATCTTGAGTTTTCTGTTAGTTTGAAATGAACCTTAAAATAGCCTTTCTTTCTGATTAATCTATGCATGTACTATAATATCTTCCAGGAGTGATATTTTTTGTTTTGTTGGCATTACTAGGAATTTTAAAATTTGTTTATTTAATAGAGTGAAACTTCTTAACGCACTCCATTTGGTTCTGATGACTGAAAAGTAAACGGTCTCTCAAAGCTTTGAAAAAAATTATTAGCTTCATTTTCTAAAATTTTGTGGACTTGCTCAGCAGGAGAGAATGTGCAGGGAACTTGCCTGTAATAGATTAGTTTTCACAGAATATGAAATATTAATATTACTAATTAAGTAAGGTCAGAGGCTTCTGTTTGGAATCACCAGTGAATGTAATTTTACCATAAATTATTACTTTATAGGTTAACATAGAAATTAGTACCAGAAATACCTGAATAATCAACAAAATACTGACATGATATCCCCTCTTCTGTCCTTTTAGCTGAGTAGAAAAAAACAGGATTTTTTCTAATCAATGTTCTGGTACAGAATTTAGTACCTACGATGAGTTTTAAATAAACAGCAAAGAATGGAAGAAGGGTATTAGTGCAATAAAATATATAGGAATATATTTATAGGAATTAATTAATATATGAGACAAATTTGGTACTGCATTCTTTAATTCCGTGTCAGGAAAAACAGTAGTACAAGTTACTTCTTTATTTTATCTTGAAAACCACAGTGTTAAATTTTTAAGCTTATTGGATTTGAAGTCATCTCACATTCTTTGATTTGAAGCCTCTGTCTCTGAGAGATTAGGAGATTTGGGGGAACTGTGAGGGAAAATGAAGGTTAAGATGTCACTCAATTAGTTGAGCTTCTCTTGCTGCTGCACATGAGTGAATAGATACTTCTCAGAACCTTTCAGGTGTACAGTTGTTTTGACCAATTAGTAGTTGGCCAACATTGCCACAGGTTGTTCCTTTTCTTTCTCTCCCTGGCTTTCAAGGACACATAAAGTAACTATTAATCACGTCAGAAAATTCAGCTTTGCTGACTTAATTTGCTGGAGATACTGTTTACCTTACACTTGGTCATTAAGAGTCCATAGTCTTTAGCAAGACTTTAGAAATCATCAGGATTTACCTTGGAGATTAATGATGTGATTCTTATGGGATCTAGGTAATCATTGCAGCCCAGTCAATATGTATGCCAGGGAATGCCCAGGTGCACTGACCTGGTAGTTCAGGGACTTGGATTCCATGTGCCCTGAACTGTGTGCTGCTCGTTTAATCCCTGCACTGCTGCCAGTTTCAGCTGTCCTGCTGGAGAGGGTATGAAATCCCCCACCTATCACTGCCTGACAAACAACAGCCCTTTGTGTGCATGGGGCTGGGGTGGGGCTGCAGGCCTGGAAGAAGGAGAGGGCCTGTGATAGGGACACATTTAAAAAGAACCCAAAGCAGTGACCAGTCCCGAGAAGAAAGAAATGTGACAACTTCTCTGTTAAAGACCTGAGGATTCTGACAGCTCACTGTGACCCGCCCTGAAATCTCCTGCCTCTTTTATTCTTGGAGAAGAATTAAGCATCAACCTTAGAACCCAGCAGGACACAGGGAGGATAAGCATAAGAGTTAAGAAAAAGGATAGATTCTAGGAAGATTTTATTGCATAACAATTGTAATGTTAATGCAACATTTCCGTATTAATTGCGGAGTGTGTGCAATGAGACCTTCAAAATACTGATTTCTAGTCACCATATAAATGATGCTTCTTCTTTTGCCTATAGCAGGCTTTAAACTCTGACACTTAGACTGTCTCTGTGCAGAGAAATAGATGGTTTTAGTGTGTGATTCATCTCAAGGAATGTATTGAAAATTATTCAGGTAAATCATGCTATAAAATTTCCTCTATTCCCATTCACTATAAAGCAAATCAGAACCATCCTGTGTATCCCTTGTCTCAGATAAGTGCCTTCACCTGCAGCTACAAAATCTATACTTTTCTCCTCACTTATATTTCTTCATGAATTTTACCACTCCAAGGGACAAAATGGTCTCTGGGCTAGCTTTCTATCTAGTAGCTGGAATATTTGTTAACACATTGAAGATACGGATATTGAGTCCTAGACACAGAAAAGAATTAACCTGCGTCTTCCACTGGCTGAACAGTATCATAATTGCTTTGTAGCATAAAATATGTACAGTATCACTATTTTCACCTTTTTGGCTCTGCTGTAAAAGAGAATAATGATCCCCGTATAGTTCTTTGAAAGTGCAATTGTACATGCCAAAGCACATCCTGGTCTTCACCTTCCAGGCAGACAGATCTGCATGCAATCTTTAATTGTGCCAAACCTGGAAGAAGGGGAGGGGTTATAGTCCCAGCCACTGTCTTCCTTGATTTTATTATCTAGCATTGGATAAATTCCTATTTCATTTTCAGATTTTGGATATTGCTTGAAAATGCTTCATTTCATAAATCCTGTAGAGTTCTTGGTCCCATTTTGAGGGGCAGAAAGACATAGTATAATATTTGATCATGATCACTCTGGTAGAGATGTTGCTTAATCAGTAATTTCCTGAATTATATGCAGAAACAAGATGAGGATATTCATTATTTAGCAAACTGAATTTTTCATTGACTTTGTCAATGCTTTGGATAATTTTAAGCCTAGTATATCTGATTATAACTTTTTTCTTTTTCAGACTATATAAAAATTCAAAAGCTATATTGTTTTTTGGTTTGGTTTCGGTTTTATAATTTGCTAGGCATAAGGCTGATATAAGGCACCATATTTACATTGTCTTTCTCAGACTTCATTTGCAAGTATATATCTTCTCCTTGATTTTCACAGATGTTTTGTCAGTCCCCATCTAAAAGTGATACATTCTTTTTGCAACATAGAATTTCTTACTGTTAAGAGGTGATCTAAATTCCATTTTCTGTATTGGTGGTACAGTTAAAATCATAAAGTTGAAATCCTGTTACAATGCACAAGTCCTCTGAGGTTTCTAGCCAGGTGACATCTTTGTTCACTAGGCTATAGCTAGACATCTTGGACATATACTCCCTTTTCTCTGTCCCAAAGGATTTTGCATTTATTTCTGCAGAATGTTATTTTTGAGACAGGAATATGATCCATAACACTCCTAAGGAAGATGAGAGCTGCAGGTTAAACTTCTTCAGGCAGAGGTGTTTTGTAATATGTATGTCTCTTCCTTGTTTGTTATGTGTGCATGTATGAATTGTTGTCATATTCTAAATATACCTGCTACATATAAGATAAGAAAATGCTTTTCAGTCCTTCAGCACTGTGCTGCATGAGCATGGAGAAGCCTGCTTTGCACTTTAAATAAGGAAGACGATTTTAAGCCCTTAGAACTTAAAGATCCAAAGCTCAATGTGCTTATTAGTTTGGTGCTGTGTTAACTCCTTTCCTGTACAGTTAGAAGATGACTCTCATTAGAACCTTACAACAAACAAAATTTAAATATCAGTTCTCTCTTTAGAAAGTTAATCGAACTTGAAATTATGTTGAAGGAAAAGTTTCATAATGGAACTGGTGAAAACAAGAACCACAGTTTTTTTCTTTGGAATACAGTTTTCAATACAAACAACTGTTAATATTAAAATTTCACTTTCTTGTGACACCATGAATTTGAATATTTGAAAGATGTAAGAGGAGTTTCTGATGTTCTGGTTCACATAGCATCAAATAATTTATGCCTATTCAATGGAAAAATAATAATGTGAGGGAGAGCTATAAAGGACACAAGGTAGATGCTTGATTTTTTTCTTTGCAACTGTAGGAGAGTCTGAGGGTTTCGGGTTTTTTATTTCTCCAAAATTTATTTATAATATTAGATATAAAGAAATTAACTTGGGGATGTTGAGCATAGTCAGCATTAGCTAATTTGAAATCTTACTTAACTAGATTGACTATGAATTTCTTACCCTGTAAAAACAAAGACACAAAGGACTTTTACAGTCCAATTAATGAAGACACAGTGAGTGGCATGAATGGTTGTGTTCGGTCTCTGCATGGGTGTTAGATGGTGAGTTGGACTAGATGATGCTTGAGGGTCCCTTCCAACTCATAATATTCTGTGATTCTGTGATTCTGTGATTCTGAATCAATATTTCTCTGATGCTGGAAAGACCATCCTAAGTAAAACAAGCACTGTATACTACTATATGATGGATTATAGTCTAAATTTCTGTGTGCTGAACTAATACTTCAGGACAAGGCCTTTTCATTCCAGGATCTTTCTGGTTTTCTTTAACTACTCTTCCCCTCCAAAGTGTGCAGAGCACAAGCTCCTATTGTTATGAAATACACTGCAACTATTTTGTTACTTTTGACATACTGACAATTTGGAACAATAGTTCTTAAATACTATAGTGCTTCTCTTTAACCAAGGGAATTTCACATGAATGTTTTTTGTGAAAATCATATCTATCATACAAATATCTATAAGAGGCAACTATTCTTAGGGGGTTTGGTGATTTTTTTATGTGTGAAATTACTTGTTTCAAGTAGACATTATCTAATGTGCCTAGCATTTCTAATAAACAAATTTCTAATATATAAAACTAGGATTTTAGAAAGAATTTTAAACACAGTTGGGTGAATGAATGTTTTTTTTCTGTCCTTATATATATCTACTGACAGATCCTGTCTAACTTTTGAAAGAAATAAAATATAGTTTGCTTTAGGTCCCCCCAAATAATCTATTTTTGAAGACATTTTTCTTTTTAGTTTTATTCAAAACAGAATCCAGTGTTTGTCAAAAATTTCTCAGTGGCTGTTGCTGTGTGGTATTTAAGTATAAGACAGTATTTTTGCTTTCATTTTCATGAGTAATCTTTACTTGGAGGCATTTGGGACAACATTTTTTTTTAATTGTATTTTATAGTGGACAGGTAAACACTAGGTTAAGCAGAGGTGAATTTTAGATTTCTGTGAGAATTAACTATTACACTTAAATGGAAGTACTTGGCATATTCCCAGATTATGCAGTAAATTGAAGATCAGAAAAGCAACAGCTAAAAGTTCTACAAGGGCTTGGCTGTGAAATTAGACTATTTCCAGCCCCTATGCAAATTGTAATTTTGTACGTCAGTCCTTCCTTAAATATTTCTGTCCTGGTTGTTAACATTTCATGGAGATGGGAGGTGCTCTTTTATCCTCCACCTGTTTACAAAAATTTTTATTTGTTAGAGGTTTCGGACTAGTTTTTGTGCTATGAAGATGATGTAAGAAATACACTGGATTTATTCTTATTTAATATAATTGACATTAATCCTACTTAATATAATTTCAGCAATATATTAAAAAAATCATCGTCAGAAAATTATGTAAAGATTACTAAGTATAAAATTGAAACAGTGATTCTTCTGTTGCTCTAGCAAAATTTTTGAGTGGAATAAGCTTTCATACCTATTAGAAATTTGTTGACAAATGTATAAAAAATATAGATTATTTTGTTAAAGTTATAGACAAGCTTGGTAGATTTGCCTTGTAAGTGAATTGCCAAATAGCAGTTGTCAGAGCATTGTCTCCATCTACAGTAACAGGGAAACCGTGGCACAGCAAGTGCAATCCTTTATATAGCTAAAAACTATATAAAGCTGGCGTGAATTCTATTACAGCTTATGAAATTGTGCAATGATTTCTGTGGTCCCTTATACTAGAAGAGAGGAAGAGAATTACTCTGATTAATAAGGTCACCAAATATAAGAAGAAAAAGACGTTTTTTCTCATATTTTAGGTTGGTTTGTGTTGTGTAATTAAATATGTATGAGAAAACTTACAGGAGAAGTTGAAGTGACATCCTCTGGGTAGGGTATTCGATAGAAATTAATGGACTACAACACTGTCCTAGTTATGGATCAATTTATCACTATGTGGGTATAACCAATACTGTGTATTCTACACCCTCTATGTAATTTCTGATGGGCTGTTAATAATGAATCATTTGTAGCAGCTGCTCAGGACACACCTGACACCTCAGGCCACAAGAGACAAGGAAAGAGACAAACTTTGCAAGGCAGGGGAATGTTTCTTTTTGCACCACTCAGTTGGGATAACACCCCTCCAGTGAGCCATTAGCACATTGTTACAGGGAGATCCCTATTGTTCTATTGTAAAACCTTACTCCTTTTTACTGGAAGAGCCAGTAGGTTTCCTTTCTTATCTCCCCTTCCCTCCCCTGCAAGGCATGTGGCCAGGGGAGGAGCTTTCTCCTTTTTTTCTGGACAAACACCGGAGGATTCTTTGCCTTATCTTCCTTTCCTGGCAAGACATGTGACTAGGGGAGGGGCCTGAGGGCCAGGGTGGGCTGAGTTAAGGCCAATGGCATGTGAAGACATGCCCATAAGGCATGTGACATGGGAAGGCCCCGAGGCCCTATAAATACAGCTGCCGAGCCTCACAGAGTGGGAGTTTGTGGATCTTCTGGACTGAGGAAGCATCATTTTTGCCTCTGATCTTTACCGCTGCCAATTTGCCCAGGACCATGTGGACTTTGACTCCTCGTCTAAGTACAGCCTTTCTCCTGCTGACCGCTGGATCTTCCTGTAGCCCCTAGAACATTTCAGAAAAGGATCACTGGCTGTTATTCCACTGGTTTGCCTACCCTGAACCCTATTCCCCTGCCCCTGGAATCCCAGAGGTGCCCTGGTCCCCGTCGAACTTGCCCCCCGCCCCCCATGTTTGTTTTTTCCCAGCTGTCTACAACTGTGATTTTTCCATTGTTTTTATACTGTTATTGTTGTTGTTCAAACATATACAGTTGGGTCTCCTATACCACGGTACCGTGTGTCTTGCCCCCTACCCGCAAAGCCCTCCATGAACATAGAATGACATCTCATTAATATGCAAATTTACCCCGCACCCTCACACTCACCCCAGCACTACAGAGCTGTTTTGAGACTGCCCTGCTGTGTGTTGGTGTTTGTGTTGGTGTTTCCCAGTGCTCAAGGCCCCCTCCATGCTGGGAAAAGTCCCTTTTCCCATCAGCCGGGAAGACTAGTGTGGGGGAGCTGCCCACAACACTGTCCCAGTGTCTCACTGGGTGGGTAGACCTGGTCTCTCCATATTCAGGGTAGATGAGAATGTCTTGGAGAGTCATTCAAGAAAGTCTTGATGCCTGAGAGTGACATCTAGCCTGAGAGTGCTGCAGCCAGGTAGGTGAGAATCTCTTCTCTCAGGCTGACAACACCAGAACAAGAGGACATGGCCTTAAGCTACACCAGGGGAGGTTTAGGCTGGATGTTAGGAAGAGGTTTTTCACAGAGAGAGTGATCTGTCACTGGAATGTTCTGCTCACGGAGGTGGTGGAGTCACCGTCCCTGGAGGTGTTTAAGAGAAAATTTAATGAGGAGCTCAGTGGCATGGTCTCGATGGTGGGTGGCTTGGATGGATGGAGTGTGGTGCCCGTGGTTCCATGCTTGTGGGTCTGGGAGTTAGACTAGATGATCCTGTGGGTCCCTTCCAACTCAGAATAACCTGTGAAACCTGTGAAACTGGCGTTGTTCAGGCTGGAGAAGAGGAGGCTCAGAGGTGACCTCTTTGCTATTTACAACTACCTGAGGGGAGGTTGCAGCCAAGGGCATGTGAATGTCTTCTCTCAGGCTGAAGACACCAAAACAAGAGGACATGGTCTTAAGCTACACCAGGGGAGGTTTAGGCTGGATGTTAGGAAGAATTTTTTCACAAAGAGAGTGATCACTCCTTGGAATGGGCTGCCCAGGGAGGTGGTGGAGTCGCCATTCCTGGAGGTGTTTAAGCGGAGACCTTATGAGGAGCTTACTGACATGGCCTAGTTGGTGGGAGGCTTGGATGGATGGAGTGTGGTGCCAATGGCTCCACACTTGTGGGCCTGATCCCTGGGTGGACGTTCGCTTGGGAGTTGGAATAGATGGTCCAATGGGTCCCTTCCATCTCAAAATAACCTGTGAACCTGTGAACAGGGTGTAGCACAGGGTGCTGAAGAAAAAGAGGTGTCAAGTTTAATCAAACAGACAAGTCAGATGTATTTGCAATGGATATCTTCACCTTAGCCTCACATTGTTTGTCTTAAAACAAAATAGTTAACATATTTGAGATATCAATTCCGTAGTTCAGTTATAGAATGTCTTCTTCCCTTTCCTTATTATTTGAATTCTGTAAAGATTTGAAACCCATTCATTCTTGCATCTAACTTTGATTAAAACATCTAACTTTGAAAAAACTGTTCTTGGCTTATGGTGAACTAAAGCTGCTAAATATATACCAAGTGCTATCATCTTCATAGTCTGTTCTTGCATGCATTGATCCTAGCTGGCTGCTTAATGCAATTTGACCAAATCTTTATGTCTAGTTTTATAAATATTCTGTCTTAATCTTTGACAGAAGAAAAGTAAAATCAATTTTCAGATTCTCGTCTGTCTCCTTGACAGATGTAAAAAAATATCCTATATCTTTGCTACGATTAGCAGAATAAGAAAACAGTGTGTGAAGGAGAAAAAAAGTGTTTATAATCTTGTATCTCTCAAAATTCTATTTACAGATTTTAGTTATGCTCGCTATTATGGTGACTCTTATCTGGAATTTCGAGGCTTACATTTGAATATGCAAAATGTCATTCACTTGGAATTTAAGACTTATAACCCTCATGGACTCCTCCTAAATATTGAACAGAGCCCAGAAACAATACAACAGTCTTTAATTCAGCTTTCCATCAATAATGGTACCTTACAGGTAAGGCCTCAAAATCTCCAACTCAAGGAGGAGTGAATAAAAGTTAAGATATGTAAAAATTTTAATATTTTTGTCTTCCTGTAGGAGATAGTAAATAAAGACACAGAGAGTCTTGAGAGGATTTTAAGGAAAATAGGATTCAAACTTATTAGCTTATGGCAAATTTGTGACTAATATGATTATTGTGTCTCATAAGAGGTCCAGTTTAAGGTAAATGTAATATTGATTATATTTGGAATGTCATATAAAAAGTGCACGTTAAAACTGAGAAATAAAAAGCGTAAGTTTTGTCTTTACAAATGGTACAAATCAAGTTATCGTATTTTATAGATGAAGTCTAAACTTACTAAACCTCTTCTTACAGAATTTCATTAAAATTGTTATAAGGGAGGTTGTGGAACTGGATGAATTTTCATAAGAACCATGTATGGGAATAGAGTGGATATTTATTACCATGTATCTCTGAGCAGAAACCTTTAACTTTATCTGCTGTTCCAATCCAAGTTCCACAGGATCAGAAAAAAACATTTGTTTGGCTTTTCTGGGCAGAGTAACTAGGAACACATTTGTTTATAAACTATAAAGAGGAAAGTGTGTACCATGGACTATCTTGTCTTCAGCAAATTATTCCTTCTTTTCTGAGGAAGAAATAAAGCTTGAGTTTTATGAAGAGATAGGCAGATAAGAGACTAAAAAATGTTACTTTTCTTATAATGAAACTTCCATTTTCCTGCTAAAAATTTCCAGTTTACCTGTAATTATTTTCTTCTGTAAGAACTGTGCAATTGCTGTTAAAGACAGGATATTTGAATTATATTTGCCTTTCTATTTAAAAAGTATGACCATACAAAATAGATATATAAAATGACAATAAACAGAAAAAGAAGAAAATAACTTTTTACTGTATTTTGTTATATAGTGATTTACTGTATTTTATTATATTGTGACTATCTTTATCTAGAACAAATGAGATTAGTCATGGGCAGGAAGTTATCAAAGATTTAAAAAATGTTGATGGCTTTAAGTTCATCTTACTTGTATTCATGGTAAAGTAATGATGCAGAAAAATATTTTTGTAACATATCATAAACACCATAAAATACGAAAGTACTTTAATTGACACAAATCTATTCAGAGATCCCAGTGTGCTATGTTAAAATTAATTGAATTCACTTAATCATTCACAAAGCTGGTCAATTAAATGTAGCTTTAAAGCCCAATGAACAAATGGTTCTAAGCTCACAATCAAGCTACATTTACAAGTAGACAAACCATGAAATCAAGTGCTTGTTCACATTAGTACAGGAAATTAAATGGTGCTCCAAAATGCTCAAGCCTGCATGCTACATTACGTGTTCGGAAGTGTAAGGAAACCATAAAATGGTTAGTAAAATTCACCCTTGGCAAATGTTAATTTCAGATGGGTTGCAGATGGTCAACTTCTTTGCAATTCAGGACCATAATATCTAATTGTATAATACACAAAGATTAAAGCATTTTCCTGCAGGCTAGGAAGCATGTATGTATTCCTGTATATTTCTGGTACAACAGACTTCCTGGTCCATAACCTTTAGTGAAACATTAGTTTTCCTTGATGTGCACAACATCGTGCAGCGTTTTATGAAACCATTTGTTATTTTAAAATTCAAGTTTCTAAGCAACTATTTTGTTATTAGAAATAACGTGATTAAAACTTTTTCCTATTCTATAGTACCAGTTTTTGTGTGATGAAGCAGCAGAAGTAAAAAGCATCGCTACTACTTCTAGAGTGGACGATGGAAACTGGTATAATGTGCAAATTAGGTAAGTTTACTGTTCTCTGTGTTCATAATTGTTTCGAAGGTCATATAGATTGGATACCCTGTAAACTCCAAAGATGATGTATCTCATTAAATATGAATGATACCTGAGCATGTGCAACAAAATCATGTTTTGGCAGTGTGGACTACAACACATCCTTGAAAAGATTGTTTAAAACTACTGTACAGTTGGACAGTGCTCACCACATCCCTCATGTGAAAATAAATTTATTCTCATTGAAATCATGTACCATAGCAAACACAAACATCCAATCAGACAATATGCTACATAGTAGGCCCAAACTACGCCATCCACAAAATAGTAGAATTTCCAAGGAGTGTGTGACTGATAGGAAAATCTTGGTAAATAGGCACATAGACAGAAGCAGCACCATAATTTTCATTGCTGCCACTGACTTCTAACTCAGGATATATTATTCCTGTAAAAGTAACAATACTTGCAACTGGAGGAGGATAAAATTAAAAGAAAATTAAGTAGATAGTAGCTTTTCCACTTTCTTTGTACATAAATGTATCTAATGAGTAAATATCTGTGGTGATAGAACCTACAGTCTTGGAAGAGAAAGTTTTAGCTTCACTTTATAAGAGTTAGGCATCTAGTTACCTCTCCAGGTGCCTGGTTCCATTATGTAACTTAAAATAGGTCTAAGTCCTCTTGTCCAGCAAGAAGAAAGCAAGTTAACTGTCTGCTTGTCTCTCAGGAATAAATTAGTATTTAAAAAGTTTGTGGAAGAGTACAGAAAGAAAAAAAGCCTTTTACTGGCATAAGGCTTTTATTGCTATATCTGTCCAAATGTAGCTAAATTAATAACATGTCCAGGTAGCTTCTACGGGAAAACGTAGTGGTGAGTGAATCCATTATATTGTACCTTGCTGTCTCAGATATGACAGTGAGTAATTGGTGAGAAGCACCACGGTTTATTGTTGTATCTCTGCTATCATCACTGTCATAAATTTTTCCACCATGGTAAACCATGTTTAAGACCCAGACTACATAGTAGCATCACAAGTTGATGCAAGGAAATGGTTGAGTCACTACCCCTGGGGATATTTAAAAGTCATGTAGTCATGGCAGCTAGGGACAGAGTTTAATGTTGGAATTGAGAGTGGTGGTTAAAGAGTTGGACTTGATGGTCTCAAACATTTCTGTAATTCTATGATTCTGACATTTTAAATCTTAGTGAGGCAAATGTCAGAAAGATTTGCAGTTGCTTCTCACTGTCTTATCATTCATTTTCACGTGTGCTTTAGTAAATTAAAAAGTACATGTATATGCTCCATATGTATATATATGTTTTACATGATTTTTCTTTATTGAAAATTAAAATTATATTGTTAGAAATTAGCTTAGAGTCACTCTTGAAATATGTGTTACATGTATAATTAATTTAATCATCTACAATGTTTTACAGCATAGTGAAATTTTAAATAACTGGTGAAAAATTGCTTTAACTTGTTCAGCAGCTTTCTAGAGCTTCAAAAATGTTTAATCTTTTCAGAACTGCTTTTCAGTGAGATAAATAAGTTTTGAACAATACTATCTGGGAAATTGGCAAAGGCAAGATTGCAATGTAGGAGACTGCATATTGTAACATAGTAGATATGCACAGCATAGGATTTTCTTTGTTGTGCATGTGATAAGTACTATGAACAGACATCATGTATAAGAAAAATTAAAAAATAGATTTTGTACTATTTTTGAAAGAAAATGTTAATTCTTATTATTTAATATAATTCTAATTGTTTGGCATTTTTTGATGTACTCCTGTGATGGAAAGATTTATGTCTTTCCAATTCACTAAAAGAAATCCATGTCAGCTGCTGAAGATAAGCCATCTTCAAAGAATATACTACCTCTACAATTTCATATTAAATTAAAGAAGCAGACTTAAAAGTAGTGAATGTTGTGTAATACAAGTTGAAATACAGTGAAAATTAGATAGAGATAGTATCTTCTTTTTCTGTTTACAGGGCAACATTTTATTGCTTCTTTTATCCTAAAGAAATAATTCCTGATGTGAATAAAAGAAATGTCACACCTTCTAATATTTGCAAATAAACATGATTATTACTGTCAGACAATGGGCTTTATCCAGTTCTCATAGTTCGCCAGAAAATTCATGCTGAAAATAAACTAGCAGTATTGCTGAAGAACATTTTTCATGATGATGAAATATTTTGACAACAAAAATTGTAATAATTTAATAAATTTGGCTACACATAATACAAGGATTGGGTTAGCAACAAAATCTGAGAGCGCTTGAATAATTTGGGATAGGATATAACATTTTGCATCAGATTAGTCTAATTTGTGGAATTGGCTGCTAAAACCAGCATATTGCCAAGATTTGCTTCAGAGCAGTGCCTGAGCATTTAATTTTATATGTAAACTAGTACAGTTGCATACTAAGTCTAGTAATGAAAGTCATGGTAGCTGTTTCTGACTACCATTTTAATTTTCTTAAGAATGTTACCAGGGAAGTGAAAAATGCAGTGGAAAAATGGATATGGGCAATATCCCACTGGGATTAGTTTTCTGCAGGATATTACAAATGGAAGGAGATATTAGGCTCAAGCAATGGAAAGTTTCATATTTTCTTTTGCACTGAAGACACAGTTATCTTACTGGTAATGAGTGGGATGTTCTACAACAGTCTGCTCATTCCAGCCCTTAATTTCCTCCATTAAGCGCTTTAAGATTTATCTTTTTCAATCTTTGTCATCAAAACCAGTTGATAAAATAGTATGTATTGCAAAAACAAGCCAAACTGCAGCAGCAATATTAGAAAATTACCTTTTCTTGGTCCACACTTCTCCAGTTCAGCAACAATTATCTCGGTACTGACAAAAATAGTTTCTTCAATCAAATAAAAAATTATTTTAATGTTTTTTATTTTAATATTAATCTCAGATAATAATTGTCAGTTGCTTTAGTGAATCTGCTTATAAATTGATTATTCTGTAGATGTCACAGATACAACTTTGTTCTCTAACGTGAGTCTATCCACTTTGAATTTTTTTTTGATCAACCAAGACTATTAGGATTAGAAATCTGGTGTCGATGCCCCATCAGTTTAGAAACTGAGTATAAAATCTGGCAATTGCTTTTTAAGGACTGTATTATTCTTATCCTTTAAGTCCTGTTGTTTGCTATTTGAGATTTGCACTAGTTACCTGTAGGACTTTTGATGATTGATTTTCTTGCTTTTCAGATTTAAAAGATTTCTGATTCCTCTAGTCAGAAAAATACCTTTCTAATCATGTTATAATGCAATATATGCTCACTCTGGAGCTTGTATATTGATTGGTTTTGGCAGCTTTTATGAAGGTTTGAAATAATCCGTATGGTGTAAAATATGCTGTATTTATTATCCTTCAGAACATGCTACAAAGCTCATATTTTCCCTAGGGCTTTCAGGCAGGTGAGATAAGCAAATGATAGATAAAGTGATAGATAGATAGCAAAACCTGCAGATGCTTCTCTGATTTTTTGGTCTTCAGATAATTTCATTTCATTTTTATTGCAAATTCCTATTTTTATTTTAGCACGAAAGTGCGGAACATTGACCTTCTTTCTTAGCATAACAGCCTACAGGTGGAGAAGTCACCCATCTCTTGTTTCATATGTAAATGGTATATGCCTACATGAAAACATGCTTAATGGGACTTATAAGATATTTTTAGCAATGACTGCTGCTTAATTAGAAAAGAGTATTCAATATTAAAAAAAATTACAGTAAAAATTATATTCTTGATATAAGGATCTTTTTATTTTCTGGGCCTCTCCCAGGAAAGATATCAATGGACTTGGATCAGCTGCAAGATCTTTCTTGAAGTACTTGGGCATAACAAGGTTAAGCCTGTTCTATATATATTAACAATACAAAAAAAATTAAGAAGTTGTTGGGTCTCTAAAGTGTCCATAGATGTCTTTCCTCACAAACATATATTCTCTGCCATGGATGTGTGGTTGTTTTATTTAGTTTCTCCTAAACCGCCTAATGTAACATTAGGGTTAATGAAATAAAAGTGCTGATTTATCTCATAAATTCTAATTTTTATTTGGTCTGATATTTTTCCCAGCTCAATGGAGCTTACTTGGAAAAAATCTAGTTTACTACATTTAGTCAAATCTATTTATGATCTATATATGATAATACTGGTAATAAAATGATGTTTATGTTCCTAAATTGAAATATATCTTGAGTCTTACTTGGGTTATACCAGGCACTTAATGTCCAATATACATTGCAGAGATACCAAGTCAATGAAGGTAAAATGATTTGATAACACAGTTTATATATAGATGTATTTTCATTTAAAATTGAGTGAAAATTGCGAAAATTTTGGAAATGTTAATACTGATGTCAAGACTTGGATTTGTAAGCTGGAAAACAGGAATGTGTTGGACATGGAGTATCAAAAAATTTGAAGGATTCTTTTAACATTTTGGTTTGGGAGTTTTGGATAGAGATAAATAAATTTAATCTAAAATGCTTATGGTAACTGCATATCATAGAGATGAACTGGAAAAAGTTAAGAATATCCCCCCAAAATGTTATTATGGAGTACTTCTGAAAGGTAAAAGATATTGACTTTGCAATAGCAAAAACCTACTATTGGCACAAGTAACTCATAAAACGGAAAACTAATTTCTAGGGGCTTAGAATTTCTTTTATACAATGACATTACTACTACTCATTAGCAAAGCATGACACTACGAAAGAAATGGTAATGCTCAATTGAAGCAACAACATAAAAGAAGACTCTGATTTATGAACTGGGAGATTGAAGCCAAATAAGAATCAAAAAACACTAAATAGAGGAAAAGTTTTGAAATCTTGCTAGTCAGAATATATGTATTTTCTAGTTCCTTTTGCTACCATGTACCACGCATTTAGAGAAAATTAATGTGATTTTAATAATTTCATAGATAAATAAGATGATATTTAAGCCAATAGACTTACCTCCAGTTTCTAATTTTATTTTTTACTTTATCTCATAAATACTTTATAGTTTAAACTTACTTTAATGTATCTTTCTGTTTGGAGGTCAAAAATTTAAAAGAAATGATACTACTTAAAAATAAATGTTAGAATCACAGAATCCATCAGCTCA
>WEKX01027226.1:0-16680 GCA_013390025.1 Pitta sordida | reverse complement strand
GATTTTCTAAATGGATTTTGGCAACTTTGAATAATGGGATTTACATAAAATCTGAGACTATACTACACAAAAATGGCTGTAACACACAAAATTAAAATTTCTATTTCACAGATTTGTTACGCTAAAAAACGTACATAGAGAAACAAATTGTATTTACACATGTTTCATAATAAAATAACAAGGCAAGACAGGTGATAAAGGGCTGTAAGAATGAAAATATAGAAATAGCATATCCAATTTAAAACGCATAAGGAAACAAAATACAGAATCTTAAAACTAATACAATTTAAAACTTATAAAATGCAACTGAAAAAAAATAAACTGGTTTCTTTTCTCCTCACAGAATTTGGTCGTTGGAGAGCTATTATGGTCCAGTATAATGGCCCATAATGGCCCTGAAGATATAATAAACCCCCTACAATTCTCAATATATCACTTTTCACAAACAGAAGTGCAAAAATGGACACAAATACCTCCATGTGGAAGGCTGACGCCTTGGAAATGGACCCAACAGGAGAAACAATCACATTCTCTGCTTCCCTAACTGACCAACCTGGATCTGTCAAGTGGATTGTGAAAAGCATTTGTACCCACACCTGAACAATGGAAAATCTCTACAGTGCTGTGCTCGGTTAAGAAAAGGGATCTGCCTGACATCCTATCTGCAACTCTTCTCTGCTCTGAAAACTTTTATGAGTGGGAGTAGTGAGGCAAGGCAGAAAGCTGGCTTAGCTCCTGAGAACACCAGCTGGGCACTGGAGAGAAAATTTGTCACAAGCTGCAAGACACAGAGAACAACTTTCCAGGAAGGGAAAGTCCCAGAGACTATCAGCAGGAAAAAAAGCCTCTGGGAAAAGAAAGTCAGTCTTTTCCAACCAAAATTGGCCTCAGTTTAGGTGTCACTGAACATTCAATCTCTGTTGCCTTGAAATACTGAAGGGAACAACCAACTGCCACATGCAGATGGGGGTAACAAAGCAGCTTACCATTTTCCAAAAACCTTTGATATATCCGTATCTTCACGTTCAAGCCAAACATGGAATTCCATCAACACTGTAGGGCACACACAAACTATTTGCTACTGATATAAAACATCAGTTCATCGATCTGTTGCAGCAAGGCTGCAGTGATTTTCAAATAATTTCAGACCAGGAAATGCACCAGATAATGACAGCTATTTAAAAAATACACCACACAATTTCTACGCACTAACCAGCAGGCAGATTCCTCATAGCATACAGAGTCAAAAGGAAAATTCCACTGCAGTGCCACTTCTGTTTTCTTTATTGCCATCAGTCTGTTGACTGGTCCCTGAAAAACTTCTTTTTGCAGTACTGTGTTTTGCTATCTTTCCATTTCTTTCCATTACTTCCCACTCGAAACTTGAAGGAAAGCACAAAATTATAAAAAGATGGTCCCAAATTTGTGTCACTTGCAAGATTGCCAAAGCTCTTTTGCACAGGCTCCCTCTGAATAGTGCTGGGCAACTTGTTTCATCTCTGTACTGAAGCTAATGCAAGAATTTTTTTTTTCACTAGAGTACAGTAATGTCAAACACTGTGCTAGTGAAGTCATTCAGACACCATAAAACAAACAAAATTTTGTCCACAACCTTTTATGTACTCTTCAAAAAGAAAGGATGGGTGGAGGGAAGAGGGGTTGCCCTGCATTGGGGGTTGAGTGGTAACATTTAGGAGTTTTTGATCATTAATAACCTCATCTTGACGTATGAGTATCAGAAAACCTACACGGTGCCTTTATCATCCTTGTTACCTATTGCCTGTCACTTGCAGAGGATGTGGGTGCTGTGGGTTACCAGAAAATGTTGGTAGAATATGTTCCTCTTACTTGAAGAGCATATTTCGCAGTGAAACTAACCGTTCATTAATAATTCCATACCACAGCCTTGGACCTTTTTCATATCTGGATGGGAGTTATCAGGCAGTCCAAAATGCAAGCACAAGGTTGGGACCTTCACAGAAGCACTCTTTTCTCTGAGTCAACCTTCCTTCAGGAACAATGAGCTGAAAACACTGTTCTGCCTTGTGAAGGACAGAAAACACATCACGGATCTTCTGTCAGTTTTGCCAAACATTGGCCGTAAAAGTCAGTGTGATGGTTAATTCAAACCATTAGTTATGGATTCCCAGTAGCACAGGTTCTAACTTAATTAAATTCTAATTTAAATCAGCTTTTAATTAGAATTCAGGACATTAAATATCATTTGTCATCTCCTTATGTGCTTGGCAAACACAGGATCACTGGTAATTAATGGAAGTACATAAATGTGAGATGATTACTTTCAAATTTGCTAGGTAACTCCTAAATTTACAAAACTAATTGACCTTCCTGCATATTTGCAGTATTTTGAAAACCAGTGGTTATTGAGTCTACCAAGTGGCTTCCATGAAATTAAATTTTATAATAATGGGAGGGAGGAAAACGAATTATTTAGAAAGGGAATTGTACAAGCTCTCAAAATAAAAAAACTGAAGAACTACAGTTCCAGATGGAGAAAAAACCCTCCCTGAAAAAACCATCTGCAAGTCCACCAAGCAGCCAGAGAAGATCCAAGGTCACAGAACCATTAGAAATGCATTGATTTCAGTTCAGGTTTTTTTCTCTTTTAAATCCAGTCAATGTATCAAGATTTTGGTCTCTTTGGAAATGTGTATTATATAGATTGAGAGGAAATGGCTATGTCATCTTTGTTGTGTTAGTTAACTGTAAATATTTAGCAACAAATTCTACACTGGAAAAAAAAAGAAAAATAGAGAATACTGTGCTGTTGTGCAAGCCTTATATTCTTCCCTTTACTTTTATTACTTATGAGAGTACATGTTTTTCATATAACTACTGGCACATGCACATGTATTAAGTGACTAAAAGAAAAAGAAGATCACAGAAAATTATGCCAAATTTATGTGACTGGAGACATACTGGTCTTAATCTTACATACTAACTCATTGGAGACTTGGGTGTGATTAAATTGTGACTCATGCACAACTGAAGCAACAAATCTAGAAAAGGTGCCTTTTGTAACATATCCAATCCTCTAAACACACAGGTAGAATGGGAGGGATAATGATTTTCCTGGAGCAAATATGCCAGAGGGCAAACTCTTTCACAGAGGTATCTTCAAGAGTCTAGATTTGGTTAACCACCAAGAGGGGGCTTCCTTTGATGGGGAAATCCCTAGCTTTTCTGTCATAACTACTTTCTGGACAGATCTGAAAGGGACTAGAGTAGCCCCTACTAATCAGACCCTTGACATGTTATGTTGACTGAGTTACTGAATGAATGAAAAGATATATCTTAACACACTGCATCTGTGTAACCAAACATAAAACAAAACCCCCACCCACATCAGGCATCCTATCAGCACACCACTATTTAATTTCTGATCTGTCTTTGAAGACAAGATTCAATTTTTTACAGTGAGCACAGAGGTGACTGACTGAAGTTCAATTTGTGCAGATGTAAGTGTATCAGCAATACATAATAACTTAATGCAAAACATCCTCAGCAGACTTTGTTCTGGTAACAGTCACAAGTAAGTTGAACTCAAAAAAGATCAAGAAGAGAGGAAATCATACCAGTTTAATTTTTTAAAAGGACAATTAGAAACTTCACTAGATGACAGTGCTAGCCATTAATAAAGGGACATGGTGTGAGTTGAATATGCTTTTTTTATTTTGCTTTCAAAATAAATTGCTAGAAGTTTGCTTTAGGCTTCATTCTATGCTTTTTCTCCCTACACACTTCTAGAATTCCTTCAAATCACAAATTAATTTCTTAAGAGATGAGCTTTTTAGTTTTTCCCCTCTCTTCTCAGTACTCAGCCATTCCAACCCAGAGTGCTCATGTTTCAAAGCAGCTAGACTTTACACTCGTAAGTAAATTTGAGGCTCACTCTTCTACCAGGAAATACTTTTATCTTCATGCAAAGCTCTTCTCAAGCAAGAGGGCAACAGGAGGTGGTAAAACTGGTGCAGATAGCATGATGTAGCTGTATAGATTTTTGAGAATTGAAATTACGGATCTTGGCATTTTCTTAAAAATTAAACTCGAAATCTCAATACGAGTGTGGTCAGTTCACTTCCTGATGGAAGAGGTGACAAAGAATCCCATTGCTGGGACCATTCTGGGCCCAGGGCGCATCCACAGGGAATATATGAAGAGTAAAATGAGAATTGAATAGCTTGACTCAATTTCTGAAGGATTAAAGGAAAAGATGTTATGCATAAAGCTCAGGAAGGATATCCAAATCGTTAACTTTGTCTTATTCAAAGCCCTGATAAAGGGATGGGTGTACTCAGAGAGACAGCAATCATCAGGGCAACAGCAGCAATTGCTTCCATCATCCTTCTGTTGTCTCGGGAGCTTCTGAAGGCTTTCCTAAGCTCCACCATGTCTCATCTCCTGGTTCTTCCATCTTTATTTACCTCTATCCAGCCTTGATATCCTTGTGCAAGTACTGGCACTGGGCTGATCCTGGCCAACACGTTTCCTTGGTAAGTCACCACAGTGAACATAGTGGCACTACTCATGTCTCATTCTGAGCCACCAACAAGTGAAAAGTTTTCTGAATAGGTGTGGAAATGAAACAATGCCCAGTCACAGACTACATATAGAAGGAAATGAAGGCTCAAACAGATCCTGGAGAAAGGGAGGCCCACAGGCTAGGTGGTACTTTCATTACTCATAATGTAATTTCATTATGTATGTGGTCTCTTTGCTTTCTCTCACAACTTCCTTTTCAAAATCTTGTACAATACACATGCTAAGATATCACACTACTATTACTTTGGGAGCAACCTCCACATCGTTGCCAGACTCCTCAGGATCTGTCGCTTTTTAAACCCTTCATGCAGCCTTCACCATTCTCATTGCATTTTTTGAGCTAACTCAAAGTCTCTTCAGAGTCCTTCAGCATAACCCTTACCAAGGTAAATATAAGGTCAAACAAATCCCAACATGGGCAGAAGGACCTAGATACTACTGCAGCAGCCCAACAGAGGAAGGAAGGAAGTACAAGGCTTAAACAACTTCTTCTTTTTCACAAGCTTTTCCTGCAAGAGCTCTTGCAGGCCAGCATTGTAAAGCGAGAAGCTACAGAACCAGGCTGCAGTTTGATGTAATCAATGGACTGGTGGGAGGCTTGGATGGATGGAGCGTGTAGCCTTTGGTTCCACGCTTGTGGGCCTGATCCCTGGGTGGGCGTTCACTTGGGAGTTGGACTAGATGATCCTGTGGGTCCCTTCCAACTCAGAATAACCTGTGAACATGTGACTACACTGGATTTTCAGACTCACATGGTTCAGTATCAAGTTGGGTATTTTGAAAACCTTGTTGCAGTAGGCCTTTTACCTCCCCGTCTAGTTACACGGAAAAGATGCTATATGACAGAGCTGAGCTCAACTCCTCTGTAACAGTTCCGTCATAAAAGTGGTGACAGAGGTTCTGAGATGTCTTAGGTCTGTTTATTTGTAATAGAGACAACTACCAAACATGTTAATATTATTTATTAGGAATATTAAACTAGCATGTACAATGGATCAAATTCTACAGAGGCAGCTATTGGTGAGGCATCTCCACTGAAAATGTTAGATTTATGTTCATGTTAGATTTAGTGACAGTGGCAGTTCAGATCTCAATAAATTTAGCTTATCCTTCTGTCTTTCTGATTAGAAAGATGAGATAAAGATGTGAGACTGTTTCTGAATACAGCTTCATTTCAAAGGTAGATTTTTTGAATACAGACACAGAAATATAAAGTCATTAAAAACTGGGATAAAATCTTTTGGCTTCTCTTTCATGGAGGAAGTGTCTATGATTGCAGCTGTACTTAGACTGCAATCAACATAAACATGGTTGCATAGCTACTTTAATTAGTACAAATCTAGGACCTCTTAAACTGTATGGGTATGCTGAAATTGAAAAAACTGCCAGCAAAATTTAAGATATTTTTTTATGGAACAGAAATGGTATCTTGCACTGCATATGTTGGCTTTATAAACACAGGTTACCAAACAATAAAATCTAACATTATATACTGAGGTAACTCAGTTGAGTGCTTAAACCTTGTACCCCATAGATACTAAGAGTAATTAAAGATTCGTACCCAATTTAGTATGAGTTTTTGTTGACAAAACAGTGATTTCATTTATTATCAATAGTGAAGATTTACATATAAGGCTCACAGTCTTAGTTTCATGCAAGCTGTTTACTTTTGTTTCTGGGTCTTACTGCAGACTTGTTCTTGGTTTTCATGCCAACAGCTGTTTTCCTATCAGTCCTGTACTACCTCTGAATGCAGCAAAGGTTGCTCTGTGGAATATCGCATACATGGGGAAACAAAGGCTCACTTCCTATTCTTTCACATTGCATGACATCATTTACATATAATCATTTCTCTTCACACACCCACACTTTTCATTTAAGAAGCAAAATTACTAGTAATATTTGGCACATTATAGTGCCCAATGGTGAGATCTGGGGATAAACAGAGTTAGTCTTTAGAGCCCAAACTCATACATGTTGCAGTTCAACCCTTGGCTCTGTATATGTCTTTCTAACTCTAGGGAAAGCTAGATGAAACTTTCCTGAGCTCAGTTTCAGACCTGGCAGCACCACTGCAACACAATTTCTGCTAGATGCTGTGGCTCTGAGCCATCTTCCCCTTTACGCAACACGCCCTCTGTCCCCGAGTGCAGAGTGGTTAGGTTCATTGTGTAATACTTTCAGCCTAAACTACTCTTCCTTATAGCCCTCTCCTGTGAGCTCTGCTGAGGGGCCAGGAAAAAGTGATACGTGTTTGACCTCTGGCTAGACCACTGCCGTTTCCTTCTCGTCACAGACTCTTCACCCCAGGAAGAGATTTCAGCGGGGTTTAGGGGAAGGCAAACAGTAGATAACACTGAAGGAAGATGACATGGCCAAAAAAAAAATTGTCAGAAAGGTGCTTGCTTGGAGACACAGACGAAAAGACATTCCCACATCTGTTTCAAACAAGTGGTATTTTCATAACCTTTTGTATGAATCCCAGCATGTAACTGTAAGCAGGCAGTTTTCCAAAATACAGCTGTATCGTGGAAATGGGAAAGCAAGTACATAATCAATGTTATGGAATACACGAAGAACTATTAAGATGTCATTCTTCTCCAGAGACCTTTCAACATAGTGAAAGAATGATTTTAGGTTTTATACTGCTCCAGGGTGGCAAGTCAAGCAAGGAGACTGAATATGGCGATCAAAATGAAATTGAAATTTGTCTTAGAGAACAATACTTTCCGGAAGCAATGTGATGAAGGGAGGACATGGGCATTAGCAAGTCAAGTATCAACCCACACCAGAAACTATAAGAGGAGCTTTAGGAGCATTACCTGCCACGTGCATGCACACAAAGAAATGAGTCACTACATCACATGGGATGAAACCATTGCAATTAGTGAACATTACAGGCAATATATTCACAGAGCCTTACCCCAAGTCATGCCCTAGCACACTTCAAGGCTCAGCAAAAGCCTGGCGTGTTTCCAGCAGGCCTGAAAACACTGCTGCGCTTTGGAACATATTGCCGGGGATAATGGTTTGACTAAATGCCTCCGCAGCGTAACCACCGACACCTACGAGGCTGTGCAAGCAGTTCAGTGTTTGTTCTATGATTTTTGTTAGAGCAAAGGCCAGAGGAACCCGGGTGTGATGCATCACTCATCACATTAGGTATTCAATTACAGTGAATCCTCGCTGCATCGCGACCTCTCCATTATGACCTCGCGCATTTGCGATGTGAATTTATCGCAGTTTTGATTCCACCATTTGCGAAATTTAGCGGCTCGCGCATGCATAGTGCCTCTGCTCCACCGAGGGGCGGTGCCAGAGCTCCCCGTGGGGAGCCTGCGTGCATATTAATGACCTGCACTTCTTTGCGAGGTTAGGGTTTTGCGAGGGCTGTCGCCTGTCCTGTCCCTTTCCTCGCGAAGGAGGGGGTATAACTGTATATGTAAACCTGCTGGTACTACTACAGATGAAGTAACAAGTCTGAAGTCTGCCATGAAATACAGATGTTTGAAGGAGAGTGGCTTAGATGCATCTTGGCCAAAGGTTTTGATAGGTAAACAAAAACGGGAAGGAACTGGTTTCTCTTAGTCCTAGGCTAAATATTCCTGTTCAAATCCTGTCACACCACTAGTAAAGCAGATGACTAGTTATCCACTGAGGTTTCTATTACGTACCTTACTATTTTTTTAAGCTCAATCCTATGACTCATTTACATAGCCCAGGAACATGTAGTGCATGTTCCTGTTCCCATTTCTCTCATGTTTCTATTTATGTTTAATTTTTTATATGTATCTATTCTTACACTTAAAAAACCTTGGTTGAAAAGATCACCCTATTATGTGGCAGCAAGACCTACTAAGATCAACTCTAAACCGCCAACAAAATTTATAGCTCTGTTGTGGAGCAATGTTCAGCCACAGCAAAGGTATTAGTGTACCTTTGGAAATAAGCATTCTTGAGAGTCTGTATTTTTATAACAGTAAAGCCCTTTTTTCAAAAGCAAACTTCTTTTATGGATGCTCAATCTGAGCCCACTATAAAAAACAGCCTAGGAGTGTCTAAGGAGTATGCTGGGATAGGTGCTGTGTGGTCATTTGCCACACTTATCCCATCTGTTTCAAGACAGGCATCTGAAAATCAAGAGAAATTACCTTACCTTACGTGAATGAATGTTCAAGACAAAGTCTGCGCAACTTTCCCCTGGCCAAGGAGAATATCACTGGCAGAGATGGTTCTTGCTTCCCAGTCCTGCATGTATATTCTTGCCTATCCTACTTCTAAACCAAAGTAATTTTTCATAATTATGTTCACTATCACAAACATTAATGCACACTCTTCCAGGTATAATTCTGCTTCCATTGCAGTGGTTGGAGAGGGAAAGAAATGAAATAAATTAAAGAAACCTTGCTATGCTATCTTCCCACAAGGTAAAACTGCAGTAGTGGGGGACTCCATTACGTGACAGAGTAATTAACAAGAAAAAAGAAGACCATGATGCTTCTTTATCCAAAAACTCATGGAGAATCCTTTAGATTGAGTGTTTGAGTTGCAAAGAGAGGAGAGGAAAAGGAGCATATCTTTGACTTTCTACTTGGGGTTTTGTTGTAGGCTTTGACTGCTGCATAGCAGCTGCTATATTGCTCGTCAAGTTGAGCCCCTGAACCACAGCAATTAATCCCAGAACAAACTATTTAGGCTTGTGAGGTGGTGTGACACAGGATGCTAAATAACAATAGGCCACAGAAAAGGTCAGAAAAACCAGTGGGGGAAGCACTGCGCATGTTGAGTGTTCTCTGAGCTGTGCTGAGTAGCTGCACGGATAACTGAGTTTGGGGGATTTCTCAGCTCTGCTCGTTGCTCTTGGGGTTACAGTGCTGGAGGTAGCGAAGAAAAAAAGGGGGAGGGGAAGAGGCCCAGCAGCACAGATGTAGAGTAAGGAAGTAATTCTAAAATGTGACAGCAGTGGTGGATCTGCACGACCAGTTAGAGTGCTGCAGGGAAATAAATTTGTGCTTGTGCCTTTTGCATAGGAGGTCTGGGAGCAAATGGGGATACCCCATAGCAATGTGAAGAAAGAAAAAAAAAGTATGCGTATGTATTTAATGCTCCTTAGTGCATGGGACTGATCTCTGAGCCATGCACTAGCCGTGGCCAGCTACATCATGCAGGCAAAGCCAGAAGCAATCTAACATAGTGGGGCACACTGAGGTGATTTTAGTTCATACTATAGCAACAAACTTAACATTTCTCAAACCAGAACTCTCAAAGAAGAAACACTAAGCACATGCAAATCATTGAATTAAAAACATGTATGAATATGTAATTTTGCATCACTCTGACATACCACCACTCTGCCATTTCCTGAAAACTTGCATTGTTTGCTCTGTAAACCTGTAATATTCCACCTTTCACAGCACCTTACCGAGCCATGTTCTGCACATGTAGTGCCCTCCTTCTGTGGGAATGCCTTCCTCCTTTCTGTGCATGGAGAGGAGGCATATTTGGGCAATGGTTACGTTTCTGTGAAGACTACTTTTCACACCTCTGATGACTGGGATCCTGAGAGAGGAGAACAGTTATCAGATATGGTAACTCTGCAGTCCTGCAAAGGCTTACATTATATATTAATATAATAAAAGCTAGGATTTATCTGAGGGGATCACAGCCCAGGCTTGCTGCAGTCATGAGCAGCCCATGGCAGCATTTGGGCCCTGACCTGGCAGGAGCAGAGAGGTTGAGATACAAGCAGTAATTTTCCAGGGGGTCACAACTGAATCCCATCTGCTCCCCAGGTCGGCCCCTTTGCTGGCTGCAGCCTACATTCACAGAGGGGCAATTCACAGAGAAGAGCCAATATGGACAATCAAGCATCGAGGCATCGGGCGCAGGAGTCACGGGGCCACAGAAAGGCATATTACCTGAAGCCAGCCAATGTAATGCAAAAGCAAGTAATATCAGGAATAAGGCTTGAATCATCTGCTTCCCCAACCATTTTGCCATATCCCAAGTGAACAGCTACCCACAGCCCTCCACTCCCATACCCAGAAGTTGATCTGTATCTTTTCCTGGATGGTCACACACCAATTTTTTAATTTTTCCCTTTCTATGTTACAGTCCAGTGATTAAGGCTGGAACTGAAACCCTGTCTCCCTAGGGAGGATTTTATCACAGGTTTCACCCTTCAGGGCACCTCAGCCACCCAGCCCCCTGATACAACGGAAGAGCAGGAGGTGAGCATGAGGGGAAGGCAGCGAACCTCCACGCTGAAGAGACTCCAACCTGCAGAGAACTGAAGCAGCAGCAGCTCTCACACAGCATGGCTGTAGCCTTTTGGGCTGGCCGTGTTAGTGCAGAGAAATGTTTGGATCCCGGCTCCGGCTTCAGGGACCATCCATGTGTTTCACACTACAAAACCATTACTTAAAAAAATTCTGGTCAAATCCTAAATCAGAAAGTTTGCCCCAGGTGGATTTTAAGCATCGCAGATTTAAAGGGCTGAAATTTTGCACATAGGCAGACTGGAGGTGGCTATACCTTTTTGTGAGTCTCCCTTAGTCTCAAAGCATCAGCCTGCCTATCCATCAAATATAAGTTATTATTCTTTGTCTGTATCTAAACCTAAGACGAAATTTGTCCTATGAGTGAACAGTCAAATGTACAGGTGAAACTCAGGATATCAAGATTCTTTATGTGACATACAAAACAGACCAAGATAGGATGGTAGAGGTAAATGAGCTGCTGAGCAGAGCCACACAGAAACAAAGTGATGAAAAGCAGTCATGAAATAAATTGGAATGTCGGTGTTTATAGGATAAGCATCCACATACCTAAGTATCTGGCAAACACAAGAAACATTTTGATTAATTCCCTATTTGTTTTGCAGCCTCACCAATGCCGGAGAAAACACATCGGTTTGGGGATGGATCTGCTGTTGAGAGAGGCTCAAGGAGTTTAAGGCATTCCAAGGTACCATTCTCGGCTCTCCAGCACCCTCATCTGGCCTTTGGCCGGACCAGCACTTTCCTGCCTTTACTGCTCATCCCTGGCTGAATTAGTTGATGTCAGAGCACTACAGAAAACGAAACGTTGCTTCGTTCCTGTTGAAGCCTTAAAGAGTCTTTTTTGTGAAGGGCAGAAATTCAAAGGAGCCTCCCCGCAGAATAATGTCCTTTGCATAAAACTATTCTTTTGAACACAAAGTAGTTTTATTTGTTTTGAAGGAAATAGTCCCTGACTTTCCAATGCCAGGCTGTTCCTCTTGAGCCTGGGTAGGAGACTGTGCTAAAAAAAAATAATTCCTTTGATGACTCCTTTACTTTGATGGTTAGTTCTCAGATCACGGGATGATGTCTTTCTGTACAAGACTAGATCCCATATTATAGTTTGATTCCAAGTCAGTGAAAGGCTCAACAGTAACTGTAAAAGAGTCAACAAGTTACTGTTATGGGTATATCCTATAACAAACCTTGTCTGGCTTTCTCCCAACGTGGAGGATCTCTCAGCAGATGTTTCAGACAAGTATTCTGGCATGTAAGAGGAAACTGTAAAAATTCCTTTGGAAAGAATATCTAAAATCAGTTGTTTTGAAATACATACATTATGCTACACATACCACAGGACTCACCAGAGGCAGCACTTTCTGTACCAGCTGCTGCCTCACTACAGTGGATCAGCTGTACAGAATTATGTTGCCCCCCACCACAATAGACATCAGCCAGCAGCGGCATTCCTTTCCAGCATCACCTTTCAAATCTAAAGAATTATCAACTTGAATATGGAAACAGAATGTCAGTGTGATGTATTACCTTTTCTCCATAATAGATAAATATAAATCTCACATAAGGGACAAAAAGTAATTTTGATGTGCAGTGACTATAGAAACAGGTCTCCCAAGTTTTTTTTCATATAATGGAAACATTTCTGGCATAGAAAATCTGCTTACTTCCTTCTCCACCTCTCCTCTGAAAAAAGCACCAACCTTTAAAATTATGCTTGGAATTAGTGTTCAAAATCAAATAGGTAGGGCTGTATAATATCAACTGATTTTAAAGTACCTTCTCAGAAAACAAGGCTCAGATACATTCAAGTTTTTTATGTCACAGCTGATGTATTGCCACTTTCAGTCCAAATACTCAGTAAAGAGCCTTGCCCTGAAATCAAACTGCTTATTTATTACCTCTTTATGTACCATTCTATATTTATATGAAAAATTCTGCAAGAAGTTGAGGGAGAGTGCAGACACTTTCTATTGTCTTTTGCTATCACAAAGGGGACAAAGAAAGACAGTCATATTCAGCAAAGATTCTCATTATTCAGATGTGAAGACAAATGGTAGATTTGCTGTGCTTTACCCAAAGACTGAGTCCATAGCCAGATTTGAAATTTCAGCCTCTGTTCAAAAGAGTATCTCAGGCCAGTCTCCTCAATCTAAAAGTACAGAAGAGATTAACAGTGTGAAAGTAACAAATTTGTATTGGAAATAATTAGTCCCCTTACTTCCTGGCAAAAATCTGCTAGCAAAAACTGCAGTTAAATTTCAAACAGACAAAAGCCTTAAATAGGTATTTCATTTATATATTTTCATAGTGTTAAATATTTAACATCAGAAGGTTTAAAAATAAGCTGAACAACTGATAAGAATTGTTTCCCAGGACACTATCCCTGTTTATGGTTTGCTTTTGATTTAGAGAATATATTATAGACTTGTTAACCCCAGAGGTTACCATTTTCAATTTCTGTTACTCATTGCCATACAGAGAGGCTGAGAAGAAAACAGGTCACAGTGAGAAGCTGTTAGTCACACAGTCCTCCTGCTTCCTTCCTTCCTGTTGCACAAGCCTGTCGACTTCTCTGCTCTAAGGAGGCAGATCAATACAAGAGTGACTATCATCTTTATTACCTGACAAAACAAGACTAAAAATAGCTACAGTATTATTGTGATACATGGGGGTGCAGACCAATGCAAATATATTTTGTGTTGGATATTACTTCTCAGTTTTTCTTTTTTTTTCTCCCTTTTCAGTGCAGAACCGCAGCACTCACTGGTTAGAACAGTTCTCTCAGGGGCTGTATTTTCTGGAAAAATCACAGAAAACTAACGCTAAATAGGATTTCCCTCACACTAGAGATTTACTACCATCATTTTAACTTGTTGCTTATTCTCTTTGGTGACAAAGGTTTTTAAGACATTTCGTCTACGACACAATTTGCATTAAGGATTAAAAATTCGTCCTTGGTGGAGGCTTCATTTCTGCTATAAAAACAAAGCCTTGTACTGTGCGCTAGAGGGCACAACGAATATCCTTTAGATACATGGTATGCATCTTAAAACCTTAATACATATACGTACTACTCCAAGACAGAACAGTGTGTACAATAAACTTCATATTAATCCTAGAAAAAGGCATAAGGAAAGTTAAAATAGTTCCTGAATAGTTACATTCTAATTAATTTATTTTCTAGATGACTGCACCTTGCACTCTAGCCTATGGTATGCAATTTATATGAAGAAAATTCACACACACGCGTATATATATACACTCATGTATATATGATATTAGTACTTCCACATGAATTTATACAACAGTTATTATGGGTTACAAAATTGTGAGCTGTGTCACCTGATAAAATGGGGGAGTGAGGGGCAAAAGTTGATCTAGTTCAGTTGCTGAAGCAGTCAATTAACCTAAGTGCTTGTGTTGGTACCTATTACAGTGACATCTATAGTGGTTTTGATTGTGTTTATGACTCAATTCATTCTTGGCTTGAAGTATTTGGACAATGTCCTTAAAAACATTCGTCACGTTGGTCAACCCTGAAGTGATTGGGCAGTGGAAGGAGGCGATCACTGTAGTCCCTTCCAACTGAAATATGTAGTCTGTTCTATCCCAGACTCTGATTTCCTGTATTGTGACATTTGCACCACTGTAGCATCTTTCAAGTGGGCTTCCTAAAGCAATGCCAGCACTTCAATGTCCTGTCACTGCTCAAAGGAACTGTTTCAGGTTGAGGAAGCTTGGTTCTCTGAAAGCATAACCACTGGGCAAGTACTTCAGGTCCCTGAGCCAGTTCTCTCCATTTCCTAGATGAGTTATACACACCTTATGGTCATGGACATTTTTTATTACTAAATTCAATAACTTCAGAGCAATAATAAGAGTAGATATTTACTATATTACTGTATTACTGAAAGTAAAATACAAAAGCTTCCTGGCAAAACAGAAAAGATTTTAAAAGTGTAGTGGTTACAAAATGGAGCTTTGCATGTAGAATATGACCAAGTAACTTAAAATCAATGATTGCACATGGGAAGTATTACTTGTCTCACTAAGGATAACAGCTGGCTTCAAACAAGCATAAAATACTTAGTAACAAAATCTACTGCAGATAGCAACATGTTTGGCTTCCAGAATTCCCTTTGGCAGCCCAAGAGTATCCTAAGTGACAACATAGCTGCCAACTACTGAAGGGAAGGCAAGGCATTTCCTGATCAGTACTTGGCATGTTTTTGCCTTTGAAAACCCCTAGGTTTTGAGGCTACAGATCAAGATTAAAAATATTTTACATAACAGTAGAAACATGTGCCTAGATTGTATTCAAGGACCAGTGTTTAAGCTATCAACCTGTGCCCAATTCCTTCTACAGGGAAGTCATTCACAGATCACAAGGGTTGTTTCTAACCTATACAGGATCTAAGGCCAGCAGAGTGTTCTCAACACTACTCAGGAGACTAGATATAATTTTAGTCCCTGTGAATAAACAGAAACTAAACCTGTTAAGTGATTAAAACTACACCAGCCTACACAGCTTCATTTTTAAAATACATAAAAGGCTCCGAGATGACAACTACCAGACAGGGCTAGAATCTTATGACAGGTAGTTCCACGTGGACGTCAACTCTTTACCACTGATTCTTCACTGTCACTCGCAGTACAAGAACTAGAACTAAGGGCTAACAAATGAAGCTGATGGAACCCAGACGCAGAGAGAGAACCAGCCGGATCCGCGGCGGCGGGCGGTGCCGATCCCGATCCCGCCCGGCTCTGGCGCTGTCCCAGGGCTCGGTCGGGAAGGGCCGCTCCCAGCCCCGCCGCGGGTGTGCGCCGGGCCCCGAGGAGCAGGTGAGAGCAGCCCGGCTGGAGCTGGGCCGGGGATCCGGGGCCCGTCCCGAGACCGGGAGCGGCGCGATGCGTCCCCGGCGCTGCCCCGGCTGGAGGCGGCCGAGACGGAACAGCGATTCACACCTCTCGCCCTAATTTTTCTTAAATGCAAATCTCTCTTTTGAGTTCTCAGGCCGTACCAGAGTCTCAGGAGAGAAGCTTCCCAGCGCTCCAGGACAATGGCAGGTAGGCGCAAATGCGAATGAAAATGCTCCTCGTCCCAGGCTTGGGCACAGGGCACCTCAGGGACGGGGACTCTGCCGTGCTTAGCTGTGACACTGAGATCTTTTGAAAGAGACCGAAATTACTTCAGGAAGTGATGCCTGGAAAACACCAGTCTCCTCAAACACTGGGTCCAAGTGTCCTCAGCCACACCATCAGGGAAACAAAGCAGCAGCTTTCCAGAATCAATCTCTTTCAATCAATCAATCAATCAATCAATCAATCAATTAATCACCACCTTTGGGACCTTGTGGCACCTCCAGCCGAGAGATGGCAGGAGCAGCAAGGCAGCAAAGAGGTTCCTGAAACTGTGGAGTAAGGGATGGAGCAGGGGTGGGAATAGGATACACACCCTGAATTTATGATAGTGTTTGACCCACAAGTTTTAATAATCTTTTTTCACAAAGCTCTTGTTTCATGGGGGCTGTGCTCCCTGGAGAAAGATTCACAGCTCATAATTCAGATTAAAAAGGAGCTGTTGTTTCTTCAAGCATTCAACTTGGGTTCTATCAGCTATACCTAACACCCTAAACTTACCTGTCACTTAGCAGGTGCTGCTCTGGGCTGTACATCCACGGCCTGTGCCATGGAGAAACTGAGCTCAGGAAATGCCCAGGGGTTTTTGTGTTGCCACTCAGGAAACAAGACTTGCATGTATTTTCAACAGTAAATTTCCCACTCTGATTATATATAAACAACTCCTACCCCCCACACAGTGTTTAATCTTTTCCATGTT
>WEKX01027225.1:162-31051 GCA_013390025.1 Pitta sordida | reverse complement strand
ACTATAAATACATATATAAGTATATATAATATAGTAAATATAATATATACTAATGGATTCTTTTGGCCATCCTCAGGTGCCACAGCATATTCATATGTTGACTCTCAACTGGACCCTTCTTTCTTCTCAAAAAGGACTTAGGAAAAACAGTAAGCAGCCAAAGGAGTTTTGTACTCTTCATTAAGGCAAAAATAACGAACAAGTGCCATCCCTAGGGTATGAATGGAATAGAAGAGTAAAATGCCATAAATTTTTTTTAATCTATTATTATCAAAAGTTATATTTATGTAAATCAAGGAAGCTGCCGAGACTATATTTGTCTCTTTTCTCTCTACCATGCAAAATAATAATCTAATAAACCATTAAAGATGTAATATGCTCTGATCTATCTTAAATAAACAAGACGTGCTCTGAAAGCATAAAAGGAAAAGTCTTTATTGTAGATAAAATCAAATTAAGTTCAATGTTTATAATTGAAACGGTTTGTGCCTCAAGAAAATATTAAGTTATAAAAGAACTAAATTTAAAGGAAAATAAAGTGTTTGAAGGGCAGATAAGGTCACCATAAAGAAGGGCAACCAGAGTCAGAAAGATGAAAATAGACTAACAGCATGAGCAAATAACTTATTTGATTTAGTGTAAAAAAAGCAAGGCAATAAAGTAAGGAACCAAACACCTGTAAAAAAATGTGCCTGGAAAAGGTAATATACCATCAAACAAGGAACAGAATAAAGAACTTAGGGATTACTACAGAAAGACTGTATAATCTTCAGCAGAGAACTCAAATAAACTTCCTGGATATGTGACAAGTCTAGACGCCAGGGAAGAAAACACCAAAAAAGTAAGAAGAAAAAATCCTTGGAGAAATAGCACAATGAATTGGATATTTGAGTGTNCCTGGAAAAGGTAATATACCATCAAACAAGGAACAGAATAAAGAACTTAGGGATTACTACAGAAAGACTGTATAATCTTCAGCAGAGAACTCAAATAAACTTCCTGGATATGTGACAAGTCTAGACGCCAGGGAAGAAAACACCAAAAAAGTAAGAAGAAAAAATCCTTGGAGAAATAGCATAATGAATTGGATATTTGAGTGTTTGCTGGGGTTTTTTTTGTTAGTTTTTTTTTAATATTCTTTTAGTCAGAAAATTAGAAATTAATTTCTATGCTGTACATTTTCCATATCATGTTGCAGTATGATTGGGTACTATAAAATATCATTTAAGTGTAAAAAGAAGCCTTATAATGTAGGTTATATTAAAAAAAAAGCCTACACATTTAAAAGAAAAAATAGTTACATGACCAAAAAAAAGGTACATTGGAACCAGATTAAGACAAAAAATTCCCATCTAGATAAACTTTAAAAAGAAATTTAATGGATTTCTGTGTTTTCAAAGCAAGATCTTTAAAAATCTCATCCTAAACTTGCCTTAAAACCTTCATCGAAAGAAACCCTTATTTCTTTCTGAGGCTTGTCTACAGTAATGACAGGCCTTAAATCTACCATTGACAGTAGTTTAAATGGTTCCTTAACAGTGTTGGGGAAAGGTCTTTCATCATGAATCAGTCTGAAGCAGCTACAGGGACATGATTAGCAGAGTCAAAGCAGGTGACAGTAAAATGCTGTCTAGCATTGCTGGCTTCTATTATCTTTTCCTGTTGACTAAATGGTAGACAGAAATGAAGTAATTTAATGATGTTCACGCATATATTTTTTTAAAATGTGTGATGTCCTTGCATTCTCCTGGGATCTGCAGCTGTGGGGTGCATCAACTGTAGAGGAGATAAGGGGTCTGAAGGATCCTAAGATGCTGGGACTATATGAAGCTTTCTAGCTAGAAAACTGTAACAGCTAGAACCTTCTTTAGAAACATTTATAATGGAGATGTGCATCTTATTAAAAGTCATATAGAGCAATAAGTAAACCTTTCCATGTTTACCTTGATGAGACCATTCTAAGTAGAGGACATTGTTAAAGTAATTGTTTAACCTTGCAACTAAGTTTTAGTCTTTGACCCGAAGAGTTCTGAAACCTTCACCTGTTGTGCAGAAGGACGTTGTCACACATGTGTGTGGGTCTAATTTTACACCATTCACTGTGGTTGTCATGTATTAGACAATGTATGTGGACATGCCTATGTCCAGTTTAATAGTCCCTGATCTTATCCTCCGGATTGTCGCCCTGGTCTTTGGGGTCTAGTATTCCTGAAGGCTAGTCTTACTAGTAAAGAATGAGGCAAACAAGGCATTCAGTACCTTGGTTCCACTTCCTGTATAACCATGTGCCCTGTCGCATTCAACCCCATTTGCCATGGTCTTCCATCAGTCACTCACATACTCACAGAAGGTGAATTTGTTGCCTTTGACATCCATTTCCAGGTTCAGCTCCAGATGTGGGCCTTGAATTTCCTAGCTGTGCGAACCCAGGCAGCATCTCTATATTCCTTTCAGATTATTTGTCCCTGAGTCCCCTCCCCCATGCCTCCTTTTTGTGTTCAAGTTTTGTTAGGGGTTCCTTTTTCATTGATGATATTTTTCATTCTGACATTTTTGGTTGTTTTCCTGTTCATTGAGATGGACAGTTCTTAAGCTTGGAGGAGGTGATCCTCGAATATCTGCAAGTTTTCTTTGGCCACTCTTCCCTCCAGGGTCTTATTCTATGGGAATATTACATATATATGCCTAAAGAGGCCAATTTCTGCTCTTCTCAAGTCAAGCACTCACCCTGCTTTCTCCTCTCAGGATCCTATACCAATAACCAATTAATATTTACTGTGTTGAGTAATCAAAGCAGCACTGTTCCTCATGACAAAATTTATGTCACAATACTAGTAATTTTGTAAACTGGGACGCATGACAACTTTCAAGATTGAGTGTTCAAAGCTCCTTTTACCACACAATGAAAAAACCCTAAAAAAATCCTAAACAAACAAAAACCCCTCAAAACTAACCAGACAAATTTCCATGAAAGTATATCGGTTATAATAGGATTATTAGGCATCCAATGACTTTTGAATTCACCTTTTCTTTGACACCTTTCTATCAGAAGGTGTGCTAGTAACAGAGGGCTACTGAGCATAGTGTTTTTAACATCATGTAGAAATCATTATATCTTTGATATAACTTATTTTTTTATGAAAATCTTCGTATATTTCACAAATTCCCCCAGGGTTATATTCATTAACTTGAAAAAATAATTTAGAATTTGTGTTTTTCTTGACATATGTCGAAGTTAAGCTATTCTTATTCAAATGATTTCCAAAACTGTTTCTTATCTAGAATCGACTTTTTCTCTTGTTCCATAATCTCATGATAAAATCAATGCCTATTTATGACCAATTTCTCCTCTAAATGACCTTCCAATTTAAATTTATTTATTTTCTACTTGCCTTTTAATATGTTTCTATCTATATTCATGTACTTTTCCATACCAATACAGAGGTAAATATAAATACATATATATTTGTATACATAGATATAGGTAAATTTGAAGAGTGAAGAGTAAGTCAGATCTAGAAGTCAGATACTTTCACAATCTGTGAAATGTGAAGATCAAATACTAGATGTAAAGGAAACAAAATATTCACCCAACATGTTCTAATTAACTAAATGCCAAAGGTCCAAAATAGGATTTTCAGTCCTGCATAATTGAATTACAAAGTACTTTGTTTCCCTTAATCTCTGTTCAAGAGGTCAATCAAAACTTTATTCCAATTACATGAAGTTTGTGGATATTGACAGCTTGAGAGTATTTTTTTTTAATAATTCATTGGGAAAGATATATCTGACTTTGTTTTCATACTGGTAGTATATCTTCATGCAAATATATCTTCATCCATGTGCAGAAATTGGAAGGAGAGGAGGATGATCAGATAACTTTTAAAATGATGTGGAGGGACATGCCAGTGATAAACAAGTGCATTTTGGTATATCAAAGAATTTCATATTTCCAAAAACTATTACTTATTTATCTACATAGTTTCATTTTACTAATATTAAAGATTTTGTACATAATGAAGTAGTGAAGAACCCTTCAGAAGATATCATCAGAGATTATAAAGTGTAGCATAGCTTTTTAAATAGTGCGACAGAAGAACAGCTTTTCTGTTATGTGCTTGCATTTCTCTATCAGTTTCTAGAAGTGAGTTATCTTTTAGGGAAAAATTTTCTGAGATCACGTTGTTTTAAGATACTATTTATTCATTCATGTTCTTTCTGTATTCCTTTATCATTCTCTGTCATTTTGGTAGAAACACTTGTGGATTCATTGTATGTTTTATTTGTGGGATGATTTTGAGATTTAAACTTAAATCATAGAATCACCGAGTCACGGAATGATTGGAGTGAGAAGGGACATCTGTAGATCATTTAGTCCAACTTTCCTGCTAAAGAAGGTTCACTTCAAGTAGGTTGTGCGGGGTCTCATTCAGATGGGTTTTAAATGTCTCCAGAGAAGGAGACTCCACAGGCCCTCTGGGCAGCCCATTCCAGTCCTCTCATCCTCAAAATTAAGAATTTTCTTCATATTAAGAATAAATTTAGCAAGGGGAAAAGAGAGATTCAAGTTTTGGTATGTCAGTTTTTCTAAATATACTTGTTTTATTTGAATCAATCTATATCCTCGTTAATTTATTTTACATGTTGCATAGGATATTTTTCTAGCCATAATTAGGCATTTGCTCATATTTTAAAATATAACAGATGGATAAACAGAACATATATGAATCTGCCCACGTCAGTAACTTCTTTTTTTTCGCGGTTGTATAATATTTTGCATTTAAAGTACATACAGTTATTCTCTGTGTTCCTGCCAGCTTATTTTCTCTTAAATTGCAAGTGAGAAATCAAAATACAGTCTATAAAAATCCTTTTTCTAACATTTCATTTCTATCTTATATTAGATTTGAACTAGAAATCTATATGTGAACAAAGCTATTGAGTCACAGGTAAAATGCAAAATCTCTATCTACATGATGGACTAAAATACATAAAATGAGAACAAACATCAGTTATACCATTGTTTCCCGGCAAACCTTAACAACTCTCGTCATTTTTAAATGCCTTTTGGAAGATTTAGATATTCCACTGAACATTTCATCTAGGACTAAATTAAAGACTCAGACAATTTTGATACACCCTTTTGTTCTGAAACAAATACCGTCTGATTTGTTCACCAGGGTGACTTGAAAGGACACCAGGTGGGAAACCTCTCTCTCAGTTACCGCCTTATATCAGATTCTCAACTTTTTTTTTTTTTTCCTCCTGGATTTTTGTATAATTAAAAAAAGTGGTTGCAGGAAACAGTGATGAATTTATTTATGGCAATGAAATCTGCCTATTTTTTGAGAAACTGTCCAAGACTACTGGTCATCAACATGGTAATTATAGCTTCACTTACATATAACACAAGAGTAAATCCAGGTTTAAGCAAACAGTCACCTCAGTTTTTAGAGTTACAAAGATCTTTATGTTTCACATACTTCCCATACATAACATATTCATATTACTTACTATTAATATGTAAGACAAATACACTCTCAATACGCATCACAGAGATGAGAAGACTGCTCAATGTAAAAAAACTCCCAAAATTACAGTATGGGTCTCTGGGTAAATTTCCTCTTTGAACTTCACTGTACTTGGACATTCCTTTGGGGGTACCTTTCCCTTAGCAGTCAGACAGAAAGTTGGCTTGGTTTTACCATATTTTCTGAGTATAGCTTAAATTTATTTTGTGTGCCAGAGAGATTCATCACTAGCTTGCATGCCTTTTTTCAGGCTTCACAGATGGTTGTGATACCATTTGATGTACCGTAATGACAATGTTCATGCCCCAAAATAATTTTACAAAAATAATGGGGGAATAAGAGTGAGAGATAAACTTATTTTAACTTTATAAGAAATAAGAAAAATTCCAAAGATTGACTGACCTTGATTTGAAAAATGGTTGGGTCCACAATGAGGAGATATTCTTGTCCTTTATCTAAGGTGCAGCCCCAAATTTGATTCTTGCACTCAGCAGGTGTGAGATGTTCACTCATAGGAATGTGGGATGTTTGGGAATGGAACAGGTACTGTGTTGCCATGTATGATGGGTTGACTTCGACTAACTGCCAGGAACCCACCACCCTGCTCTATCACTCCTCCTCTACCAAGAAAATGGTGAGAAAATACTATGGAAAAGCTTGTGACTTAAGATAAGGACAGTAAGATTCTTACCAACTACCATCACAGGCAAAGCCAGACTTGATCTTCGAGACTTGAACTTGTGGAAATTAATTTTATTTATTGTCAGTTAATTTTGAGAAAGTACGATAGTGAGAAATTAAAGATAAAACTACCTTCCTTCCCCCTCCATTCTATCCAGGGTCAATGTCACTATTCTACCTCCTCCCCACAAGTGCTGAACGGGAAAAGGAATTGCAGTCAGTTGATAAATCATTGTCTTTCCTTCTCCCACCATACTCCAGAGCGGAGCCCATCCCATGAGATATGGGATTCATGAGCCATTCCAAAGTGGGTCCTTTCCATAGGCTACAGCTCTTCCAGAACTCCTCCAACATGGATCCTTTCCACAGGGTGCAGTCCTTCAGCAGTTTGCTTCGCAGTATATCCATTTACTGAAGCATGGGGGACAGCCTGTCTCACCATGGGCTGCATCACGTACTGCAGAGGAGTCTTTGTTTTGGCACCTGGAGCCCTTCTTTGTTCTTTGATCCTGGTATCTGCAGAGTTCCTTCTCACACATTTTCTCACTCCTTTCTCACAACTGCCTTGCAGCCTTTTTTAACCTTTCTTAAATGTGTTACAACGTTGTTACCATGGTGGGCTCAGATTAGGACAGTGGGAGGCAAATTTTGGAGCCGTCTGGAACTGGCCCTGTTGGACGTGAGGACAGCTTCTCATGGAAGCCATCCCTGCAAAACCCACACTACCAAAACTTTGCCACGTAAGCCCTATGTTGTCAAAATGGAGATGCTATAAAAAAGACAGAAAGCAAATACCTAAGGAAATTGTTAGCAAACATTTTGTGTTTGGCAAGGAAGGAGAAGGATTTTTCAAGATCTCAGATTGGAATTTAGTTACAAGAGGTTCACTTAGTTCACAGTATAGACATGAATAATCATACGAAGATTCACTTTAACACTCTGAAAATGTGACTCTCAAGGTCTAAGAGGACACAATTACTTGACTTAAACCTTATTTCTAAACCATTCTAAGTTTTACGTAGATAAGTTTCCTTTGCCTTTTTTGCAATATCTTAAAAATCCTAATCAAAAAGAGGACATAATTCCTACTCCTTCAAGAGTCTTTATACTTCTGGCCTTTTTTGAAATAATTCTTTATAACTATTGAGTTCAGCCAGATTCTTCAGATATATGCTAACTGCTTTGATGAAAAAATTATGGATTTTTCACTAGCAACAGTTTAAATTATCCGAGAATCACTGACTTCTTATTTGTGTTTTATCAATCATGACAAAAGGATTCAACTTTTGGAATGACTTCACCCTAACATTAATATAGCGAAAATATGAATAAATGAGGTAAACAATTTAGAATACTACAATGTTAAATCTACTTCAGATTACACAGGAAATACATTGAGATGACAAGAAAATTGCATTGATTAAAGAGTAAGAGCTGATATGAAGGAGAGAAGACAGTCAGAAGACATCAGAAGCAGTAGAATTTGGACAGTTTTTCTTAATATTTCTTAATCTTGTTATACAAGAATCACATTACAGGAGCAACACCCCCTTCTGCAGGTTCCAACAAAATAGCAAACACTCATTACAAAAGAATTTTTTCATAAAGCGTAGCGTTACACCTCCTATAGGTACATACTGGAGTAGGGGGCGAAGAAAACAACCAAGAATACTCCCAAAGGCAGAATGGAGAATATAAAACGTCAAAACAATAACATAATTTGGTAAAGAGAGTACAGCAACAAAGGAATAAACAAAGAGAATTTAAAAGAGAGACGCTCAGAATTACGTACCTTGAAAAATCAGCACATTCTCACATATTGAGCTCAGTCTAAAAATTTTGGGCAAATTGCATCCAAATCCACTTCCAAAATACTTCAATTAGGCTCACCTCTCATAGAAAGTAATACAGAATAAAATTTTGAAGTGGAAAATTTATTTAAATTAACAGCATGGAGGTACTGGGTGCTATCTGATTTATATGTGCTTAAATTGTGCCATTTTTCATGTTCTTCATATTTGGCTGATTGGTGTTCTTTAAATCACAACTCAAGTAAAAATAAATCACAGACTTATGAGAGTTTCAGTTTTTTTCAAAACGTATCTTGCAACACTTAGGCCACATTAACTCTCTTGTTTTGAGTTTATAACACAAGACAACCTAAACCCAAACCTTACTCTAGTGCAATCATGGATTGGCATGGAACCCCATAGTTGTTTTCTTGCCCTTTTTTTATCCTTGAGGTAAACATTTCGAACAGAAATACCAAAATGAGCCTGTGGCTATGTCATTCTGTACTTGTGCATCCTGTCTATCATAAAATATATATATCAGTGCAATACAGTGATTAAAGTCCTGTAAACTAACAGTAAAACTCTCTTTCCTTTTACTGAGACTGAAATATTACCTACTAAGTTCAATTTAAACTAAAAATAAATTTCAAATATTTGCATTATCTCTAAAGTTAATTTCTCCTCAGGAGCATAATAGGCTTCTTATAATAATAAACATTTTGATCATGGGAAGAATTTGAATTCTGATTACAGAAATTGTGTGAATTTTGTACAGATTTGTGTGAAGCTTACACAAATTGAAGAAACATCAAAATACACAATTTTATTGCACACACACACCCTCCCCCAGTATTTGTGCTGCTGAGTAGAAGTAAATAGTGTACCTATTTCAGGTTCAGTAATATTCTCCATAAATTCACTTATCATTTGAGTAATTTTGACGTTGATATGCGAGCCGATAATGAAAAAGAATCTTTCATGCTCTTTTTTATTTCTTCCTATCATCGGAGAGACAAAACATATCCCGTGAAACACCCGTAATTTTACGGTCTAAAATAGTCAACACACACCTCTAAAACCTATAGGTCTTTCTATATATTTACATTGGAGGATGAAAGAGTTTAATAGCTCATGATGCTTTGCACTAGGACAGAGTAATCATCTTCAATTTTTAGAAAAGACAATTCGTGTCTTTCTGGCAAAACAAGCTTTTTCCTCTTTTTATTCAAGAGATCAGAATTTGGTTTCTGCAATATAGTTATGAAGAACTAATCCACAAGTTGTAATACTCAGAAAAGAGATACGCTGTTCACTGGAATGGCAAAGTGCAATACCTGTGCAATCTGTCAACCCACATCACTGACATGAACAGCAAAAGTAAAGCAATCAAAAGAGTGTGTGTGTATACTACACTACTTACATATGATCTTTAAGATCCCTTCCAATCCAAACCATTTTATGTTTCTATGATTTTATGATATTATGATTTTATAATTCTCTGATTCTATGGTATAAATCTCTGGCATAATTACGGTCTCCTTTATCACTGACTGAGTAGTCTTTGTACCTTTGGTTTATCGATCAGCTGTCAGTACTCTACAGCACCTGACCAAGTGTCATAGAATTGTTTGGGTTGGGAAGACCTTTAAGATCATTAAGTTCAGCAATTAACCCAGCACTGCCAAGATGACCATTAACCCCTGTCCCTAAAGACCACTTCTGTAGATCTTTTAAAGACCTCCAGGGATTCAAACACCTCTCTAGGGAAGTCTGATCCAATGCTTGGCAACTCTTCCCATGAAGAAATTTTTCTGACCTGAACTACACCTCCTCTGATACAACTTGAGTCCTTTCATCTTGTCCTGTTGCTTGTTATGTGAGAGCCTGACCCTCATCTCGCTTCAAGCTTTCAAGTAGTGCTAGAGAGCAATAAGGTCCCACCTGACCTTCCTTTTCTTCAAGCTAAACACCCTCAGCTCCCTCAGCCACTCCTCATCAGACTTTGGCTTCAAATCCCTCACCAGCTCCCACTGCCCTTCACTAGACTCGCTTCAGCACTTCAGTGTTTTTCTTGTAGGCAGGGTTCAAGGTGCAGCTTCATCATTACTGAGTACAGCAGGACCATCACTGCCCTGATCCTGCTGGCTACACTATTTCTGATACAGGCCAGGATACTCNAGCGTAATACCAACCTAGATGCCTCACAGTCTAGCAGGCCACTCCGAGCCGGAAGGGGCCCAGGGTCAGTGTTTTTCTTGTAGGCAGGAGCCCAGGAGTCCTGAGCACAGGGTTCAAGGTGCAGCTTCATCACTACTGAGTACACCAAGACAATCACTGCCCTGATCCTGCTGGCCACACTATTTCTGATACAGGCCAGGATGCTCTTGGCCTTCTTGGCCACCTGGGCACACTGCTGGCTCATGTTCAGTCAGCTGTCGACCAGCATACTCAGGTCCTGTTCCAATGGGCAGCTTTTCAGCCACTGTAGAACTGTTGCCAACCAGGTCTTCCATTCTGCCTGGGGTTGCTGTGATCTAAGTGCAAGACTCGGTACTTCATTTTGTTGAAGATCATACAATTGATCTTGGTCCAATAGATCCAGCCTGTACAGATCCCTCTGGAGAGCCTTCCTGCTCTCCAGAAGATCAACATACCCACACAACTTGGTGCTGTCTGTGAATCAACTGAGTACACCTGATTCCCTCATCAAGCTATTAAATGAGTCAAGATGCTAAATAAGTACTGAGCCCTGAGGAACCCCATTAGGGACCAGCAGCCAGCTGGATGTAACTCCATTCACCACCCATCTCTGGGTCCCGCCATGCAGCCAGTTCTTAATCCAGTGCACAGAAGAGATAATGAGTCTAAATTGGGATATCATAATGTATAAGTCTTATAAAAATGAAAATAGCATATAGAAATGCAAATTTTCCCTACTGAAAAACAGTAGAGAGTTTTGTTTTGGTGGATTTTTTTTTGTTTTTTCTGGTTAAAATTAACTTTAGATTTCTTATAAATTATTTCTATAACTAAAGGAATTTAATAACTTCAGCTGGCACTGATCCGCTAAATGTAAAATCTACTGCCTTCTTCATTCATAACATATTTATTGCATGCTGATGCATGATGCACATCCTTAGCTTTATGTTAATGGCTCAATATGCAGACTCAAAGAGACAGCAACTGAATTATTTAAGTAAAAGGATTAAACCCCCAAAGTATCTCTAAGTGGTATGTATTTTTGAAATTATGATGTCAGAGCATTTTTCAGTACTAGGCAGGGAAGGGGTTTACCTTTAGTTCTGAATATAGACCTCAGAGGATGAAATCAGAATTTCAAGAGTAGAAGAGTAATAACCACAGTAAAGCAATAAATGGTTTGACATTGATGCTGGACTTAAGTGGACAACCTGAGGTTTTATACTAACATGAAGTATGTGGGAATGATAGTATTTCTGCGACCTTGTAACATATTTTTGGATGAAGCGATAAAAGGTCTATGACTGAGTCCTTCTGAGTGGTTTGTATGTAAGAGTCCACAAGCAAGACGGTTTGCCATTGACAGGAAAATAATCAGATGAAAGAGATTAGATGGCAGGTTCTTCCACAGCCAGCTATAGAAAATCTAAGTATTATTTGGTGACTGAAACTGAAAAAACTCGTATGTCAATGCAATAATAAAATATAATTTGATAGAGTGGAGAAAAATGATTCTCTTTTCTAAAATATTATTTTAGAAGGAAGATTACATGCTGAACTGTAGCTTATTATGATATATACCTCTCAAATAGATATAAATTTAATATTCTTTAAAATATCGACACATGAATCATTGCACAGATTACTGTTAAAATAATTCATGATTGTTGTGGATTTATTTACAGTTAACTTGCACAGTTTATCAATCCTCATCTACTTCAGAATGTAACATAGTTAGTAAAAGGACATGAACTTTTAGCCACAAAGTGAGATTTAAAACAGAAACTAGAACAGCATTCACGTGAGGTTTTATGTATTTAGTGTAACTCTTGATGAAAATGGGTGTAGCATTCAATCTGTTCATCTGTGTTCACCCTCATGCTTTCTAATTTATTACTTGCATCAATCATTAAACAATTTCTGGAGAGCTGGCTTTATATGAAGTTAAGCAAAAGTAAGAACAGTTAAAATCAAAACTGAACTGGACAAAATATGGCAGTTCTTCATTTTAAAAAATCAGCACTCCACTTTGGTATTTTCTAGAAGTGGTTTCCCTCCCTTTTTCTCTTTTTATGACTTTTATGTATTTTTCTTCCTCTTTATGCTTTCTAAAAAAGGAAAAATAAAAGTAGGAAAAAAAAAAAAAGAGTGGCAAAGGATGTAAGAGAATATAAATTTTATGTTTATTTTTCTAGAAAGGTACAGGTACATTTGCTGACTTTTTAGGGTGTCAGTTTATTTGGTTATTATGTACTAAGAAAATAAAAAAATAACCCCTGGTCAGTGTGTCGGATAGTTGAGCGAGTAGAAGAGGTTACAATAATAAAGGTGGCCAGGTGGCTGTGTGGGGCTGAACTGCCAGTCGGGTTAAGTCACACCACCAGGATGAAGATTCTTTTGAATTTTGTGTGACACTGAGAGGGTAAACCTTTCTTTCCTCTCGAGAGATTTTTTGTGTGGGATCCATTTCATTAAATACACTGTTCTACATAGAAATGGTCTGACTTTGAGCTTGTCGCCCTAAATTCTCTTTATAATCAATGGAGACAAATAAGCATTTTGAGAGCAATTGTGTACTAATCATCGCCATTATTTTTTCTTGGCCAGAAAAGACACATGAAGTGATTAGTTAAAGTGTAGATGTCTACATTTAATCAGATGAATTGCACCCTGGCCATATAGAGTGGTAAATTGAAGAACCAAATGGGTGTGCATTCTTCTCCGTGTGAATGGAAATAGAAATACTGAATGCTGGGCAGATGAGAGAGAAAGGGACAGAGAGAAGTAAACATGCTTGACTTAATGTAGTCCTCCAAAGGAGACATTGTGCTGCTTGTATGATCAGTTGTATTCTGCGCTGGAAATGAGTGTACACATTCTCTTCAAGAACTCTTCTGAGGAATACAGGCTTGGATGGTCTAGTTTTAATTATATACTTTAAAAGTTGTTAAATCAGACAGTGTGTCACTGATATGCTGGGATATATTTTAAAATTATTTCTTTGTAATTTAAGCCTACAACATGGAAGTTTGAAGGGAAAACTCTAGGAGGAAAATTCAACTGAATTCAGTTTTCAACAGCTTCAGAAGGGATGAGTCTTGCTGGAATTATCAATGAAATTGAAATGGACTGTACTCTCCAAAGTATAAGCAATGCAACACAACCATCATGCATTTGAATATGGCTTTTCAGATTTAAAATGTATTGTTTGTTTTAGCTTCCTTACCTGAGACACTTTTTTTAGGTGCCAAATGAAGCAGTTGCCCTAGTAAAACAGGTTTTATTCTCTGCATCATAAATAGGCAGAGGTAAGTGATTCATAAAAGATATTTTATCTGACCAAGCTTTGGCGCCTTGAAAGAAACAAATCTTGTGTTTTTATTGATACCAATTTAAGAATAATACTCTAGTCTAAACTAATAATCTAAGGTGTGTTATAAACATGGGAGAGAAGCAGTTTCTCTCAACTACACAGACCTAGATTGTATTTAATGTCTGGGCACCAAACTGCCCATTTCTCTCCACTGACTGAGGAGAGACCCTAACTCATTGGCATAAGCAAGCCTCCTCAATACTGAATAGTTAAAGATAGGAGAGATATTCCAGTCTTGACATATCCTGAAATGGCTTGGGTTGGAAGGGACCTTAAACACCACCTGTTTTCAACACTCCTGTCATAGTGAGGGATCCCTAGAGCAGGCTGATCGAAACCCTGCCTGACCTGGCCTTGACGAGTTTGTCGATTGGCAACCTGTGCCAATGCCTCATCACATTCACAGTAAAGAATTTCTTCCAGACGGCTAACCCATCTCTCCTCTCTCCTTATATCTGCCTGTGTAAAAAGTTGCTCTCCCTCATTTTGATAAGCCACCTTTAAGCACTGGAAGCCCGCAATAATGTTGCCCCAGAGCCTTCTCTTGTCCAGACTGAACAACTCCAACTATCCCAGTCTGTCTTCATAGAATAGGTGCTCCAGTCCTCTGAACAACATTTTTGGCATTCCTCTGGACTCACTCCAACAGCTCCTTGTCTTTCCTGCGCTGGGAACCCCAAAGCTGGATGCAGTACTCCAGGTGGGGTCTCAGTAGAGCAGCTCAGGATGTTTGGCTTTAAGTGCTGCTGATGTCCAGCTTTTCGCCAACAAGAACCACCAAATCCTTCTCCGCAGGGCTGCTCTCAAAGGCTTTTTGGGTCTCATGTCTGGGACTGCCCAGACCCAGACACAAGACCTTGCATTTGAACTTGCTGAACTTCCTGAGGTTCTGGTGGACTCACTTCTCAAGTTTGTCCAGCTCTGTTGGGATGGCATCCCTTCCTTCCATTGTGTCAGCTTCACCACTTAGCATTGTGACATTTGCAGACTTGCTGAGGGTGGCTTCAATTTTGCTTTCCATGTCACTGGTAAAGATGTTAAAGGACATCAGTTTCAAGACAGAGCATTGAGGGATATCATTTATTACTGAGCACCTGAAAACAAAGCCATTGACCATAACTCTTTCTTGTCCATTCAGCCAACTCTTTATCTATCACGTAGACCACCTTTCAAATCCATGTCTTTCAAGTTTGGAGACAAAAATGTCTTGATTGTGCTGAAAGCAGTGCAGAATTCTAGGCAGGTATGTATGTAGGGAGACATATTCTTGTAACAATCTTCAGTGTTACCTCTCTTCATTGACTGTTTTTAAATTTAAGTATTTATTTTGAAGGATTCTCTCATGAAGTGCCTGAGATTTCATCACAAAAGTATCCATTTGGATTAAGCAGAATAAATTTCCCTTATCTTATTTATTGGTAAGAAGTTTGTTTGTTTATGGGTTTTTTTTGTTTGGGTTTTAGTATTTGTTTCAGTTTTATTTGTTTATTTTAAAAAACTTTTGGCTGTTTTAATTAACATCTGTGTTATCAGCCAACGGCAATTATATTTATAGACAAGAAAGAAAGATAAGTTCTCAAAGCAAGGTCTGTGTCACAGATATATTCATAGCAAAAGTCAGATAGAATATATAATATATATAATAGATTGTAAAATATAATAACAGAATTATTTTAATAAATGAAAATTAATTAAAATTAAGATAATCTATTTCATATTTTTATAATTTCTTCCCTACACATTGACAGCTATGGATGAAGCTTATACTACTATCCTTCCTCCTAATATGTAAATATGTGCTTTTTATCTTAACTTCAGTAACTGAGAGGTCCTAGAATCATAGAATTGCTTGGGTTGGAAGGGACCTTAAAGATTATATAATTCTAAGCCTCATCAACCTCACAGTAAAGAAGTTCTTCTTAATATCTAATCCAAGCCTACTCACTTTCAATTTGAAGCCATTTCTCCTTCTCCTGTCAGTACATGCATGGGTTGGAAGGGACCTTAAAGATTATATAATTCTAAGCCTCATCAACCTCACAGTAAAGAAGTTCTTCTTAATATCTAATCCAAGCCTACTCGCTTTCAATTTGAAGCCATTTCTCCTTCTCCTGTCAGTACATGCACTAGTAAATAGTCTCTCTCCATCTTTCTCGTAGGCTCCATTCACCTACTGGAAGGCTGTAATTAGGTCCCCGTGAAGCATTCACTTCAATAGACTAAACAATCCAATCCTCCTAGCATTTCCTTGTAGGAGAGGTTCTCCACTCCGCTCTAATCCTCTTGATGGCTAAGGTCCAACAGGTTAATGTTCTTCCTGTGCTGGACATGGACACATGAGTGGCTGGAGAGTGGTGAAATGGAGAGGGATTTAGGAGTAATGATTGACTGTATTAGGAACAGGGTGGCTGGTAGGACTAGGGAAGCTGTCCTTCCCCTGTACTCGGCGCTGGTCAGACACATCTTGAGTGCTGTGTGCAGTTCTGGTCTCCCCAAGTTAAGAGGGATGTTGAGCTGCTTGCGAGGGTCCAGAGAAGGGTGACAAGGATGGTGAAAGGACTGGAGAACAAGCCCTGTGGGGAGCAACTGCGAGAACTGGGGCTGTTCAGCCTGGAGAAGAGGAGACTCAGCGGTGACCTGATTGCTGTTTACAGCTACCTGAGGGGAGGCTGCAGTCAGGTGGGTGTAAATCTCTGGCTGACAACACCAGAATGAGGGGACATAGCCTTAAACTACGCCAGGGGAGGTTTAGACTGGATGTTAGGAAGAGGTTTTTCACAGAGAGAGTGATCTCTCAGTGGAATGGTCTGCCCAGGGAAGTGGTGGAGTTGCCATCCCTGGAGGTGTTTAAGAGAAGACTTGATGAGGAGCTCAGTGACATGGTCTAGAATGTGGGAGGTTTGGATGGATGGAGTGTGGTGCCCGTGTTTCCATGTTTGTGGGCCTGATCCCTGGGTGGGCATTCACTTGGGAGTTGGACTAGATGATCCTGCGGGTCCCTTCCAACTCAGAATAACCTGTGAACCTGTGAGCAATACTCCAGGTAGGGTCTCAGAATAGAGGGACAGAGTCAACTCTCTCAACCTGCTGGTCATGGATGCTGGAAAAAAATCCTGTAGCAGTACTTATAATTTTCGAAACAAACACAAAATTAAGTTACGCTCTTCATACCAAAACTAGAATTCCTAGTTCTTCCTCGGCACATAAACATAAATAATATGGTGAGGGAGAAATTGGAGGCAATGGCACTTAAAAGAAGAGAAGTAAAAAAACAATTTTGTATCATTAGTGCCTAGAAGTGGTAAGATAGGGCTGAAACCATCTGAGAACATTCTTGAAAATGATTGTTAGATAACTGTCAGCATTCATGATAAAAATAGATGCACGAAAGAATCTTTGGAGTAACTGAATTCATACATTCATAAATGGTATTTGTTCCTTGCCTGTGAGTTTGGCCTTAGTATTTATCCATGTTTATATTTGCTCTGAAACTCATTATGGCATTTTTGTACACTTCTCTTGCACTCAGATATTGTTACAGGAGCCAGGCTTCTGGGCTGGCAGAAATACAGAATAATAAAATGGCAAAACCAGCCAACTGCCTTGAATATTAATCTTGCAGGTATCAAAGTAAACTCACATAGACAGAACACACCTTCTTGAATCAAAAATCAGAAGCAGTTGTCTGTAAATGTCATTTAATTCATACTATAATAAATGCTGTACACTTTACACATTGACATTCCGAATTGCTCATGAACATTGAAGTTAGCAGTTGATAAGTAATGAGTAAAATCAACTCCAGTTTCACCCCAAGAAGCAATGTGATTTAAATTTACAGGATATTATTTCTCTGCATTATTTACAGAGGTTTTCAAATGCTACTGGTTGTCTTATTACTTTGAGAGGCTATTTTTCTGCTTATAAAGAGGGTTATTACAGCAGAGCTGCACCCAGCTGTCTTAGTTTCTTTTACAAACAGTGAGTGTTTTCTTTCAGTCCTGACCAAATCAGCTAGGAGGTGAAACTCATGGGTGGGAAGTTCAAACAGTTTCCTTCAGGGTTGGCACACTGCTGTGGTGGTGAGTGCCTCTTTCTGCTGAAGTCAAATGCATCCTGATTGACCACTCAATGGCCTGGGGTTTGGCTGCACCTGAAACATTTTAAATTGCCATCATAGGTGGGGTGCTTGCATAATTTTAACCTTTTTCTTGAACTATTTTCCCTCAGTCATTGGGATGGTAACTAGTTCAGAAAGGAACATGATCTGAAGGCAAATTTCTAGTTTATTGCACTAAAGAAGGATGTGGTGTGTGTGACCATAGGGAATAGCAAGAAAACCTGTGGAAATTTTATATATATATATATATATATATATATATTTCTGTTTTGGAGTATTTAGCATTCCGCTCTTCCATTCTGACTAGTCTTCCCATTATCTTGTGTTTTCTCCATTTTTTTCTTTTCACTTTCTGCTTTTTGTATATGGAAAGTTTTTTTCTGCAAGAGAAGAACTAAGGTCAGATTATCTAGATCCACCTCACTGTGCAGTGAGTGCAAAAGTCACCTGATCTCCCCCCCTTGCCAGCTCCTGCGGCAGAGCTCTGAATGTGGTTGCAGCATCTTGCTGCCTGCAGCACTGACATTTTGAGGTGGGCAGAAGGCTCATACCAGCAATTCCCTACATACGTTCTTACATCTTTTCTTATTTTTCTTCCCTCTTCTTTCAAAAAGGAGAAATTCAGTCTGAACTTCCCTGTAGATTCTCATCTTATATGGAAAGACTGTATAGCTTTACACAATACAGGCATAACTTTCTCATGTTATAACCTTCCTTCCTTCCTCCCAAAGTCTTTGCATAAATTCTTGTCAAATGATCTCAAACTTTAAAAGATTGTGACTATTGAAGAGTCTGCAATGACATTTTCTGGAAACTGAACTCCTGCTAGCATTTCAAGTGCATGAAAAACTGTCGATACTGTATCTGCTAGATTTTATTAATAAACAATAAGGCATTAAGAAAGTGAATAGTTAACACAGAAACTAAAGTAGGAATTCCACAGATGGATAATGGTGTTAAATAAAAACTGGGGGAGGAGGTGTGACTTTGGAACTTTCTGTCATTACTGACAGAAAGTCACTGACTTTTATTTCTGTCATTGCTATTACTGGTTGATATTGTTTCATTAACTGCAGAAGTTTTGCATATTATTTCCTGAGGCTGTGTGTTTGAAAGAGGAGAACAATAATCCAGAAAAATATAGCTTGCCCAGGTTTTATAAAGTCTTTCCTTTGAAGCTAGTTAACTTGTAAATTACATTGTTTACAAATTAAATCTAAATAAACACAGAAAACACACCAAAACTCAGACTAGTGGTGGTATACAATCTAAACATATAATCCAAATGATACAACAGTGTCAATCTAATTTATCCATTAAAACATATATATTCTTCATTACCTGTGCCTCCATATGCACTTTTTGGTACCAAAAAAAATGCCATTATTAAACTGATATTTTTATTATTTGCTTAGGCCCTAACGTCTTCATAGTTAAAGCAAATGCTACTCATGAGTCATCTTCATTTTTGGAATTCAGCCTTACTCAGTAACTTCCTACCTATATCACAAAAACCAGGGGTAAATTGCAAAAAAATGGTAAAACAAGTGTGGTACTTCTTTAAGAAATAAGTATGAGATTGAGACATTCACCTAGGCTTCTGAAGGCACCAGACTGACATTTAATTGAGAATTTGATAAAAATCTATTGATGAGCTTCTGTCCATTTTCTGCTCTAATGGCAATTATGATTTTTAAAGTTCGTTGGGGTGTTTGCTATAGTTAAAGCTGTTCCTCTTCTCATTATTGAATGACTGCTTTCTTCCGCATACCTTTGATGCACAGTTCCTACTTTCCTATGTAATTCATGCGTGACAGTGTAGGCTCAACATTTTTCTGGACAGAGTGCTCTTCCACTTCTTTTTCCCATCTTTTTTCTGCAAATTTGCAACATGTCTACTCATGTGTTTTATGTTTCACAGAGCGATCCTTCAGTGGAATGCACTGCCAGGGAGGTGGTGGAGTTGCCATCCCTGGAGGTGCTTAAGAAAAGACTGGATGAGGAACTCATTGACAAGACTAGGCGATTGGAGGCTCAGACGGATGGAGCGTGGTGCCCACGGCTCCAGGGTTGTGGGTTCAATCCCTGGGTGGGTATTCACTTGGGAGTTGGACTAGATGATCCTTGTAGGTCCCTTCCAACTCGGAATAACCTGTGAACCTCTTTGTAAGGTGCCATGTTTCCTTCAATGTAGATTTTGACTGAACTCATACCATCACTCAGGCAGGAATACGTTCTGCCACTAAGTCAAATTCAGCTTTCAACTTTATTGGTTCTTCCTTAGCTTGGGGAAGACTGTCCTGCATAATATCTTGTTCTCAATCAATTTTTTTCTGGGATGAAAATAACAGCTAATAAAAAAGCATTAACCGATGTGTGTAAATAAATTCAGCATCTAGTTCATATTGAAGTCCAACTTGAACTTACAGTACTTTGTTGTGTGACAATAGCGTAGTTAAAACCCTGGAGCAATACAGCTTAACAAGTGATTTACAAATCCAGACATCATTAGTTTCTTATTAATCATATGGTTCCTAATGAAGTGACTTTTGAGAATGGCATTGGGTCACAAAATAACATTTAAAATTTATGAATTAATAACACAAACAATTTGCCTAAGTGACAGAGTTAAGGTTATGTTAGTTTACAGTCTACCCTTGGTGGCCTTTTGTATTTGACCTATAATGGTATTTTAAATACGGTTGTTCTATGTGAGTCACAACTATATTTTTTTTTTAAAGTTCTCTATTCTAATATATCTTCCTCTATACTTATCAAAATATTTTAATCATGTTCATAATTAAAAATACATTACTACTAGTTTACTTTAATCATGTTTCTAACAGTTTCCCAGAAAAGTTAAAATTAATGTACTTACTCCTAAAAATCTGCATATCATTTTTCACCCAGAGCTTAAAGTCAGCAATTACTTTGAGAGCAACTACCAACCTGATGATGATGTGATTTTCCTAAAATGACTTCGTGTTGATATATGGTCTGCTTAAAATTCTCAGTCTGTGACCTTGATAAATGATCTAGAATTTCCAAACTGTATATTTCTACATTAGTAAAATTTCTCATAAAGTTGAGTGAGAATCCATGAAAGTTTGTTGAGTTTTCATTCAGTTTTGCTTTCCCAGTTAAATAAAAGTTTAATCTGTATTTTGAATGTCTGTTTAGCAGACCACCAATCTTGAGGTCAAGGAAAGATAAAAGCAAAGATTTCATTGCTTATCTCTCCTAAGACAATGTAGATTCTTTTCCTTAATGACTCTGTTGACATTTACTGTTCACAGTTCAGGCATTTCTAATAATCCCCATAAAATGTCAGTATGTTCTCTAATGGGCACTTCTGGAAAACTTCTTCAGACTGAGCTGCCTGTATTTCTCAATACTAGACCACTGGGCTTGATAAAAAAGACAAACCTTATTCCTCTGTGTAAGGGCAGATAAGGATGAACAGGTAAAGTAGGCCCGTGTGTGCTGCCAGAGAATTTCTGTAACGGTCTCTGTCCTACGTCTCCCAACCCCTTCTCTTGGCACATGTCAATGAAGAGAGGAAAGCACCATTTCTTCAGAACTGCAATGTGCAAGGAGAAAAATATGATGTTTCCTAGGAAAATTAAAACAGATCACCTGGAGTTCTGTGATTTTGATTGTAGTCAAAGCATATATTTGCAGAAGTGACCAAGCTCTGTTTCTTTGCTCCTGAATCGTATTTCCAATTACTAATTTTGAAATTGAAATAGTTAGGGAAATTTGATTTCTCTATCTCTGAAGAGAAGCTTTATGTCTTTGTACAGCTGCATAACAGACTTATAAAGTTGTTGGTTTGATGAGTAAAATCTCACATTGCTGCTATTGCATTTACATTCCATCTAGTTTATCTTTGCAGCATTTTTTTAACCGAAAATTATATATTTAGTGTAAGTAACACAGTGTTCTTCTGACACCGTGGACAGGCATCAACATTTACACACTCCTTCACATCTAATTCACATCTATTTCAGAACCACTGCCTTCCCTTGAGTCATTGGTAATATTCATAGTCTTTACTAATGTTTCCTGCCTGTTGTCTATATNACTTTTTCACAGAGAGGGTGATCTCACAGTGGAATGGGCTGCCCAAGGAGGTGGTGGAGTCACCGTCCCTAGAGGTTTTTAAGAAAAGGTTGGATGATGTACTTGGTGGCATGACCTAGATATTAGGGTAGTGTGTTATAGGTAGGATGGTGTGTTGGTAGCAGGATGGCAACAGGTTAGGTAATTAGGTAATAGGTTAGGTAACAGGTTTGGCTAGGTTAGGTAATAGGTGATAGGTTGGACTCGATGATCTCTAAGGTCTTTTCCAACCTTACTGATTCTGTGATTCTGTGATTCTGTGATTCTATTTGCAAAGGAGTCACTTATACTCTCATATTTCAGGGGAGCTAGGGCTAAAATTGTCACCATCTCATTCCAAAAATAAAAAATGTTATCTTTGCTGCAGTTTCTGTAGGTGTAACAGACAGTGAACTAATTCTAAAATGTCATAAGAGATCAACAGTGCACGCTACTGTAACAAAATACAAGCTGTTTCGTTGATGACATTTGCTGTCACTTCTCATTATGACTTTGTTCTCTACTTACTGCATTCTCACAGGAGCTCTGATTCTGCTGGAATCCTGTAACTTTGTTGATATCCTTACGGACAATATATATATCTGTACTGACAATATTCTTGTTCAAAAATCTAATGCCTCGGTTGTAGGTTATTGCAAAAACTGCGAGAAAAACTGTTTTTCAATTTAGCAAATCTTATTCATAATAAGGGCTGGTAGGATTACAAAACCATGACAATATATGGGANTAACAAAATACAAGCTGTTTAGTTAATGACATTTGCTGTCACTTCTCATTATGACTTTGTTCTCTACTTACTGCATTCTCATAGGAGCTCTGATTCTGCTGGAATCCTGTAACTTTGTTGATATCCTTACGGACAATATATATATCTGTACTGACAATATTCTTGTTCAAAAATCTAATGCCTCGGTTGTAGGTTATTGCAAAAACTGCGAGAAAAGCTGTTTTTCGATTTAGCAAATCTTATTCATAAGAGCTGGTAGGATTACAAAACTATGACAATATATAGGGTAAGAACCTGACCCTCTTTCCTCAGAACAGATGTATCGATGGGTTTCAAGGGCTGTGCTCTGTCACTTCACCTTGATTATCACGCTGCTTTGTACCCTCTTGGCCTATCCTGGGAAATGTAAACTGAGGTTTAAATATGTGAGTTGGATCACTAAACTTTGCTGATTAATACTTCTCCTACTAGTCAAAGTTATATTTAAATCTAACAGTTGAAACTTTCTAGGCCTGCAAACTTGAAAGTAATAATGCTTTTATTCCGTAGAACTCATAGTATACAAAAATAGTTGAGTCTGATGATGATTTTTCTGAGGACAGATACTTTTTAAGAGACCTTAAATTTAACATAAATTTCATAGGTTTGAGGTTTCTGGGTAATTTTTATTAGGAGTTCATGACCCTAACTCTAATTCAATCTATCTATAGAAATACATATATTCATTTTTAATTAAACTAGAAGTGTGCAAGCAAAGAGTGGTGAGAATCCAAAGGCCCAAATATGACCTTGCATATACAGACAGTGCAACACGTCCTAAAATAGTTAAGATTTCTCAGCTTCAACACATCAGATGAATTTTAATGTGATGATATGTTTTACCTTTTGTTGATTACAACAGAAATTTATGACTAGGTACAAATTCAGTGAAATTAAATCTGCTGTGAGACCCTGATGCTGATCTGGGGAAAAGAGGAAAGAGGAAAAAAATTCCAGTATTATCCTAATGAACATATAAAATAATGCTATTATCATATACTGTTGATGATAAGAAGAAAAATAATAAATTATGAGTATCCATAGTGTTAATAAATTAGTGCCACAGCCTTATGTGCTTTGATATATGCTTTTAAATTTATGTTGCAGTGATGGATACAAGTTCTTGAATGGGAGCCTGTGGTTACACTGACCTAAAACCTTTCTGCAGTATTTCACAACATCCTTAAGGGATTCTGTCTTCTTCCATTAGAATATTTAATTTAATACAAATGAAATATATTACTGTATGTAGGTGAATATTTTGTTGGCCTGATCCCTGGTTGGGCGTTTGCTTGGGAGTTGGACTCGATGATCCTGTGGATCCATTCCAACTCAGAATAACCTGTGAACCTGTGAATATACATGTCCTGCCTATATGACAGGAAATCCTCTGGATATGGAATGACGTTTGACGTAGGATACATGCTAAAAACAACAAGCAGCTTTGGAAGTTAAGGAAGAGAAGTTAAAATCCCTACCAATTTGGTCATCTGTAATTGTTATTTTAGGGTTAATGCAGTGTGAAACAGACTACAGCATGGCTATTTATATAATGTAAGCATTAAAAAAACCCATGCCCCTTCCCCTCCCTGCCCCCAACCCATGTTAAGCTAACTTTAAAGGCAAACCCCTATGGTTCTCTTCACTCATGTAAATATTCAACTGAGTGAAAACTAAGTGGTATTTCTTGACAGGTATTCCTCAGGGAACCTTGCCTTGAAACTACAGCACAAAATGAATAAAACTACATTAACTGCAGAATACATAAAAAAGGGAAAGAGAAAGTCATCAACCACTAGCTAGAAAAAACTAGTATCTAGTGTAGCTATTTTAAATGTACTTGGCCAATAAATATTTCATTTAGGAGTTAATCTTGGTCCGAAGCATAATACTTAATGAACTATCTGATATACTTAGATGTCAGTTTGAACTTGAAACATCAGAATTATATATTAGAACTTCTTGATTCAGATTTACAACATCTTTAAAAGTCTGCAAATGTGGTTTCACTTTATGACACTTCTTTCTGTGTCCCAATAGACTTGTGTATGTTGATAGCAAAACTACGACCTCTCTGCTTTCTAAATTTAAATGTACTTTTGAATCATGATCTCCAGTTTCAGAGCATCAGAAATAGCATTTCAATCAATTTTCATTGGAGGTTCAGTTTAAGGAGACCATGATATTGAAAATGTCTCCTGTCTTGTCCTGTCCATCTTTAGACCACAATTTCTCAGGTGACTCCCTGAAGGTATTGGAGCATGCAGCTGTAAATGACAACAGTGCACATCACAATCAACAACAGCCTGGCATTTGAGAGAAATTGATCTTAAGGCTAGCTGGTACCAGTAGAAAACTATTCTCTCTTTTTGTAGGATTAGTTTGGTCTGGAGGTGGATTTTTGAAGTGGGTTACTGGGAAGAAGCCTTACATTTAAACAGATGGCAGCATGCCAAATATCAAATAACAAAGCACGTACCAGATCTCATGAAATTGATTTGAGGAAAATCAGTCAGGACTCAAGGTAATTGCTTTCATGCTACAGAAAAAGTTTATTTTTGGCCTAAGAGCCAAGGAAGAGAGACAGCAGTACCCTCTGCGCTGCCAGGTGCCAACAAAGGGCCACCCATTTTTGTCACCCATCTTTAACCCCTTGTCTCATACATATGCAAATTACCCCATGAATATTCATCCTTTCAACATTATGTCATTTGCTATGAGTTCTTCAACCAATTGACTTCAATGTTTCACATTCTTTTCCCCTTGTTTTGGTTAACGTTTGAGTTTGTTTACCTTCACAGCCTACAGGATGCCCTTAATATTCAACCTTAACTCTCAGGCCTTCTGAATGATCCTAAAGTCTACTAATCCTTCTAAAATTCACTAGAAATTCACTAAATATTCACTAATTCACTAAAATTCCTAAATTTCCATGCCCTTACCTAACACACTAAATTTGATTCTCCAAATCAAAATATAGCATCAAAGCTCTCAGTAATTCCCTGGTACCATGTCAGTCTAAAGAAACAAAACTTCCTCCATCTTCATCTGTCTTGGAAACCTTTATTACTATATAATATCTAGAGCTTCAAGAAGAGTTTAATTTTAAGACAAAAAACCCCTCAGTATTTTCTAGGAAATCTCCAGAAGATATGATGTTTAGCAACATAAAAATGAAATGGATGATCCTGAATATTTTCATTGAATTTTTCATTTTTTTTTTTCCGAACCAATTTAATCTTACGCTTAAAATGAATGCTGATCTGGGATGATCTTAACCACAACACCCCTCCCCTCCTCCCACCACCACCCCCAAAAAAAAGAATTAACCAGTCAAAAACTCCAAACAAAGCCAAAACCAAATGCCAAGCCACACCCTCACCAAATCAAGCCGAAACAAAAAAACGAACAATGTAGAGGAGGTGAGGTAATGTCAGTGAATATAATTTAACTAAATATTAAATAGATGATAATTTTTATGTTCTTGTCTCTTAATTCTGACCTTTTAAAATAATGACTAGATGAAGTAACAGAGATAATATTTGACATTGATCCCTGTTGTTATTAGATAAAATTCCACTGACGATGATGAATTTGTGCCCACAATAAATTTGACTTTGAATGTAGTTATTTTCTTTCAGCACAGTGTAATATTTTTTCTGTTCGTTTCTGTTTATTTTGTTTTAATTTCCTCTTTGGACATTATAGATTTTTTTTTTTAATAAACTGTACTCTTCATAACCACATCTGCTTGTTCTACTTGGCAATGTGTCCCAATAATAACGATTTTACTCTATCAGTTTTGAGTTCTGGAGTAGAATATTAATATTACTGAATAACAGCATGCATACAAGACAGCATAATGAAGAGGGACAGTGTGAAGACAAGCAGCAGGACATTGTAATGAGCCACAAGCATAAAAAATACCTACAATTTCTGTACTAGCAACACTCTTGGGCTTACTTTATGATAGAAATATATTCTTCAGAGAATAAAATACCATATTGTACTTTCCCTTCTTATATAGCTCAGAAAATGTCATTAATCTCCAGCTGGTAAGAAACATGTTTATGCATATATGTATATGCATATATAAAAAGTTATACAAATTGTACTGATGATAATAATATTATTAGTATTAATTGTAACAAACCACGTAATACTCCAGTAATGAAATAGCATTTCAACACCATTAGTTACTGAAATAAATCACGTCAGAAATTTATATCTTCACTTAAATAAGATGATAATGAAGTTTCTTGAACTGCATGGTAACAATGAGATACTTCAGACAGCAGTCATGCCTTCTCCTTCCATGGGGAATGGGCTACAGAATTTTATGTGGTAAGATGGTAGAGTACTTCAGGGACTGTGTAAAGGGGGAGTGCTAAGGAGTAGATGATTTCAAATTATTAGCTCTCTAAATCAGACGTGAAAATGACTGTAAAGAAGCTATAGGAAAAATTACAGGGAAAACATTTAACTTTTCATGCTTTACTTTCTGTTTACCAGAAAACAGCAAGCATTGCAGAAGCAAAATTAAAACTTTGAGTACACTGACCTTAACTTGTTTGGTTTGTTCATTTTTATAAATAAAACAAAAGAAGATCTCACCCCATCACAGTTTTTTTTATCCATATTATTTTTAATTTCCCAGCTGTCTTTGCACTGCAAGTAATAAGGACAGCTTTAGAGAGTGAAGAGTCATAAGCAAACCTGGTTGCAAGTGGAATATCTGGTTGCAGAAAATCTCTACTAGTTAACACTTACCACAGAGCATATGCCATTTTGGGTTTTTTTTTCCCTGCTATGGCATTTGGAATAAATAGTATGTTTATTAACTGGTATAACATTTAGGCCTGTAAAGGAATGTTTGTTCTACCCATGCTGAACACATCAGTAGCCAAGAGACGTCTTAGTCCACTTCATACATGACATGAATTTATAATTTTGTTTCAGAATTCAGTCCTAATTTATTGGATTGATTAAGATGTGTGATATTACCAGAATTATTCTGCCTGTAATTATATCTCAATTCTCTTTAGAAAGCTAAACAGCATCCTGATGATTTTGTTAGAATCTACTTCTGGTCACAATGTTGGTTGAGTTAGAGTTTTCTATTCAATCACTAGCAAGAAATGTCTGCCATGTGAGGAAATCTAGAAGAGTTTCTGATTTTTTGCTATATTTTTTTCCATATTTCGGTAATAAAAAAGGGAAGGAAGATGGATCCTGCTACATTTCCAAGTACAAGATTCTTAGTGAAGTGTGCTAGAGTTTGGCATATGCATATACTGCCCAATGAACCAGGAGCAGAACACTTTTCATGGATTTCGCAACTCATCGAACAGACATTTCTTCTCCNCTGACCACACTGTTCCTAATACAGGCCAGAATGCCATTGGCCCTCTTTTGTTTCAAAGAGCACTTCAAATGGTAAGCCACAGTTGATGTGCTTTGACATCTGTAATGTGAAATAAGAGAAATCAACCAAAGAACACTGTATAAAATAAGGTTTCTGTAATGAACTACATGGTCCTAGTGTTTCTTTCTGCCTTGCAGGCTTTCTCCTGTGCTTGTATGTCTGGTGAAGGCCAAATAGAACCTTTTATAAGGGTAGGAATATAGGAAAATGGCAAAATAAACTGTCTTGAAATTTGGTATGCGAATTGTGTCAGTAACATTATTCTTGATTCTTATTCCTTTTTCATTCTGTGCTTCTTTAATTTGGAAGAACAGTTGATTTATTGAGAAATATATTCTATGTCTAGAGAATTTTATGGAAAATACTTTTTATTGTAAAAAAACATTTCTTTACATGTCGAAGTTAAACAAACGATAAATTTTCTTGTCATTTTCATCTCCATATGTGTGTAATTTAGATTATATTTAATGTTATATATGAACCTATTTACAATATGTTTTGAAATAATTTGTAAAGCAAAGAGAAACTAAGCTATAAACCTTAGATGTATCAGTGATAAAATGTGATTTCAAAATGCCCAAGCTACTCTCAATGTCTGTGAATATCAGATATTACCAATAAAATATCCAAATAACAGATAGTCTTTTCCACAAAGGAGTTTAGTAAGCTGCCACTATTTCTTTGAAATTATTCCTTGTATTATAGATATGGTATGATGGCATTGATTTTTTTTTTTAGTTAATTTATAGGTATGGTCCTTTCTTCAAGAGCATTATTTGACCGACTTATTAGCTTTTCCTTTTTTTTCTTGAATTACACTGACTGTTAACACTCTTTAGTATTTCTTTGAGCTTGTGGAACAATTTTAATCTTATTTCAGAAAGTACAAAGTGATCTTAAAGAGAGCACCTCGATGAGGAGCTCAGTGACATGGTCTAGTTGGGGGGCAGTTGGACTAGATGATCCTGAGGGTCCCTTCCAACTCAGAATAACCTGTGAACCTGTGAAAAAAGACCCTAATGAATGCTGGTGGGAAGCAGAGGTTGTTGCTTTCACTTACCAGAATACTGGACATCAGTCTATGGAACAGAGATTCACAAGAGATGAGGTTTCTCAATTTTGTATTAATTCTTGGGGTTTAGTTGCATCGAATTAATTTACCTGCCTGTGTTATAAATTCTTCACCTCGACCAACAGAATATGTGAGTTTTAAAGGCACTTTTCTTTTCTGATTTGAAAATTTGACCAAAAATAACATCTTGCTGAAATCTCTGTCTTAATGATAATAGAGTTTGAAGTTAATTAAGGTTTCTGAAATACTAACCGTATTCTTACGTCTCTGTAACAACACATCTACTTTGACAGACATGGTAAGGAATTGAGTAACATAAGAGGACTGAACTCTAGAACTGTAGAGTCAGGTCTACGCTAGATGGCACTTGAGGCTCCATTTAGTCAGAATAGGTTGAATTGCAGCAGCTGGAGTTTTGTTTCTTAATAATTTTTCTGTCTGTTTGACATGAGTCATTAGTAATTCTAAAATGAGATTTAATAATTCTCATACAAGCAGTTAGATAGCAGGGAATAAATATTTCATACTGTAACACATATTAAAAATATTTTGGCATCCTACATATGCCTCTGGAGTAGCTCTGGCATACTTATGGAAGTCCTTCAGCGTATTCTAGGAAAACTATTGCTTAAATAGCATTCATAATTGTCCTCAGGCAATTTTCCTACACTTCCCAGATTACTCTCATATCACCTCTTGTTAGCTGGAGGTGATTTAAACAAACAGCCTTGGAATGTGTGCACAGAGCACAGCTGTGGCAGTGATAACGTCTATCAGAATGGAAGCTTTGCTCACCATAATGTCATCTTGGAAGTACACATTTAAACAAGAAAGGTTGCTTTGCTGGCACCTGAAAGTATTCAAATTTAAAATACATTTTTCTTTCTTTGTTTGTTTTATTGGAAGACACAGAAGTCTTTTTGTTTTCTATTTTTTCTGTTGTCATATTTACTGTTGTGGTACTGCCCAAGGTGTGTCAACTTCTTATGTTGGAGTGAAGGGACAGGGTGTTTTCTCCAGATTTACTCTTCAGTATAACCAGCTTGTCCTTTTCACACACACACACATGCACAGAGCTCTTTATAATGCTAATGCATTACAGGAGCTATGCTGGTCCTAAAGGAGAAAGGCAGAGAAGGTAAGAATTCACAGAGTGTTCTGAGTTGGAAGGGACCCACAAGGATCATTGAGTCCAACTCTTAAACAGCACCACTGCCTTCACCAGTGGGAATCGAACTACAGGACATGGCAAAAAGTCATGTTGTGCATGCAATTGCTGAGTCTGAAGAGGCAAAACGTGATAAGAGGTTGTTCTGGTTTGAGTGATTTTTTTCCCCTGGCAGCTGGCAGGACTAACTAGCAGAGGCAACACCAGCCAGCTGCTGCCTGGGCCTCTGCTGCTGCCAAGGTCAGAAGCAGATAGAGGCACCGCTGTGACAGCATACTTAAGAAAGGAGGAAAAAAAAATTGTAAGAAACAACAAGAAGGTGGCCAGAAAGGAGCGGTGAGAGGTTGAGCAGCCATGAAGCCACCACGGCCAGGCCAGTTGGAGGAGGGGTAGGAAGGGTTCCAGACGTCTTGCTGCTGCTTGTGGAACGGTCCATGGTGAAGCAGACTGTCTGCCTGCAACCCATGGAATAGAGAGAGACCAGAGATGCAAAATCCACCTACAGCCACGCTGGAGTTGGAGGATCATGATGGAAAAGCTGCAGATATTTTTCGAGCCCACAAACACTTGGAACAGACTTCGGCAGAGATCCTTAGACAGACGCTTTGTGACAGAATTGCATTGTGGTAGGATCTGATC